>VWZW01005677.1:491269-622401 GCA_013397115.1 Edolisoma coerulescens
CGCGGCGCGCCGAGGGCTCGTTTGCATATTTCGCAATGGGGCGGGAGGGGCCAATCGGCGCGCGGGAATGGTGGGTGATTTGCATAGAGGGCGGTGGGGAAGGAGAGCGGCGGGGAAGGGGACGCGCAAGATGGCGGCGCCATGAGGGGCGACCCTGGGCAGCGCCCCCGGGCATCCCCCTGTGCTCCCCGAGCCCCCCTGAGCCCGCCGAGATCCCTCCTTCCCCTCAGGAATGGCGGCATTCCCCGTTCTCATGCTCGCAGCCACTGCCTGGCGCTTCCCCAGACCTTCCTGCAGCGTGTGCTCCGTAAATCTCCCAAGTACAATAATCAGCATCCTCCATGTTCCCTTCTGCAAGGCACAGGAACACTCCCAGGTTTACCTCCGTGCCCTGTTTCTCTCCCGGGAAACCGTGTTTGTGGTGTTTTAGACACTGGAACTGCTTATTCCACCGAGCAAAAGCCATCTCAGCACCTCCACGCTTTATAATCCATCCTAAATGTTCCCATCCATCACCAGCTCCAAGCCAAGCCAAGGACAGGGTGTCTTCCCTTGGCGCGCTGCTGCTGCTCCCTGCGTGGATAATCCAGCTCCCAGCACGGATTTATCTCCGTGGAAAGGGAAATGGGGGAAAACCGCGGGTGTTTGGTGTCCCTGGGGATGAGGGGAGCTGGGCAGAGGTCGGGAATCACCTGAGGTCACGCTCAGGGCTGTGACCTGCATCCAGTGCACCCAAAGTTTACACGGAATAAAGGCCGAGTGGAAAAGCCAGGGAGTCACTGGGAGCAGGGAACACAAACACCGAGTCCTGGCCAGGCTCCGGGATGCAGCACAGTGGGAAAACAGGCAAAGGAACGTTCCCTTAAAGGGTTAAAAACTGCACAAAAAAGCGTTTCAGGTGCTCCCAGGTTGGCTTTGAACAAAAAAGCTCCTGGTGATGCTTAAAAATCCAATGCAGGGACACAGGAACAGGTCCGTCAGGCTGTTCCTTGCTTTGGGCTGTGATAACTCGCTGTGTGCAAGGCACATCCGGAGACAGGGGTGTCAGCATCGCTTTTCACGGCAATTTGGGGTGACCTCAAGGAGGGGACGTGACGCCGTCCCCCGGCCCCGCTGGTGACCCGCTGCCAGACCACGAAACCAGTCCCACACCCCACTAACACCAGTCCCACACCCCACTAACACCAGTCCCACCCCAGCAGTGGCAGAAGTGCAGGACCCACTGGTGGCGAGCCAGTTTGTGGCTCCTGTTCTTGCTCTGCCGCGCACAGGGCTGGAGCCTGAGCAGGGACTTTGGGGTGGCACCCGAGGGCAGGGTTTGGAGGTGGAATTTGGGTGCAGGAGGTTAAAGGCAGGGCAGGGGAAGGGGCTCTGTGTCATGGAGCACCAACTGTGCCTCTCAAGATAAGGGCACTCGGTACGAACCATGGTACAAAGCACGCTCCACCCTGTGCAGAGTGCAGGCTGCTGTGGTATTCTGCTCCCAGCTTACTCCAGAGATGCTCCTCAGCGTAACTCCCACTGAATCCACCACGGGAGCCGTGCTGTTCGCCAGGGGGTTGCCTTTGGGGTGGTTTTTTGGGGTTGTTTTTTTTTTTAAATCATGGGCAGAATTTTGAGGAGGACCTAAGAATAGCAGTACCTGCACCTTGGGATGCCACAGTGACATTTAGATGTGCAACCACACTTCGCAGAGCAGGCTGAGAGCAAGGGGAGGCAGCCTGAAACTGCAGTGAGTCAGTGCAGGGAGGAGGGCAGTTTGCAAATGACTCATTACATCCGAAATTAGAGGCTGTTAAACTGGACAAAAGGAGCTCGTTTACTGTGTATCACAAAGATTAAGGCTTGGCAGGCTGGACCGGTTGAAGTATTTAGCGTTTTTTTCAAATTATGGATTGCAACGTTATTTTTGGGAGTGAATTTAGTATATTAAGGGTCTAGCAGTGCTTCTCCTTTAAGTGTTTAGAAAAGAATTGGGAGGAGAAGAGAGATTATCAAAGGCATTCCTCCTGCTCACAGCAGCAGCACTTATTTAGACAACACTTGCATCTGCCGAAGTTTGAAAATCACACATTTCCAAGGCCATCCCTTCCCTTTCCCACGGGGTTCCCCCCTCTCAGTGTGTCAGGACAAACTGCTCCGGGTTAAAAATAACCCCAAATTCCTGATCCTCTCCGAAAGTCTGCAACTGCACAATTCCTCTCTAAACGTGTCTCGCCTAATCAGGGTTTTTAATGCCATCAACTCCAGTGGGACCGGGAGCAGCGTTTGTTCTGGAATTAGGGACAGACAGGACACACCTGTGAGACCACTGTGTTGTCACCCTGCTCTGTTTTAAACACTGCCTAATTGTGTTGCAATTTTTGCTCCCAGATTTCAGTGAGGAGGATTGCTGATGTCTGGAGATCTCTGCAAAACACCTCGGGCTGGGGAAAGAAGGTTGAGAGAAACCAACCACCAGCACCTTTAGCTACCCTAAACCCCACCCACAGCTCCCTGGCTGGAGGTTCCTGTGAGCTGGCTCCAAAGGTTGATCTGCAGAGATCTGAACTGCTCTGAACACAGCTCAAGGTCTGCTCCTCACCTCAGAGCTCATGAGGAAAGCCAAACACGTGGGCTGCTTCAGCAGCAAGGTCACAGCAGGGCGAGGATGAAGCCACCAGGGGTTGTTGTGCTGGCATTATTTATTTACCACCTTGGCTTCCAGCACCTGCGCCCTCGGCCAAAATATCCCAGGTGAAATGGCCGCGTGGAAGACAAACCAACATTTACTTCCATGCACCCAGGGTTTCGCATCTTTTGTGAAATGTCACCTAATTCAGGCTGAAAAATACCCAGGAAAAAAGCCCAGCTTCCCCACGCTTCCCATGCAAATATGCACATAGGCCTCCTTAGCTTAAAAATGGTATTTTTAACTCCATCCTTTTTTTTTCCCCCTTTGGATTCAGCATGACAGCATGAAACGCATCACAGAAGATGGTGCAAGTTGAGTTGAGCTGCAGCACTTCAGCTGCAGCACCTTTATTTATAAAACAACCAACCAAAAAAAAAAAAATTATGAAATCATTGATTCAAAGGAATCAATAATAAATATTTGCTTTCCTCTGAGTTGTTCAGACACAGTACAAGTACACCAATCATAGCAGGTAGCAGAGATGGAAGCTTGGTTTAGCTGCTGAGAAACAAAAAGCTACATAGCATGGTAGGCATTTAATCACACAAGTAATAGCTGGTATATGACAGTAAATGCTTTAATACACTATTTTACAAAACAGGGTTTGGCTTATTTGCTTCCCTTGTGCAGCTCCTGATCGTCTGGAGCTTGGAAAATAGAGTACCTTTGGAATGATCCCTTTCTCCTGTTCTCTTTGGGTGATGAACTTTTCCCTTCCCTGTGAATCCCTGATGCATGGGCTGGAAGCACATTCCTGGACAGGGCTTGGAAATTCCAAGCCGACAGAGCTTGGAGCAGCCAGGATCGATCCCCCAGAGCAGGCTTCAGCCTCTGCACCTCTGCCTGACCTGCCCCAAGGCTCCCAAACCTCTCAGCCCAGGCCAGCAGACAGCTCACAGCACAAGGAGTGGCTTCTCTGCTGCAGGACAGGGCTGCTGTGTCCTGCAGCCCGTTCCCAAAGGCTCCAGGAAAGGCTTCCAGGGCAAATTCCCCTCCCTGCAGGTTGCAGAGCCTCCTCTCTGCTAATTACCAGTCTGGGCTGTGACTCAAAACTACCCCAGAGCCTTGGGCTCTGGGGCTGTGGCCAGCTCAGCTGCTGGAATTGCCACCCTCGGTTTGTGGCGAGGAGCTCCTGGATGCTCAGGCACGGGAAAAGCGCTCCGGGGTCTCAGTGCAGGAGTGAGGATCCTCAGGTGCAGCGCAGGGAGCGTTAAGCACAGTGAGCACCCACAGAAGAACCCACAAGCTGCTTTGGCCGTCCTATTCCTGCTTTGGGGGTTTTCCCAGCTCTGGAGTGGCTTGGGAGTGCTTTGGAAAGCCCGAACCTTCAGGGCTCAGGAAAAGAGCAGCTGCAGAGGAATCACAGACACACAGAGCTGCTGCTTCACCCCACAGATCCAGGGGTGTGCTCCGGGAGCATCCAGGGTGAAATGACAGAGAATCCACCACCAGGAGCTGTCATGGCAGGAGCAGCTTGTCCAACACCTCATACCAGGTCTCCCTTATTTAGAACTGACTTGGGATTGTTTTCCCTGCACAGCATCAGTAATTTGTCCTGCCAAGGGTTAAATCCGGGGTAGGGAAAGCAATGGAATTTTGGTACCTCTGATGGAAATGGGTGGCTGCTCCTAAGAAGAGAAGTTCTCACATGGTGTAGGGCAAGTTTGAAAACTATTTCCCATATGGAAGTAGCCCGAACAGGGCTTGGCTTTGATCACGTTGTCAAAGATTTCAAGTAAAGAAATTAGAATTCTGGGTCTCAGTCAGAAAAGGAGATTAATGAGAGTCCTGAAGTGAAAGAATTACAGATTTGTGGTTCTTCTGTGCTCATCCATCTTCTGTAGGCTCTTTCTGCAAACTGGAGAAACCCTTTCCCTCTCTCAAATGTAAAAAAAAAAAAACCAACCAAACACCCTCATGTTTTAAATAGAAAATCACCAGTCTAGGAATACAGGAATCTAGAACCTACAAGCTCAGTGTCTTGTGTGTAGCAGTGGTCAGAGCCAAGGCCTTCAGAGGAAAAGATCAGTGACAGAACCCTGCATCTGTCCCTACCTCCCACCCTTTCCTGACTCCATATTCCTTGGCAACCCTTATCCTGGTTGCTCACAAGAAATATTTTTTACAATCCTTGCAATTTTTTAAGAGTCTTGCTAAATGTTTCAGCCTCGGCTCCAGCACGTGGCCCAGCATTTGGTGTAGGAGTGGGACGACTCACACGAAGATTTCCTAAGGGGAGCAGCTTTTTGTGCTTGTTTACCTGTCCCAGGTGTGTTTTCCTCTGTCAGGGAATCCTCCGAGCCTTCCCTGGGGGTCAGCTCAGCAGTGCTGTTTGGTCAATCTCGGGAAGGGATTTCCATAAGGCTTCTCCAGCACAGCTCCCCCCAAACCCGGCCGATTCTCCACCTGGCAATAACCGAGAGCTCTTCCAAACGCTCCGTCCAGGCTTTTTTGGTACCTCCTCATTCGGGGCCCTGCCTCCCTGCGGGGTTCAGTGCCCAGTTCTCCTCTCTCTAAGGCTCATTAGCCACGGACACCCCTCCCGTGGGGCTCCCGTGGCTCTGCAGTGCTGCCCATGAAAGCAGAGTCGGGCTCCTGGCCCTATCTCTGGGTGCATCGTTAAGTTTATCCTGGCAATTAAAGCACCTCTGTTTTCGTGACAGAAAAGGTCCTTTCTCTTTAGTACAGAGTTTAGTTCAGACACATTGATACTGCATCTCTCGTCCTTTTTTGAGCGATTCTTTCATTTCCGCTTGAGTTACAGCCTCCAGTATTTCACTGAACGCAGAAAACGTGAAGCACCTGTCAGTTCCCTTGGAGGCTGGACACCCCCAGCCTCAAAATCTTCACTTAAGACAATGCATCTTCGAGAAACTACTCCAAAACCAGTCCAAGAGAGTTCGCCCTCCTCACAAAACCTCTCTGGATGTTATGTATCTTTAAGTCTCTGTTGACCCCTTTTAAAAAATCCTGAGGTTTGGCTTCTTTTCACTCGTACAGCGCTTTGCTGTCGTGGTTTTTAGATGCTCAGTGTTCCATTTTCAAAAAAAAAAAAAAAACAAAAGAAAGATAATTGAAAGAGAAGCTCCCTTTTCCCCTCCCACGTATCTTTCCCCAATAAAAAAACATTCCGTAGCAGAACCTCAGTGCCGGAAGATGTCCAGAAAGAATTGAGTGGGGGGGCTCCTCGTGGTGTGAATAATCCCGAGTGATTAAGACTAAGCTGACCAGGAAGAGAACTAGAGAGTTACACTACCCTAAGGACGGCTACGTGGCTGGTGCTGTGTGAGGTGTTTGCTCTGCGCGGGGGGCACTCGGTGGGCACTCACACGGTCTGGAACGCCCGGCTCTGGGCGGGCACCATCACCGGCGTCGCTCCCATCTTCACCAGGTTGTTGTAGTCGACTTTCTTTGGCTCCGTGTCTTTCCTGTCCAGCTGCCGCTGGCTGTACTGGGGAGGGGTGAGGTGGGGAGTGGCTTCGGTGGACAAAGTCCGCTGGCTGCGGGAGGCACTGTTGGCGGTGGACCTGGTGGAGGAGGAACCCGAGCGGGAGCTCCTGGAGCCGGAGGAGGAGGAGCTGGGCTTGACGAGGTGGGCCTTGGGTGCCTCTGCGTCTTCCCTGCAAGCGAACACACACAGGGCTCAGCCACCGCACAGAGAGGGCAGGAGCACTCATTTAACCCCTGTGCCAACCACCAGGGTGTATCCTGCAAGTTGTCCCATCTCTGTGGTGGGTAACTTTGTGGGTTAAACTCCCCATTGCCCCGCGGAGCTGTTGGGAAATGGGTTTGGAATGAACACGTTGCTCACAAACAGCTCTGTGCGTGTGCAGTGAGCGCCGAGTGTCAGAGCAGACAGCGCAGAGAGAGCTGTCTGCTCTGGAATCCTCAGCCAGAACGACAAATGGCCTGGGCAAGACTGCCTGAAACCGGTTCTTCCACTTAAAACCACCCCTGTCGGGAGTGAAAGAAGCGCAAGAAGCTGGGTCCTGACAGAAAGAGAGAGAGAGAAAGGGGGAGGATTGGAGAGCCAGGCGTGAAAGGGTGATACAAGAGGGTGTGGCTCAGACTGAAAAGGCAAGATGAGAAAGCAAAGGGAACGGGAAAAGGGGAAGGAATCAGCAGAGACTGCCTTTGTGCTGGCAACCTGGCAGTAATCGGCAGCTGAAGGGATTACGGGGGTGCCTGATGGTGCAGAGATGTCACACGAGGCCAGGCAGCCGCGCAAATAGACGCCAAGATGGATCAAGGGTTTTGTTTCTTGGAGGGCGGCAGCAGCTCGAACTCATTCCTGGAAATCGATCTTTCCAGCGCTTTCCTTCCTGAGGAGTTTAGGCCGGGTTGGCTGGAGCCCAGGCTCTGCTTGGGGGAGTGGAGGGGCAGACCCCAGGTGAGCTCCAGGAGCAGGAATCAGCATTCCCGGTGCTCCCGCTGCCCTCCGCGCTCGGCTGCTCAGGGCACTGCTCACCCGGAGCTGAATCCAGGGAGCAGTTGTTCACAAGGCTCAAGGAAGGCTCAGGGAAGCTGTTTGCTTCATGGTGTGCCCGAGAGGAGCTGCGGTTGAAAGGGAAAAAGGAAGAAAGAAGGGGGAAAGAAGGAAGAAAGGAGGGGGAAAAGAAGGGGAAAGAAGATGAGAAGAGGGAGGGAAAGAAGGGAGAAAGAATGGAGAAAAAAGGGAGAAAAATGGAGAAAATGGAGAAAAAAGGGAAAAGAAGGGGGAAAGAAGATGGAAAAGGGGGAAAGAAGATGAGAAGAGGGGAGAAAGAATGGAGAAAGAAGGGGGGAAGGAAGGGGGAAAGAAGACGGAAAAGGGGGAAAGAAGATGGGAAGAGGGGGGAAAGAAGGGAACAGGAGGAGGAAACGGGGGGGAAAGAAGAAGGAAAGAAGAGGGGAAAGAAGGGAACAAGAGGGGGAAGAGGGGGAAAGAGAAAAGAAAGAAAAGAAGAAATAGAAAAGAAAGAAGGAAAGGAAAGGAAACCACCCCCAAACCCTCTCAGAACCACAAGGGACGAGCAGCTTTAATTTAACACCATGAAAGAGTATGCAAATGTTTCAAAATACCGAAATTGCAAATGTGAGAGAAAACAGTTGGTTGAGGTCTGTGCTGATTTGCCCGGGTGGAGGAGGGGGGGACTTTAATCTAATTTTCTGGAAAGTCTTGACAAAGATTCTCACAGTCAAGAAATTTGTCGGTGATATTTCACCGAGACTTTAAAAGCTTTCTGGAACAACCTCTGAAGACACTTAAAGCTACTTATGGTTACTTAAATCCGCGGTGCAAAGACGTGTGAAACTGCGAGAAGGGAGCGTGGGCGGTGGGATTAAATAAAAGGCGTTACCTGATTTCATTCGGTGCCTCCTCTTCCTCGTATCTCTTCTTTTCTTTCCTCCTTATCGTCAGCCTCACCACCAGGAAAAGGAGGGAGAGCCCCACCACTACTCCGCACACTGCCCCGGCGATCATGCCGATATTTTGTGCATCTGTTGTTCAAAAAACAAATCTATTTGAAGTTTTGTTGGTGTGGCTAGATTCAGGTCCACGCTACAAGTCCCGGCACTGGATATATCTCGGGGCAGAACGCTGTAGTTTATTTTTTTAGGTGTGTCTCCGCGCTGAAGCTGAACCAGTTTCTCTTCAGCTAAAGCTGAGCTGACAGCGAGCGAAGCAATCACCTCTGGAAAGGTGAACTCGCCAGTGCTGTGCCTTCAGCTGCGGGGCAGCGTTGAAATAAGGAGGGAAAATCCCCTTCAAAGAGCACAAACCCACAGAAAATACAAAGCCAGGACAGCCCACGTGTGACACACGGCACCAGGCAGCACCCCAGAGGCAGAAGAATGTTTGATTTATAAATGTTTCCCCATGAGGATTATTTTTTTTTTTCCTTTCAACTCCCCTTGAATGATTACAGCCCACTTCCAGAACGAATTATTCAAATGTGGAGAAAAAGTGACCTGGCTGAGGTAGACAAAGGAATAAAGGAAGAGCATCCTGTGCAGGGCATTTTTCATCCGAACCAGGCAAGATAATGAGAGAACATTTCCCATGGATTATGGGCCCTTCGCTGATGGTTTATGACAACCTCTTGTGATAAAAGTGGTCAGGTTGGGCTTGGCTGAAAGTTGTTTCCTTAAGGCTCAGTCCCTACGGAGGGTTTAGCAAAGCCAAGTGAGATTTTAAACCAGTTCAGTTCAATTGGCATAAAAGCTGCCTGGACGCTTTTACTTCACACGCCTGAGGCAAACCGGTTTTCCTTATTCCGTATTCCAGTTATTTCAGGCTTGGCTGGGCAGAAAAATTCCAAAGATGTGGAATCTCCGAGAGGAGACTTCTTTGTCAGGAGTCTTACCGCAGCAGTTCCAGCTGGGAGAGCTGCTCAACTCTATTGTTGGGGTTTGGGTGATAAATTCCAGCCTTTTCCTGGTATGCAGATGCAAAGGACACCCTGCCGAGAGCTGACGCGCCCTTGGTGGGGTTCATCAGGGGATTTTAACCTCTGCTGTTCAGGACACAAATGGCTAAATCCCGATTACAACCGAGCTATGTCAAAAGTTACTTTTTATCCTGCAAATTATTCCATGTCGCAGTCAGCCTTTCCAACTGCTTTTTGATATTTTGCTGTCCCAAGTGCAATCAATACGGAATTTGGAGTGATGGAGTATCCAGAGAGAGAATTCATACCTGAGACTCATCACATGCAATCACTCCAGCCAGAACCCCTAACTCACCATTTTCCCTGCTTGTGTTTCCTGAATCGTTCTGAAAATCAGAGTTTCTAACAGACCCAGACATCTAAAGTGATAAAAACATCATTTGGGCTCAGGTTTTGATGCTGTTATCATTTCAGGTGAGGGCTTCTATGCGAATCAAAAGTGCAATAAGTAAGATTTATATTTTTATGTGATTAAAGTATGAAAGAGCAAAGTTGTGATGCCTAAAGTGGCCACCTAAAAGCAGAGAGTAGCCAGAATAAGGGAATAAAGGTAGGGATTTATTTGAAAGGCCTTCAGAGGTACATCCTGGGGAGCCAAAGGCTGCATCCAAAAAGGACCCCAAGGTGGACCCCGAGTCACGAGTTCTTCACACTTTTATAGGTTTGGTCCATTTGCATATCAGCATAAATTCGCCAATTAAAACTTTAGCTAATGATGGAATTTCTACCATTTCTCCACCTCTCTAGAGGCCCTGGTTTACACCTTTTGGGCCTGGGACAGTCTGAGACTCCTTGAATAACGAGCTCAGAGAGGCTTTGCTCTGTCCATCTCAGCATGAGAGAGCAGAACTGAACAGGCGACAAGAAACTACTGGGCAGTGCAGGATTTGGAAAATATAAAAGTTAAAACCCAAGGCATCAGGGGCAGCCCAGAGTTTTCCAGGTGGGAGAGCTGGGAGCGGGGACACGTTTCTGGGCTGTACTTACGCTGCACTGTCACCTGCACCACGCAGCTCTCCTGCCCCGCCTCGTTGGTGGCCACGCACTGGTACAGCCCTGTGCTCTTCTGCGTCAGGTTCTTCAGCAGGACCTGCCCGGGGTTAGAAATGTCTGGAAAATGGGAAAAACACCACCGGGGTTAATCAAACGGACCGAGAAACTTCAGCTGTGGGTAGTGCACAGAGGCACAAATTGATCTGTGGCGTCAAATCAACTCCAGAATGATGCAAAGGGGGAAAGAAGGAAGAAAGAAGGGGGAAAGAAGGGGGAAAGAAGGGGGAAAGGTGGATCATCCCCCCAGGTGCAGCCGCAGCAGTGGGAGGAGTGTTGGAGCATCACTGTTGATGCCTAAAGTGGCCACCTAAAAACAGAGACTAGACAAGAATAAGGGAATTAAGGTAGGTATTTATTTGAAAGGCCTTCAAAGGAAAACCCCGGGGAGCCAAAGGCCACATCCCAAGGTGGACCCCAAGATGGATGACGAGCCCGAGTTCTTCTCACTTTTATAGGTNGTTTGGTCCATTTGCATATCAGCATAAATTCACCAATTAAAACTTTAGCTAATGATGTAATTCCTACAATTTCTCCACCTCTCTAGAAGCCCTGGTTTACACCTTTTGGACCTAGGACAGTCTGAGAGTCCTTGAACAACAAGCTCAGAGAGGCTTTGCTCTGTCCATCTCAGCATGAGAGAGCAGAACTGAACAGGCGACAAGAAACTACTGGGCAGTGCAGGATTTGGAAAATATAAAAGTTAAAACCCAAGGCATCGCTGTCACCGCCACCCAGTGACCCCAGAGCTGCGAGGGAAGGAGTGCCCCACTTACTGACTCTGGAGTTGGGCGGGAGGTGCTCGGCTCTCTCCTCCTCCTCGCTGAGGCGCTGCCAGCGGTAGGAGATGGGGGCAGTGCCCGAGGCGGAGCGGCACTGCAGGGACAGCTCCTTCCCTTCCAGCATCTCTCCCTCCAGCCAGCACTTGGGCTTGGAGGGTTTCTCTAGAAGGAGCAGGAGACAGGTCATGCAAACACTGCCGAGTTTGCTCGGTGGAAACCCTTCCTCTGGCATTTAAACAGCTTCCAAGAGCTGCCTTCCCTGGAATGCATGAAGGAATCGCACCAGTGATGGTTTTTAGGGGACTAAAAACCCTTCCTTTCCCCCCTTCTTTCTTCCTTCTTTCCTTTCAACTGCAGCCTCTGTTGGGCACACAACAGAAGGTTTTTAGGGGTTTAGCTGCAACCCCACGGTGGAGCTGGCTGGCTCAGCCATGGCAGTGCCATTCCACCACTCTGTGGCACTTGGACTCGTGGTCACTTGCATCAGTGGAGCTCTAGCACCACATTCCTCCTCCAGGCACAATTTAGAGAACATCTTTCCCTCCCTTTCCTTCTCCAGTTCTTCCTTCTCCCCACAGCAGGCCGCAGGATTCTTCGGCGGGATCACAGTGTGTGAAAAGCTGAGCGAGAAACTGAAATCAGGGAAGGGAAATGCCAGCCCCAGCTGCTTGTTTGTCACCTCCACTGACTTGGATCAGGTTGAGGGGCTGGGACACGAACTGCCAGTCCCCAGTAGGAGGTGTGGGCAGGGCGATGGCCAGCTGAGATGGAATATCAGCCTGGTTTGGGTGATGAGATCATAGCGATCATTTGGTCGTGCAGCTCATCACACCTACCTCATACCGTTCTTTAGGCTCTTCCTCTGGCCTGTCCTTTGCCAAAAATTGCCAAGGCAGATATAAAGTTGGGCCCTGAAACCCGATCTTGAGGTGTCTTTGTGTATTTATACCCTGCTGAAACAAATCTCTCCCCAGGAAGTGAGTCTGGATTTCTTTTTTTTTTTTTTTTCTCTTTGGGAGAACAATAAACTGTCCTTACCTACAACCTTGAGGGTGATGCGAGCCCACTCGTACTGCCCAGCATTTTTAACCTTGCAGATGTACTTCCCTGCGTCGCTGGACTGCAGGGAGATGATCTGTAAGGATGCATCTCCAGCGAGGAAGTTGGAGGTGAAGGAAACACGGCCCTTCTGCTCCTCGTTCAGGTCATCATAAACACGGCCCCCGGAGTAGGTGATCACCTGAGGAGCAGAGCAGACGCGGAGCTGTCATTTTATTTTCACATGGAACGATGAATCCAAGCATTTCCAGGAGCTGCACATCACGGGCAAGTGACTTGTCAAGGGTCACACAGGAAGCCTGGGGCAGGGTGGGAAAGCAAACCTGGGTTTCTACCCTGAGAATGATGCAAAAAAGTGAATTTCTGCTGGAGATTTATATTGGGCATTTATCCAAGTGTCAAAATAGGCATCAGTTTATGCCACAGCGCATCAAAGCTGTCTGTGGGTTTGGCTGTGCTAATTTAAGTCACTGCAGACCTAATTTTTATAAGGACTGAACTACTGTGTTTTGTGCTGAAACCAAGGATTCGAAAACTGGGCCTGCAAAATCCAAGGTTATTTTGAAAGCCTGAAGGGCACTTCTGAGCTTTATCTAATGAAGACTGACTACGTTTTAAAAAAATTCCATTGTAACCCAACACACGTGGATATCAAATAACATTTACACGTTCTAAATCTCTCTAAATCAGCTCTGTTTTCTAAACACTGCTCTCGTCATCAGAATAACCTGCAAAGATCATCACAGGAGCGCTGTTAAATCGAGGGCTGGTGGTGTGAAGGCAGAAATAAAGTGATTTTCTCAGCAAACCCACCGCTTTCTGCACCGTCTCGGAGATGTGCAGCAGCCACTCGATGTCCAGGCTGCCCTGCTCCAGCAGCCCCAGGCGGTGGTGGCAGGGCAGGGTCACGTTTTCTTCAGCCACTCTCTTGAATTCAGTCTGAGCCTCGCAGAGCCAAACGGAACAGGAGGCTGGAAGACAGACACCAGAGGTCAGAGGCCAGGCCGCATCTCTGGTGGGGTTTTCTAAGCCAGGTTTTGCTGGATTCTTCCTCATTTTCTCCACAGCATCCAAGCAAAGCCCCCAGCTCGGCTCCCTGCACAGATTGCAGCTGATTTAAGGAGACATCTCTGCATTCCCAGGCATTTTCACACTGAGACTGAAGCAGGAGCAGATGGCTTCGCACTCCGGAGCTGTCAGTGCTCGAGCGGCACCCGCACCCTCTGCACACTCCCAGTTTCAGATAACCTCCCCAGCTCTGCCCTCACCTCCTAGTACCTGATTTCAAAAGCAATATTTCCACCCAGAAAAGTTTTGATTTATCCCTACATCAGTCTAACAAAGGCTTGGAGTCTCTTCCCTAACACCAGATGATATTCAAGTATTTCAGCACTGGAAATAAGAAACTGGAAATAAGAAGCCTGGGAAGAAGAGGGTTAAACTTAAGGAAAGCGTGGAATACGTGGGGTTCGGAATTATCTTTGGATAGCAACGTCCAAAAAAAGTATGAGTTGTCAAAGAGGGTTTGTCAGGATTTAAAAAAGAAGAAAAAAGGGACCTGCCAAGCGGACCCGCTAGAGGGAAGCAGAGCCCTTGGAATGTGAGACAAAATCCCCCAGAACGTGTGTTACCGCCCTAAAACCTGGCCCAGGAGATGATGCACCGCAGGAGAAGGGGATGTTCAGCCAGCACGGCGCTGGGCACTGTCTGCTCGAGCTTTTATCCTCCATCCGTGCTAAAACTGAACAAAAATCTGCCATCGATTCTTGGCTTTGCCCATCTCCGACTTGTAAACATGGACTCGCCGTGGGAAGTCCAAACTCAATTAAAACGGACCCACAAGATCAGAGGAAGGGGAATGTTCCAGGCATTGGGGTCAGGGATCTCCCGGGTCAAAATCAAGAATTTCCCAAGCAAAT
The DNA here is from genome assembly GCA_013397115.1 of Edolisoma coerulescens. Classification (NCBI taxonomy): domain Eukaryota; kingdom Metazoa; phylum Chordata; class Aves; order Passeriformes; family Campephagidae; genus Edolisoma; species Edolisoma coerulescens. The sequence continues at coordinate 505,185 of VWZW01005677.1, forward strand.
TTCCGTGGGGCACCGATGCCATTTGCCTTTGGGGTACAAATCTTCACAGGGCACTTGGGTTGTTCTGCAGTTTTGCTGTTCAAGACAAAGCCCTAAAAACATTTCTTTTTTTTTCCCTGTGAAATGAGGTGGGAGGAAATATTTTGCTTCCTGGGCCAAATATTGCAAAACTGATGAAAATTGGGGAAGTTTCCAGCACTGGGAAGTCCCTCGTGTGACTGAACACACAATCCTGGGGTGGCAGAGCAGGAGCACCAGAGGTTCCAGTTGCACAGGCTGGATTTGTTCCTACACTTTTTATTTTATTACATACTAATTATATACTTTTATGCTATTTAAACAGCGGATCCTGAACCTTCAAGTGAAAAACAGACAGAAAATTTCCATCCCACATGATGCTTCATCCTTTTCGATTTCTTCAGGACCAGCTTTTAGAAAATTCCTTCTGTTCCTGCTCCCGTTCTCAGATCTGCCTTTGAGTTCCCGTGGCCATCCCGCAGCTCCTGACATTCTGATATTTCATTTATCCTCCCCAAACACTTTATCAAAAGTTATCACCTACCATGTGCATTAAATACCCGGAATTTTAAGGCAGGTGGAGCCTTGCCAGAGCTCCAGCTCTCCTCTCCTGCCCGAGCTGCTGGCAGTGAAATCTCCTTTTCGGCCACATGAGCTGCATTCTTTAAAGGGAAAAGTAATCCAGTTTATCACTGGATTCGCTGGTCTCAAAGCTCCATCTGCCAAACACAGTTAGAATTCCTGCCCAGGACGAATTCCAGCTTTTCCCTGGAGCCCACTGGAGTTGCTGCGGGCTGCCCTCATTAGCGCCGACACTCGCCACATCACTGATCAATAACCTTAATTTAGGCACCACAACAGGGACATTCACACGACATTCGCAGCATTTTCCAAGCCCTCTGGAGCTCTGAGGGTTTGTGCTCAACCTCGCAGGTGTTCTGCGTCTTAAAACTTAATCCTGGCCGAGGTTTTTAATATAAAATTATAAAATTTTTGCGTGCTTATGACAGACTTTTCATTCCTTTCTGGCTTAGACACGCTGGGTTCAGCAGAGCTCACACCTCAGTCTAATTCTTGCTGCTCCCAGCAAATATCTGTGGATTTAAGGAAGGGCCCTGTGCCTGTAAACTCATCATCTAAATGGGGAGAAAAATCAGGGAGACATCCGGTGGAACGGTGACAAATTCCTAGAGCACCTTTTATTTTTTCAAAGAATCAGCAATAATTCGGAGCTGATTCACCACGGAACCGATCACCAGACTCTCACACACTGTGCAAACTTTTCCGTAACATTATTAGAAAAAAAGTTATTAAAAAAAACCCCAATTTGTCTCTTTAATCCTTATTAGTGCTTTAACGACGCCTGAAAACTCCCAGAGGAGTTTTAAGTTTTGCAGGTGCTCAGACAAGACCCTCACTTTATTTCCTTCCAGTCACCCATATGGGTATGGTTGAAAGGAAGATAAAACAGCCTCTTCCAACTACCCAACATAAGGGCCAGGTGGAGAAATGACCCACAAAAAATCCCGAGAGAGCTCAACCTGAGCAAATCTCCCATTTCCCGTAGCTTGGGCAGGGCCTCGCTGCAGCAAACAGGGATGAAATGGTGATTTATGTTTGGGTATGTGCTGGAATTGATGGCACACGAGAGAAAAAGGAGCTGGAAACAGATGCAGGTCCCTTCTGGGTTTTATTACCCAAAGAAGAAGAAACGCTCCCCGAAGCTGTTGGTGTTTGTATAGGTGAGACTTGGCAAGGAGAGGCCAAATAAAGGAGATGCTTTTAACCATTTCCCTCCCTCCCCAGCTGAAGTTTCATTTCAAACGTTTGCTCTGCCCAGGGCACAGGGCTGGGTTGCAAAGGGATTTTTTTATCCCTTGGCTGTTCCAAACCTTCCCCTCACAAAGCTCCGCAGCCCTGGGTGGCCTCAAGGGCTGGATCCTGCACACAATGGATGAAAAATGGGATGATTTTCCCAGAAATCCCATCCAAAAGTAATGCCACATTTCTGCAGGCTCCACAGTTCTTACCCAAAAAACCCTCTTCCCCTTTCCACATCCTGTGGGCAGCTCTTTGTGCCGCGAGGAATTCGGGAATCGCTGCTTTTGGCTTTACTCAGCTCCCGTCCCATGACTCCAGGAGGAGGTGGAATTGGTTTTCCTGCTTATTCCAACTCTCTTTTTTTTTTTTAAATGCTTTTGGAAGCGTTGGCCTGAAGGCTTTGGGTGCAGCGCCAGGCTTGGTGGCACAGCAGAGGGGAGGAGCAGTGGCCCTGTGTGACTGTTCCCATTGTTCCGAGGACAATAACTCAGCCCACACCCTGCAGACCAGGGACAACCATCCTCTCGTCCCTCCCCATCCTTAAATCTCCAAGGAAAACACGGCGACAAAGATTTTAATCAAGCCCAGAGCCGTCCAGCCGGTGCCCACACCAGCACAGGTTGAGCAGGGGAAGGACTCAAAGGGGTTTTTCCCCCTCTCAGCCCCTCCTGCCTTGCACACATGGTGGAGTTTAAATTGAAAAAAAAAAAAAAATATGGACAACAGCCTGGATCCCTCATGCGAAGATGTCAGTCCTGAGGAATTCCTCAGAACTCATTTCAACATTTTAAGGACTTCTCATTGTGAGCGTACATCTTAAGAGGGTTTGAATTTCAGCAGAATCAGCCCTTTGAAATGGGTGCAGAGGGAAGGAGCCCGTGCAGCACAGCAAGCGGCAAATGCTGAGTAAACCGAGGCTGTGTTTGGCCTTATCACAAATTATGTCCATCCAAAGTTGTGCTTTCCTGCCTGAATCCTTACCAGGATCCCACATTTTCGTGTCCATGCTGTGCTGAAGCCCAGAGCGTTTCCATACCCGTTACAATTCCGTGTACACGAACACACACACACATCCCAACATCGAATATACATTGCCAGACAAGCAGAATCAGAGGGGAAAGAAATGCTTTGCTGACGTTTTTATTTGTAGGCAAAGTCACATCCTAAAAGCTAAAGAGCTTCCAGACTTAAATCTTTCATTAGGTTCAGAAGGTTTGAATTAGGGAGCAGTGCTAAAAATAGATTCTGCTATTTAAAAAGTAATGGGTTGTGCTGTATCACTTAACTGCTGGAATTAGGAGGAACAGCCTAGAAAAGATTCAGAGAATCAAGACAAAAGAAATGCCTGACAATCCTTTGTATGGCCCAAGCCATACCCACACCAAGCTCGCTTAAGATGTGAATACCCATAATTCAAACATTTCAGCTTCTTCAGGAGCACCTGTGCAGTTTGTCCTTCAGCAACGCTTTTTTATCATTTATTTTGGTTTTTTTATCCAAGATGGCATTTGCAACAGACTATTCCGAGGCACTGATGCCCAGGGAGGAGCAGGAATGCAACCTGTAATTTTCCTGCAGCTCCAGACGTCGGAAGTGACTCAGGAAACGGCCGGGATCTGCTGCTGAGGGAAACTTTCTTCCGCACACCAGCAAGAGCAGGAATTCCACACACACAGTTTGTACCCTGTCCGAACGATTCCCGCCTCACCTGTGATAGGTGCTCTGCCTGCTTTGGTTCGTTAGGATCAAAACGTTTCCTGGGTGTGGGTGTGACAGGGACAGAACAAGCCCCGGTGTCGGGGCACATCACGTCCTCCCTGGAGCAGGAGCCGTCCCCTGCCGACGAGTTCTCCAGTGCCTCATTCTGTGGGATACTCCTAAAAGTCATCCTCCCTCTCTGGCTGGAAATGGGATCCTTCCGAGAAGGGAGGTTTGTCCCTGTGCTCCTGAGTCACACACTCTTCCCAAAATCCAGGCTGTTGGAACAAACCCCTCAGTGCATCCAGAAATCCCATGCTATAGCTGCTCTCAGCCAGAGCTGAACTGCTGAAGTGCTTCGTTTTAGGAAAAGTAATCCAAATATGCAAGAACTTCCTACTTAAATCAGCCCAGAGAGAATAAACATCCACAGAGCTACACCAGAGTGTTCCTTCAGCTGAATAATCCTGCATTTGCCTCACTATTTTGTGCTAAAATCAAAGTGTCTGAAACCAGAATGTGTCTAAATTAGGCACAGGCAGGAATAATAGGTTTGGGAGTTAAAAACCAAAAGCCCAGGACAGACTGCCGTGTTGCAGCTCCGAACCACTCCCTAATGGCAGGAATTTAAGACATTTCACATCTGTTGGGAGTCTCATCTTGCTGGAGTCTTGTAGGAAATGATTTACTAAGTTTCCTTATGAAAAAGCGGGAGCCTGCCCCCCATCCGGTGCTAACGAGAAAAACCCGAGCGTTTTGCAATCAGCAGATTCAGAATTTTAGCTGCTGGAGCAGGAGGCTGACAATGACTTTTATGGCCAAGGAATTACGTCCTGAGTCAAACTTGTAGGGCTGCTTGCGTGACCTGGGAGTTAAAGCAGCGAAGCGCTGAAGGCGCCGCAGACAAGTTCCACATTTAAGGATTTAAGGCTCAGTGGGCCTTAAAATTAAACTCTTGAGAAACCAAACATCTTCCCCCACTGGTGCCGTTCAGCAGTGATGGCAGACACGGGCACATGAAGGCTTTTATGTCCCCTTGGACTCTCTTCCCCAGTTTCTGCTGCGGGTAAAGCAGGACAGGGGAAAGCTGTGTTGGTTTATCCCGGAGTTATGAGGAGAACCCAAAAAGGTCGACAGCCCCACTCATGCTCAGACCACACCAGCCCTAACAGTTACCCTGACAGCATCTCAGGCCAAAATAAACATGGAGCAGTGTCTCCTTACAGACAGCTCTGCTGCATTCCTCGCACGAGGGAGGAGAGGCTGGAAGCGGCCGCAGTCTCCTGGGGATCATTAGGGGAGCGCAGGCTGTGCTCTGGGACATCTGGTCTCTGTGTTCCTTGGCTGGCACAGACACAGAGGCCAAGGGTTGCCTTCTCCCGAGAGCTCCAGTGCTCCCAGTGACCAAGGCCTGGCCCCAGCACGCTGCCTGCAGCCGCCTGCCCTCCGCCCGCCTTGGGCTGCAGGAATTTGGTTGTGAAGCGAAAGCATCCCAAATACGAAACACGCCAGATAAGAGGCGGCTCCCCCTCCCCGGGACGGGCCGTGGTGAAGGAGAGGGGTCAGCCCAGCCCCGTCCCGAGCCACCCAGCACTGCAGAGCCTCCGGAATTGGAACCACATGTGCTGAGGCCGGGGGAGGCTGTGCAAACAGAAAGCGCAGGGGAAGAGCCCTGCACGCGGCCGAGTTTCCAAGCGGTGACGTGAAGGGTTTGGAATTGAGGCTGCAGAGGAGCGAGGAAGGCCCAGGGAGAGCAGAAAAACCAACATTTCACAGAGCAAAGGCTCTGGTTTTTAGAGGTTTGCAACAGCTGAGCAGGAGCGGGGCTGGAATTGGGCTGGTGCTGCTTTACCAACAGAAATACCAGCAGTGCCCACCAGTCCTTCCTTCGGAAATCCTGGATGAGCCAGGGAAGGGATGTGGGATGGCTTCAGCAGCACAGCATCAGTGCACGCCCTGTGTGAGTAAATGCACTGTTCCTGGTGTCTAAATGAGGTGGTTCATCAGTGCCCCCAGCAGCAAGGGTTCAATGTTCCTTGGGGAAAACTTAAGGATTCCTTTGTGGTTCAATATTGCTCAGGGAAAACCTAAGAATTCCTTTGTGGATTAAAAACGAGTGAAAAACTGATCCTGCAGTACCCAGTGGCCACATGCAACTAAAAATCCTGCTTACAATAAAAAGGCAAAATTCTGTCCCTGAAAATGGCAGAGTTAGCTTTCAGCACCAACCCGCATTGAAGCCAAAGTCTAAAGAGGCTTGGGAATATTGGGAAAAAAAGCATTGAAGCCCTCCATTATCCAGGGGCCTTCCCAGGCAGCCAGCAGCTCTGGATGTGCTTTCCTTTCTCTCCTTGCACTTTAAAAAATCCACTGCAAGCAGGAGATTCTGGCTTTACATCCCTGGGGACTCCAGAACAGAAAACAAGGCACCAGCACTGCATCTCCCAATTTCATGGTTCACAGAGTGCTTGTGCACAGGAATGTGTGAGATGAGATCCCTTTGCCTTTGGTCCTGGCAGTTTTATCAGGGAATTGGTCCAGGTGTCTCCTGTTTCCAGCACCAGCTCAGCCAAGCCTTCAGTGATGCAACTGGGAGTTTGTCAGTGCAGATCTCACATTCCTGGAGGGAAGAAGCACCGATGGCTGTCTGATATTCCCTTTTTTTCCAGGCATCTCTAGGCTGCTTTGTGTACCTTAAAGCTTGGAAGCAAGAAAACCAAACATTTCATCCCTAAGCATCAGAAATCTCACTCCTTTTGCTTGGTTTCCAAAAAAACTGTGAGGAGGGAGATGGTTTCAGTAATAATTTCTAGGATTTCTTCTGTCTGAGGAATATTCTTAGGCCTCAGTCTCGCAGGGAATCTCTTGTTGCTGTCAGTTCAGGGACACACAAATGAAGGCACGCAGAAATGAAGTTCTCTGCCCAAGGCAGACACCGAGCAGAATCCAAAATACAAACCCAAAGAGACAGCAACAGAACTGTTTTCAAAGCAGTATTTGTCCATCAGCTCTTTCCTCACCCATTTTGAAATCCGAGGAGAAGGTTGCATCAGCTAAAACGGAAAACTGGGGAGACTGGAAGAGACTTTAGAGACTGATGAGGATTCCCAATAAAAATGCTGTGATGAGGATTCCCTCCCCTTTTCTTCATCCCTTCGCATCAAGGTGTAAGATTTTAATCAGCAGGCAGTGAGCTGATTGTGCTTTTCTGCTGCTCGGCGTCCTGGAAATTCAGCTTGTTCTAAACTTGCCAGGAAAGGGACCAGGAAACTCAAGGTATTCACAGGGGAACTTTGTCCCTCCCTGCAGCTTTCCCTCAGATCCCATTCCCAGCAGGGTTGGATGCAGTTTTAAGGCTCAACCTTCACTGCCTGCTCAGCACATCCCCGTTACCTCCACGGGATGTTCAGCTGTGGGCTCCCAATTGCACCTAACAGGCTGTGACATCTCACTTACCCGCTACAAGCACCGCTGATACCATACAAAATGAATGCCTGATGTATTAACACTCTGTCACTTTTCATCTCCGATCAACCTCAAACCCTCGGCCACAGCTGCCCTGAGGCACAAAGTGAACAGTGGCAGCTCTTCCCCAGCACCCCCAGAAGTCTTGTAAGGGAGACACGAAACTGCAGCACTTCAGGGGTGGAGCCGAGGTAGAACCTGCAGGGCTGAGCGCAGCGCCAGGAGCAGCAGCAGCCTCACTCCGGAGTAGTGATGGTCACACTCCGCCACTCCAGATGTTTGCAGCTTCTTATCAATTCTCTTGTAGGCAGGATTGATTGTTTTGTGTTAATCCAGAGGTGAAAAAATTAAAGACGCCTCGTTAATTCTCGTCTTTCACTGGCTTTAGTAAGAACCGGGAATTAAGATAAAGGATTTGAATTCTTGTCACTGGGGTTCAGCTCCCTCCCTGCACTTCCCCTGGAGTTTGGCACAGCCCTGTGCCAGCTGCAAGCAGACTGGGAACATCTTTTCTCTCACTTTTTCCACTGTGAGCAGGGGTTGCAGCATCTGGACATGGCACTGAGCTCTCAGCGTGGAGGTGGAGCTGTAAATCCAATTTATGAATCAGCCCTGCCATGGGGATTACTGAGCAATGCAAACCCCACTGGAGAGGCTGGAAGGGACACCCAGCTGCATTTCAGGGAGCTGGAATCACCCAGGGAATTCACTGCAGCTCTGCACACCCTGTGTGAGCTCACCCTGCACTGAGCACGGTCTCACCTCGCATTTGGAGAGGCCCTGTGCTCCAAATGATCCCAAACTTCTTCCCAACAACACTTACAAGCCAAGGATTGGACTCCTGAGAACTTGGATTGACCTTAAAAGTATTTGGAAAGGATTCTCCCTTTCCAAAGGGGAGCACAGCAGCTCTTTAAACTGACAGCACTGCAGAGCTGCTGCAAATGATCCTGAAATTCAGGAAAACTCAGACACGGGAATGAAAGAAATGCTATTTAACTCAAAGTACGATAGATTCCTGCATATTTATATAGATATTTATATGTGTTTTTGTTTTCAGTGACCCAAGGTGTGCTCATGCAGTGACAAGAGCCAGAGACAAAAAGCCTGAGGGGGATTCTGCACCCCACGGGGTTCCAGCATGGGAGCTAAGGGCCACATTCCAACTTCTGGAGCCATTCCACTCAACAACAGCCCACAAACCTAAAAAGGACACCACCATACACAATAAAAAGTGCAGCAACACTGCTGCAGCCTGAGAAATAGCCAAAGAAAATGAAGAAATATTAATTTTTGTTTTCCTTCTGTTAAATTTTTGGAAGATTTAAAAACACCTGGAAAATCATGTTTATTGTTTTTTTCAAATCACATTTATTGGGTGGTTTGGGGATTTTTTTTTACTTACTTACTTATAAACCTGTGCTCTTTCTTTTTCAGTTTTAGTGCAGATGTATGAAAATCCTGATCTTTAGAAGTTCAAAGCATGAGTTAAGTCACCAAGTAAGGAAAAGGCATAAGGACTAAACCAGAAAGCAGCTCCATTTCCCTTCCCTCAGAAAGGTGCTCAAATTACTACTTTTCAATTCCAATTTTAGCAGCCTGTCAAAAACGCAGGTGGGAAGACCGAAAATAAAACTTCAATATTCCTTGAGGTAAAATAAAACCTGCAGATTTTGGGACGATATTCCAGAGGCAGAGAACTCAATCCGTGGCAGCTGAACCGCTCTGAGCTCATTCCTGATGGTCACATCCAACAGTTTCTGCAGTAGGGATGAGGTTGGGAGGGAAGCAGATGTTCCTCCCTGCCAGCAGCTGAGATGTTACACAGATTTTTCGTGTTTGCAAATACCAAGGGTCCTGCAGAGCCACCAGACCTGTGAAAGCCCAGGGCCGTTGCTGGGGGGGACCCCGAGCGAGAAGGTTTCGAGCGTCGCGCCTGCCAAATATTCCGGTGACCTTTGCTGGGAAAGAGCAAAGCAGCTCCCTGGCACAGGGCCCTCCCTGCAGAGAGGGATGCCCCGAGTGAGGCTGGAGGGGCAGAGCCCTTTGGAAGGTCAGGAATTGGGGATCAGCCTGCTGAGAGCCTAAAAAACCCCCTGGCTGAGAGCTCCAGCACGTCACAGAGCCAGCTCGGGGTTTCCAGGATGCTGAGCACGAAGAGGGGTTTGGAGGGGAGGAGGGTGAAAATGGGATTCGGGCAACAGTTGAAGCGTTCTGCTAATTGGATGTGAAAAGGTCAGGCATCTGATCAGGAAACACGCTGGAAAGGTCAGGGAAGATGGAGAAGTGAGGCCGGGAGGAACGGGGGCTCCCATGACCAGCTCCACCACCGGCCCTGGATTTCCACCCTCCTCCCCAGTCCGTCTCCCAAGCCTTGAAACCATCACTGAACTTTTCCCGTGTCCTGAGTCACACTGAGGTCCCTGCCACAGCCTGACCAGCTGATTTCCTCAGCACCAAGAAGGGTTTTTATCAGCAGTCCTGACTTATCACAAAGCTGAGGCTGAATCAATACTGGAAGCCATTGGAGAAAACAAAACCAGACTGTGCTGCACTGTTCCCATCTCGGGAACAGCTGTTCTGGGCTCTGTTTGATCAAAACATCATCTTTCAGAGCCGCTTTTTGAGGACAAAATACCTACAGCACCCACTATAAACTCCTGGTTTTTTCAGTTTCTACCGAAAGTTCTTTAGAACCACAGGACAGAGGAGGTCAGAAGGAACTTCCCAAGACAGTCCAGTCCAAAGTCCTGCTCCAAGCAGTCACTCACCCCCTTAATCATCCTTGTGGGCCTTAGCAGGACTCATCCCAGTATTTATCTCGCTCTGGGGAGCCCCAAACTGGGCAATATTTTAGCTCAAGCTAAAAGAGAACCTCAAGCCCTGATGCACAAAGTTGGGTTTTCTGGACAAGCTGCAGCTTCTCTGATCTCACTTCTGTCCTCTCCAATCTGTGTAAGAAAACCTGCAGTGCCTCAGGGGGGAATGTGTAAAGCTGACAGAGGGAACAAGAAAATTAAAGGAATCAGAGCCAGACTTCTCAGAGGTGCACAGCTGGATGAGAGAAATCCTAAACAGGGGAATCCCAGTCAGATTTTAGGGAAAAAAGTCACTGTGAGAGCAGTGAAGCACTGGAATAAGGGCTCATAGGGGGTGGAATCAGCATCCTTGGGGCTGTTCCAAACTGGACTGGCTGAGCTGGCTTGAACTGGCCTTGCTTGGAGCCAGACACCTCCAGAAATCCCCTTCAATTTACGCTATTCTGTGACGAGCTCCAAGCCTGGACTCAGAGACAGATCCATGAGAGTCAAATCCCACTCTTTAAACCTCCAGCTTTCACTGCGACTTCTAAACTGTCCCCAAAAACAGCCCAGAAAGCTCTTCTCCCACTACAGAGAAGTCCCTGAAGTGCCACAGTTGGTCACACCCCAGGCAGCTCCAGCAGGGAGGAGGGGTCTCCCTGATGAACCCCAAACCCCAGCTCCCCCAGCCTGGGTGGTCTGCGGGATAACTGAGCTCAGAGTGTGATGAATTCAGCCTCTTTTCCTGCTGAAATTTGATGAATTCAGCCTCTTTTTGTGCTGACAGGATCTGTGAGCAGATCCCAGCTGTCCCCTCTCCTAGTCCAGTACCAGCTTCTTCCCATCCCGTGGAGAGAAAAATAAACAAGGTGGTGATCAGATCCATCACCTGATATTGTTTTATCATTGGCTGGGTCTGCAAGTAAAAACATCCATGAAAAATTGGGGTTTTCCCAGTATTTACTTGGGCAGCACTGAGATTTCGAGGTGCCAGAAAAATGACTGCTAATAAATCATGAACTGGCCACAAAGTAGCACAAAAAGGGGCACAGAATGTGCAAATATTAAAGTTTTACCTTAGCAGGGTATTTGATATCATTCAAAGCTCTAATTTGGGGAATTGAGGCAAGAACTGGGGAGCTCAACCACCCCAGTTTGCTTCCTTTGGCTCCATTCCCTGTTGTGATCCTGGGAATGCAAATAACCCCGGGTTTACATCTGCAAACCCCACAAAATCTGCTTTCCTGCAAGGAATTTGCATTATTGCAATTTTGTGTTCCAACGGGTTCATTTTGGCGTCAAAACTCCCCGGTGTTCTGGAGCCAGAATCGCCACGAGGAGCCACCAAAATATTTGGCTGCTCTGGGCAGCGCTCGTGGGGGATTTTTTTTGCTGGCTTGAATTCTCTAGGAAAACCCATTTTCTGTAGTAGGAGCTGCCACAGCTTCTCCCCCCTGCTTTAAAAAGGCATTTTCAGGGAGAAGAAAGCCCAGATAAAAGCCCTGAGCACTCTGGGCTCTGCTGTTCACCCTCAGCCCCTTCACCCAGCTGGAAATCTCCAGCACCTCTGCAAAACAACCCCAAAAAAGCTCATCTCTAACTGGTTTTTACCTCACAAATCCAGGAATTGGGGTTAATCTCTCGAGAGGGAATTGTTGGGGTGTCCTGTGCGGGGCCAGGAGTTGGATTTGATGATCCTGATGGGTCCCTTCCACCTCAGCATTCTAAGCCTCTCTCAGGATGTGGGTAACAGCAAAGAGAAGTAGAAAAGTGCACAGAAATTGAAATACTGTGTTCAATACTGTCATTATTTATTTTTTTAAACCTCCCTATTTTCACTTTTCCTTCTTGCATGAGCAAAGACATCCCACAGTGCCACCTATGCACGCTGGACAAGGAAAAAGGACAAAAATCACAAGTGCCCTCTGCTAAAATCTCAGTCTTCTCTTCACTGAAGCTCCCAACTCTCCCTGTTTTCAGTTTGCAAAGGAAAAACCAGATTTTGGAAGCACAGTGGGTAACTCAGGACTGAGCACGGTTGGAAGGAATTGGATTTTGGGGTAAATCTGCAATCCACAAGGTCCACGCAGAGGAAAGCTCTCAGCTGGCTGCTTGCAGGAGGCAGATTTCAGTCCCCTCACCATGAGGCCAAGCTTTAACTGCAGCTGAATTTATGGCACGGTCTTTCGGCTTAAAAAAATGTAAATTTTATGGAGTCTCATGCAAGGTACCATGGAAAAAAAGGCTGTACCCCCACTGTGCTGACTTCCAGAGCTTGGCACCTTACACAGCCCACAGTGGGAAGGGAAAAAACCCCCAAATCAGCTCATTACTTCTGGTTCCCAGCTCGGCCAGCGAGTGAAGCCAGCCCCGAGCTCAGACTGTGAGGAGGTACCTGGCTTCTGGCCCAAAACATCCCTTCCTTTTTCTGAGGCCCCTCCAGCTCCACATGGCTAAAAAAGGAGCTGGAAAATGTTCTCCTGGAAGCACGAAATGCTGCATCTCTCCCTCTCTCTCTGCCTGCCTGGAGGGAGCAGCTCTAGGTGAGCTCTGGGTGAGCTCTTCCCGCTTTGGGAAGAGCTTTTCCCACAGTCCTTGCCCCACAAAGGACGGAATTAATGCCCATTCCTGGCACGTATCTGGCTGTAAAATCCAGGTGTCAAGTTCTACCACAGCCCCTGCAGCTCTGAGGAAGCCCAGGAAGAAAAACACTCAGTTTCTTTTTCACTCCGTGCTGAGCTGGCAGCTGGGAATGTTTCCTCCTGAACCTGGCACCGTTGTCACAGGGACGAAATATTTTCCCGTTATTACTAAAAATGGCAACGAAAAATGGCACTATTTTCACTGCAAGAGCCAAGGGGGTTTTTTTGTTGGGGTTTGGGGGTTTTTTTCAAGGCTTTTTCTGCCTGGAATTGTCACAGCACAGGGAACAAAGGCTCCACACCAACTCCACCAGCTCTGCTCCAACGTCCCAATGATGGATGGAGCAAAATGATCCCTTTTATCTTCACCTCGTGGTGCTGATTAAGGACCCAACCTGGCCATTTCTGTGCCAGTTCTCAATATCTGACACAGATTTACTGGATGGGGAATGAACCAGCTCATCCCAGGTGGAGAATTCCAAGGAAACCCCTTCTTCCCATCCCAGCCACTCCTCCCTCCAGGGACCTTTCCGTTTCGGGACCAGTGGTGGGGAAAGCAGTTACATAAGTGCTGCAGGAACTGAGGGGGAGACTGAATGTCAAAGCTTGCTGGAACATGAACCCGGGAGCCTTGTGGATTCAGTCTCTAGCATCCATCAAACATGATTAATTTTAATGTCACAACATTTTAATGTCAATTACTTTTAATGTCACAGCTTCCCATTCACCACCGCAGCCCCGTTTCCGAGCTGATCGGAGATTCCCCCAAAGAACTTTTAAGACCAAATAAATAAACAATTCAGAATAAATGCTACAAACAAGCAGCAGCCTCCCTGCTTTCGGAAGGATGTGGGGAATCTGTTCCAAAGGCATTGAGAAATAGAGCATCTGAGGCTTTCACATTTAAGGCCAAATTACCACTTAGGAATAATTCTCTTCAACTCTTTTTTCTGGCGATACAATTTAGCAAATTCCAGATGCCAGCTGGAGATGTGGCTTGATACTATTTGCATTAGCCAAGGATATATTTTATTTAGATAAAATATAAAGAATAACAAAGAATAAAGAATAACGAAGTTGTGATCCTGGGCATCTTAAAATTTGTGTGCAAAAAGAGACACCAGGCAAGGTGGGACTGATGAAGAAACTCATAAAAGAGGATTTGAGACTTGAAATCTTTAGGTTATCAAGTGGCTGAGGGAAAAAGCAAACAGCTGAAGGGTTTCTTGCAGTGCAGCTCCTCACGATTTCAAACCCATTTAAATGCCACCCATTCAGCAGTCTGGACTCCAATTCAAATTCCTCTGGCTTTACATTTTCCCCGACCTTCTGTTTGCTAAATGTTGTTTTAAATAGCTGGTGAGGTTGACAAAGCCTCAAACTCCCCGGGGTTTCTCACGAGAACAAAAGCAGCCTTGTGGATATCTTTAGAACAAATTATAAGACTGAGGAGAAGTCAGGCCTCTAATATGAAACTGAGATGGGTCACAAAAGGTATTTGCACAGACAAACGAAAGTAAAAGAGGAAAGTGAGTCAGACACCTGCAGGGTCTTTTTTAGAGTCCAAGAACTGACTTGGTCCAGTCATTGAAATAAATTTCTGTACCTGTATTTGCACTTAGTGGAGATTCATGAAGTGTCTTTATGTCAGAAGAGAGATTTTAAGCCCATAAAAATTCAATGGGACCTTCTGAGTGCACAGTTCCACCAATTTAAGTCTCCACCGATAATCAAACTGTAAAAAGGAAATGCCCCATTTGGCAATAGATCTTTCAAAGCAGAGTGGGTGAGTTTTGGGAGAGTTTCAGCCGTTTTCAGAGCAGCAGAGGCCACAGAACATCACCACGGTGTTTGCAGCTTGAGACCCTGCAGCTCCAGCAGCATCTTTTTCTGAGAAGCAGCCCTGCTGGAAATTTACTGTCTATCCTGCATTTGCCAAATTTCCAGCTACCAGACCTCAAAGCCCCTCGTATTTCCATCACTGAGAGTTCTCACAGGGCTCTGCAAAGGCAGCAGGGGCTGCCCTGATCCCGGGGAGGCTGAGCACGAACCAGCCTCAGTTGTCAGATGCTGTTAAGATCCAGGGCTCATTAAGAACCGAGGCTGGAATTTCCATGATTCAATGAGTTTAGATTCCCTGAAAAGAGGGGGGATTATCACAGCACTCTGCCTCTCCATCGGGGCTGAGCGTGACACAGCCTTATGTTCACCTGGACACTCATCTAGGAATATTTACTCTAAAAGGTGAGCAGGTAAAGCAAGAGGTGCCAGACAGCACAATCTGACAGAATTCTGTGTGTCTGACAGCAAACACAGCCTGGAGTCGGCTCCAGCCTCCCAGAGTTCACATTCCTTGAGCTAAACCCAGCTCAGCTGCTGTGAGCAGCCCGGGGTTTGCTGCAGGGACCTCTACCCTGACCCAGACTAAGCAAAGGCTCTCCAAGCACCAGCTCCTAAACAAAGCCCCACATTCCAATTATTTACACATTTCTTCCGTCCTGAACCAGCCAGAGCCAGAGAGCGTGGGTGGGAGGCTGCAGGGAGGTGTGGGAGGGCAGCTCTTCACCCCAGGCTACACAAAACTCTCCCAAAGCCGAAGCTCAACCCCCCCGACAGGTTCCTCAGCCTATTTTTGTTTCAACTCCTTCATCACTCTGAGAAAGCCTCTTTTCTCTGTTACATCCAGCTCATCGGATCCGCTCAGATTCAGCAGTTCAGCTCTATGAACTCAGCCAGTGTCTGTACTTTTTATTTACACTCAGATGTTGGCCATGAAACATTAAAAATCTCAGTCGGCTCGAGCTGCCTCCACAGTTTGGTTCCCTCTTTCCCAGGGCAAGCTGGGTCCATCCCATCGAGGCTGTGTAGGGGCTAAACAGCATCCCAGGTTTTATTCTGAGCACTCAGTCCTTAAAATCCTTTAGAAGACAGACTTGGAGTTAAATAAAACAGCACCAGCAAAACCTGACATGTTTTCCTTTCCAACAACCCAAGAGCAGCAGGAGCAAAACTTGACTTTGCAGTCTTTTAAACAGATTCCCACCTTTCCTTTCTGGAGATTTCTAATCCCACAGGGCAGGGGCTGTTCCCAAAACTGGCCTCATTAGTGGCATTGGGTGGAAGATGCGATGCTAAGCACTGGCAAAGGCAGAACTGGACCCATTTTCCTTAGGAATTAAGGAAATTATATCAAGAAATGGGACATCCAACTGCTGGAAGACAGATTCAAAGTGCTTGACTTCTGCTCAGAAAGACATTTCTGTCTATTGATCTTATTTAGAAGCCTCAATGGCAAATTAAATTAGATTTATTTCTTCCAGAATATCAATACATGCTTCTCCCCAACTGCCTAATAATCAGCAGTAAGTTCTCCATAAAACCATGTAATTCCACATTTGTGGGTTTTCTTCCACCTCCCCCTGATACTGGATTATTCCAGAGTGAAACAATCATTAAATCAACTGTTGTTCTCCTCTACTCCTGGAGTTCCTGCCTCCTTTTTCCCATGGTTTGTCTCGGGCAGGAGCCTGACTCACTGCCTGAATCCAGGCAGGAGAAGTGAAATCCTCTCCGGGCTGACCAGAGAGTTTCCTGGTGCAACCGTGGGAGCTCCCAGAGCTGAATCGGGGGCAGGAATAACTCAGACAAACCTGGGGGACCACAGGAGGAGGAATTCTGGCTAAATGAGTGTATTGGCTCTTGCCGAGGGGGAAAAAACTGGCTAAGGAAAAGTCCTTTTAAATTATTTTTTTGTACCCTATTGCTGCGTTCTTTCCCTCAAACCAGCTCCTGTTAACAACTGGAAACAAGATAACAGGTGAAGTATTGTAACTAACTGGAAACAAGGTAACAGCCTGTGTGTGTATCCTAAATAACTAGAAACAAGCTAACAGATGAAGAGAATATTTTAAAAAACTGGAAACAAGCTAACAGATGAAGAGAATATTTTAAAAAACTGGAAACAAGCTAACAGATGAAGAGAATATTTTAAAAAACTGGAAACAAGCTAACAGGAGAAGAGAATAGTTTAAATAACTGGAAACAAGCTAACATGCTAAGGAATATTTTAAATAACTGGAAACAAGCTAAAAGGCTAAGGAATATTTTAAATAACTGGAAACCAGCAGGTATCCCAGCCCTGCGTGTACCTGTTGTTTTGTAACACATCCTCATTACATCCTGCCAGGACACAGCTTTAATGAGTGACTCTTAATTAACATTCCCGTTTTCTCTTCTTGCTGTATCTGCGGTGACAGGAATACACATCCCTCGTTTCCCTGCTTCCAGCCTGGGTTTGCCCTCCCAGGCCTCCTCCCCTGCTCCTCCAGCCCAGCCAGCTCAGCAGAAAGTAGCGACAGCTTCGTAACACTGGCAATTGTTTGTTGGTTTTGCTTTGTCGAGAAGGGGGGGGAAAAAAAGATTAAAAATAAAAACAATCAAAGAGCTCCACACTGCAGATTAGAGCAGCCCAGACTGCCCCAGCTTCCATCTGGCCCTCATTAATATCCAGAAACAACCCCAAAGTGTCTGCCAGGCAATAATTGCCATTTATACAGAACAAGCCCAATAAGATGTGCCTGATGCAGGGTCCTGATTGATCCTGGAGGATTTTTGGGGGTGGTTGTAGGTACGAGCGTGGCTGGAGCAGGCAGGGGAGGGCATCCTGGGCAGGATTTGGGTTGTGGTGAGGCCAGTTCCCCTGGCCAGAGCTGCTCCCGGCGTCCTGCAGGATCCAAGCTGCTCTGGGGGGTGGTGAAAGGGGGGGGACGAGGCCATGGATTTGCTCAGAAATGTTTTATTCAGGTTGTTTATCCCCAAAAGAGTGTTTTCCTTTTAGATTCAATTATCTGGCCTCTGTTTATTCTAAACACAGGAGACAGGACTCAAGCATTTCCTCTTTTAGGAAGTACGGTTGAGTGTATTTCCTACAAAATTTATAAAGAATTCAGGCAAGGGCTTGGGTGGCTCCTTAAGATTTCAAACCCTTCTTCCCTAAATGCTGAAAGAGCTGGCTCTGTCAGGGCACAGCTCCATCCCGGTGACACGAAATACAAATGCAAGCAGACAGCAGCTATAAGCTCTTCAGAAAGGGCAGCCCGATAAAAACCATAATCAAATTATTTACCAATACTCCCCATTTTGGCTGAAGACCATAAACTTCATTACATAATGAGGTATTTCCTGGTTTTTAACAGCTGGGGAAGCCGAGGCTCCAAAAGGACTTGTTAAAAGCACCTCCTGGGACTGGAGGTGAGATGAGTTAATCAGCAGCAGAATTGAGTTGTAGCAGTGAAAATTTTCATTTCAGTAGACGACAGAGTCACCACTGGAACTGGAAGCAAACCCACGGATTCCTGTCTTCCCACCTCTTCTCCTCAGAAAGAATTCTGACTTTTTTGCTATAAAGTATCATGTTTTAAATGCTATTTTCTATGCTTTAGTCACTGTGCTTCCTGCAGGAAGTCTCCACCTCCACCTGAAGCAGGATGGAAGTGCCCTGCTCAGTTTTCCAGGACACCTGAACGCTGGATCCTGAGCAGAGCCCCTTTAGGACAACCTGTCTGAACACCAGAGCACAGCCCAGCCCTGCTGCTCCAGGATCTTCACTCTCTCCCAGCTGCCCAGGGCATTTTCCCTGGCATCTCCTCGGAATGTTCACCTATTATGCACAACTCCTGGATCAGAGAGGGACAGGAGGAGATGAGCAGTGACTGCAGGAATAACACTGACCTGCTCCGTCCAGCCCTGCCTGCGTGGCTCCAGCAGCGAGGGAGGGTGTTCAGGCACTCTCACCATCATTACCTGCTCAATTACTGCTGTTGGAACGCGTGGCTGGCACCAGGAGCTGCCCCTCCTGCTGCTCCACCAGCTCCCTTCCACCAGGGGAATTCTTCCTGGTTTATTTTTAATTCTGCCTCATAATCAGGCCCTAATTTTATGCATATTGGCTCAGGATATTTTTTCCCCTTTCTTCTACATTGTCAGTCTGCTTGTCACATCCTTGCTGAAGGGGATTCCTCACTTTAAGTCCTTCTCTTGGTAGGGTAGGATGGCCTCTTTTGCTTGAGGATTATAGGCTCTGACAGTGCTGACACAGAAAAATAAAGCCCCAGAATGATTTAAAACCATGAGCAGGGCTGTTTCCTCCAGATCAGGAACACAGAGCTACTCCTGCCCTTTCCCCCCAGAACCCAGACCCAGCCTAAACCCAGCTCCTGCTCCTCACCCAGAGCAATCCCAGACCCTCTGACAGCCTCCCCGCATCCTGCACTCCTCACTTGCTGATAAGATTATCGAGTTTTACTAACAAGGAGACCACACACGGTGTCCCCAGCATGAACCAAAGCTTTCAGTGTCACAGCAGAAGTTATAACAAAGCTGGGACATTAAATCATCAAGGGAAGAAGAGAACTGGATATACTCAAAGGCAAGAACATCACAAACCTCCTAAATCCAGGGCAATTAACCCTCACTGCCAGGCAGATCCTACTTCAGGTAGGAGACATCTTTTCTAGGAGAGAGCATTGGGTGAGCTCAGTTCCAATCTCCACACAGATATTTTAGAAAAACAGGATTTATTTGCTTTTTACTCTTTGGGTTTTTTTTCCCCTCTCCATTCTGCTTTTACAAGATGATCATAAAATATGAAGCAGCATTTAAATCAGCAGCACGGGTGCAAGAGCAGTGCTAATTCCTGCCTGAATCAGCTCCTTCCTTGCAGGAGCTGGAAATTAATTTGCCTTCCATGGGCTGAAGCTGTTCCTGAGCTCCACTTGCTAAACCAGTGGAGTTTCAGTGTGGAGAGATGCCAGAGACCCTGCGAGAACCAGAGAATCCCAGACCTCATCAAATGCTCCTAAAAGCCCCAAAACCTTCAAGAGAAGATGTGCACATAGAGTTAAAAGAGCTCCAGCACGCTCCGAGCCTGTCTCATCAGCACCACGGCTGCCAGGAGCTGTTGGAGCTGCTGTTTTTTCTGAGCAGGCTGGGTTTTCCACGCTGCAGAAAAGGAAATATTGAGAGGACAACCCCGAGGCCAGGAACTCGAAGGAAAAGCTCCAGCCAGCAGCAAGGGATGCTGCACACATGGGTTTGCATCACAGGGTGGGGGGAGAGGCTCCGAGCCTGCTCTGGGAGGAGGGAAGGCAGGCAGGAGTGGCACTGGAAGGGGAAAGGTTCTTGCATATGCCATGTGCCATTGCAAAGTGATAAAAAGGATTCGCATTCAAAGGCTTCTCCTCGGGGAAGGCAAATTTTACTGCTCCAAATAAAGGACAGCACGGCCTCCATTAAGTGATGGTAAAAAAGTAAGCACGGTAGTAAATCACTCATAGCAAATAATTAAGTTTTTAATTCACTTAACACTCACTGAGGTGGAGTAGAACATGCCCTACACCATCATTTTAACCCATAAAACCGAGCAGGTTGTGCTTTATCAGAGCTTTGGTGCCTGCAAACAAAGAACAGTCTCCAGCAGTGCTCAGAAAACCACTAACAAGGCAGGGAAATGTCAATATTGCCTAAGTGGCTAGTTAAAATCATTCTGCATGCGTGAATAATCAGCTTTTGTTATCAGCTTTGTTTTATCCCCCTGCATGTTCTTTGCTGAAAGGTGGCTGTGGGAGGAAGGGAGGGAAGTAAAGAACTCATTTAAGCTGGATATCTTCAGTTCCCAGCTTTTTGCAGGAATTTGTGCTCTGGGGTGACACAGAGAGATGCTGACCAGGTGCCTGGCTTGTTTGGCCAGCAAAAAGGGACAAAACCAAGTTTAAGACCGGTTAAAACTCCGGATTTCCACACAAACCCTCGAGGCTGCAGCGCTGTAAGGAACAGCGCAAACAGTCCGAGCAACAATTCCTGCTTTAGAGCACTTAAACCACAGTAAAATATCACCCTAAATCCTTCTGGCTGGTGCAATGAGGCCGAGTTCCCTGCATTGACGTCCTGCTTTTGGCTTCTCTCGGGGAGGATGTGGAGAGGGGAGGATGCCCGCTGACAACCCCGCAGATTCCGCCGCGTTTTCCTAATGGGAATGCGTTCCTTGCCGCCCCACAATGGAAGCAGCACGCCCAGGGCGCTGCTGAGAGGAAAAAGATGCGAGCCCGAGTCATTAGAGGAAGGAGCCCTGTGTAATTCAGGATCTTTATCTGCACAGCAGAGGAGCCCAGGAGTTCCCAGCCTCGCTCCTACCAGGTCACACCGGGCCTGAATGAACTGACAGCTGCAGAATTGTGGATTTTGTTAACTCCAGGGGTAGCCTCGGGCTAAGTGGAAGGAGCTGACAAAGCCAGAAAAGCCGGGATGCATTTGGCACAGCGAGAGGCGCCAATGGGAAGCCTCTTCCCCCATTAAAGCGGTGCCTGCCAGTGGAACAGACTGGCTGGGCTCCCCAGCTCCATCCTGCAGCGATTTCAGGGCACTTCGCAGCTCAGGAGGGAAAGGTTGGCATGTTCTGAGCCTCTTACCCTGCAGAACAAGCACAAAGCAGATTTCCAGTGTGCCCCCAACACTTGGGATGATTAAAGGACACCTCATTTGGTGCCACCCAGCTCGGCTGTCCCCACACTCACAAATTCCAGAGTGCTAATCCTTTATAACACCCGAAATGGAGACACTCAAAACCAGCAGGCACTTAAAAATGAAGCCTGAATCGCTAAATCATGAATCACTGGCAAAACCCAGGCTGGAACCCCGACATCCTGAATGCTTCTTTGACCAGAAGACACTCACCATTGCTTCAAATTCCCCTTTGAATAATAAAAAAACCAACCCATAGCATTTGTCAGCACAAAAGCTCTGCTATGTCTGGCTAAAATTCCCTTTGTCTCCAAGCAGGAGCTTGAAACAATGGAAACGAGGAGAGGTTTTGCCCAGAGCACAGACCACAGACAAAGCTGCGCTGTGGGGACATCTCCATGGCCTTGGATGGATTCAAACAGTTCCTTCTGTGAGATGCTGAGGCTCCTGAGGGAGCAGCTCCACGCCCCTGGAAGTCTCCACCTCAGTGACACTCAGCTCTGCGATGGAACCGACCTCGCCCAGGCATCCAAACAGAAAATGCCACAAAAGCATCAGAGCTGATGTCCAGGAATCCTTTGAAGGTCTCTGAACAAGCCTAATGTCAAACTGCTCAGGTGGAACTGAGCTTCTGAACTTCACTGACAAAGGGTTTGTGGTCTGCTCTGTGCTGGAGTGACAAATACCCGGGGTTTGAATGTCACAGCAGCATCCATCCTACAAAGACACGCTGGTTTTGCCTTGCAGGAAGGGATGGAGCTGGCACAGGTGGCTCCCAGTGACATCCAACACCTGCAGACCTGAATAAACACGAGAAAAGCAACACTCCCAGCACTCAAACAGCAGCAGGGGGTGAAGGCAGTGAGAAGCAATCACCAGAACAGCCAGATCACTGATAAATGTAATTCCTACTTTGAAAGTAAAGGGCTCTCAGTCACCACATGAGGCTGAATTTCATTTGCTGCTTCTTTGGAAACGTTCAGGTCCAGCGTCGTGAATTAACTCAGGTTCTTCAACACCTGGCCCTGAACACCACACCAGGTCTGCTGCTCGCCCATTTGCACCATGTACAAATAGCAAATGTGCACTAAAACGGTATCCAAATAGTAAATAAACATTAATAGCGTATCCAAATAGTAAATAAGCATGAATACAAGATAAAATCCCCTTTCTGCAGAGCCCAGCTCTTGCTGGGGCCTTGCACTACTCTGAAGCAAATGAAGCAGAGAGCTGCCAACAGCCCCTGCACTCAGCAGAGCCCCACGGCCCAGTGCAGCATCACTAAGGGAGTGAGAGGCTTCACTAAGTGTGATTGAAAGCTCTGACACCATTTTAAGACTGTTTTTATGCTCGAGGAGTTCCAAGGGATGCTACCAGAGATGTCTGGAAATCGGGCAGTGCTCCTGCTTCATTTTTTCAAGGGTGCAGTGGCCTGGGCTCATCTGGGCCAAACACACGGCACCAAATCCTGTGTGTGGGGTCCCTGGAAGTCTCTCAAGCTCCCCCAGCAGATCCCTGTATCCCTGGGCAGAACAAACTGCACCAAATCCTGTGTGTGGGGTCCCTGGAAGTCTCTCAAGCTCCCCCAGCAGATCCTTGTGTCCCTATGTTGCACCAAATCCTGTGTTTGCTGTCCCTGGAAGTCTTTCAAGCTCCCCCAGCAGATCCCNTGGCCTGGGCTCATCTGGGCCAAACACACGGCACCAAATCCTGTGTGTGGGGTCCCTGGAAGTCTCTCAAGCTCCCCCAGCAGATTCCTGTGTCCCTATGTTGCACCAAATCCTGTGTGTGGGGTCCCTGGAAGCCCCTCAAGCTCCCCCAGGAGATTCCTGTGTCCCTGGGCTGAACACACAGCACCAAATCCTGTGTGTGGGGTCCCTGGAAGCCCCTCAAGCTCCCCCAGCAGATCCCTGTGTCCCACTTCGAGCTGGTGGCTCTCCAGGAGCAGCTCCCGTGCCCGTTCACCTCTCAGCAGGGGCAGGGAGGCTCCAGCAGCCGCTCGCAGGAGCCCGATGCTGCTGCTCGGAGCTGAGTGCTAGTGCCAGCCAGTGCCTGGGGAGGATGAAGCAATTTCCTTCATATTGCTCAACAAGATCCACAGCAGGATTCCCAGCGCCCCGCCAGACACCGGCCTGGAGTCTCACTCCAGCGGATTCGCTCCGGAATTACCCCAGCTCCGAATCTGGCTCTGCACCTCTCTCCCTGCAGAGGTTTGAGAAATGCTCCTTTGTTCAGGAAAAGGGGAAAGAAAAAAAGGAGAAAAAAAAAAAAAAAAAGAGCCCTGATGTTGGAGAACGTGGCTCCTTTTTTTTTCCTCTTGTCCCTGGAATTGTGATTGGAAATAATTGGAAGTGTCACTGGAAGTAATCAGAAGTGACAGTCCCTGGGCTACAAGGCTTTTGCTTCAAGTCTAACGATCCCCCCGCAAAACAAAACCTAAATTTAAACAATGAAGTCATAAAGTGATTTGCCTTCAAGGTTGAAAACCCTGCAATATTTTTTTTTTTTTTTTAATAAAAAAAGGAGAAGTGCCTGACTCTGGTTCGGTTCAATATTCCAGGCTTGCTGTGTTGTATGAAAGCACAGCACACACAAAGACACCTCGTGATTTCTGGCCCTACCTGGCCAATAAAGGTTCATATCTGTATGAAATACTCCTGTGACCTTTAAAATTCCATAAAGCCTTTAAGGTGAAACACAGCCTGAGTAATGTGAGCTGTGAGACTCATCCAGCACACATCTCAAATATTCCAAATACTGGAAAACCACCTAATTCTGTTATTTTGCTGAAGCACAAAGGGAATGGAATGGAGTAATGCTTTTTTAAAACTCCAGTTCTGCAAAGGCCTCCTCACAGCCCATCCAGGCATTTAGGGAAAGAAGCTGCTCAAAAGAACTCACAGCCACAATGCACTCCAGGTATTTGCTAGAGAGAAAAACTCATTTTTTCTGTTTTCATATGCAGCACGAAGTAATTCAGAGACCCAGCACACAGAGCCCAGCATTTCCTTTCTCTGAGGTTTCTCTGATAGCACAGCATCAATTCACACCGTGAGCGGAGTTTCTCAGCACATTGTTACCAAAAAACCATTGATTTGTGATAAATATCTTACTAGAAAATAAGGGTAAGTCCCTCCAGGTGGCAGGTGAAGGATTTCAGCTTGGTGGATTCAGCTCTTTGTTAATGGTGTGCCCATCACTACTTCTGTCCACATTTGGGGGCACATCAGGAGGAAAATGACTTTAAGCCAGATCTGCAGAGGTTTTAGACACGTTCCAAGTGCTCCATCACCGTCAGCAGTGTGCACCCACCCGAGTCTGAGCTTCCTCCTCTCTCAGATGGGCTTTAAATGTTCTCTGGGCAGTACGGCCCTGCTGGAGGGAATAAAAGCTTTATCTCAGAGTGACCCTTCCTGCTGCAAAAGCAATGACACTCAGCGCTGGATGCCTGCGATAGAACCGACCTCACCCAGGCATCCAAACAGAAAATGCCACAAAAGCATCAGAGCTGATGTCCAGGAATCCTTTGAAGGTCTCTGAACAAGTGTGATTTTTGTTTTAGTGTAACTTCTGTTTTTTTTTTTTTCCCTTACAAAGCCAGCAGCAGAGCTGGGGCAGCCCAAACCCAGCCCAGCCGTGGTCATCCCTTGCCTCTAACTGTGCACGCTCCATTTCAGAGCAGTTTCCAGGAGAGCAGCCTCCCTCCTGCCAGGCAGTGTCACAAACACACCACAATTCTCACTGACCTTTTCCTTCCAAAGGCAATTAAACTGCAGGCACTAAGCTGAACTCCGACCTTTCCACCCAGCCAGTCGCATCCACGGAGGGCTCAACCTCATTTTCCTGCCACGGAAAAATTGGTGGCAGCTGCCCAGGAGGAGAGGGAGGCTGGGAGGGTGCTGTAATGTGTATTGATCCTTGTGGGACAGCCAATCTGACACCCTGCATCTGGGACTGGCCCAGTAAGGGAAACGCTGAGTTAAACATTTGCCTTTTTCAGCTGCCAAATGATTTGCTGGAGAAAGGGAAGGAGCAGATGAGGACAGGATGGGGTTTGTGGCCGTCCATCTCCCTCACCACCTCAGAGCTGCTCAGTCCTCTTCACAACTTGTTGCAAAGAAGAGACAGAGCTCATTAAGGAGTCCGATAAATAAACCAAGGTACCAAGGTGTGGCTGAGGAGAGCCTGGCCTGCTGCCTGCCCTCCTTTTCTAGGACTGGGATATTTCTGGGAAGAAGGAGCAGCTTTATCCTGGGTTGATAACCCCGTGTAGAGCTCCAGGTTCCTGTTGCAGTCACCTTCCCTGCACTCTGCCCAAGGAAACACATTTTAGCCCTGGCTGGCAGAGGTGGCTGTCACTCCCTGAGCAGCGCTGAAGGGAGGAGAGAGTGCAGGAGATGAACAAGTTGGAATTCAGCCCCGTGCCTGTTGACTTTTCACACATTTTCCATCGTTGTGCTTCCTGCCCAGCCGTTCCTGCATCCTGCAGTGTCCTGTCATTCGAGTCTCTACTCACAGACCTCCCTGGCCTGACTTCACCCTTGACTTTTTGCTGGGCTGCTTCTGTAAACCAACCATTTCTAAAAACAGATGAAGACAAAGCTTTGGGAAAAAAAAATCCAACAAAACAACAAAAAAACCCAACCAAAACAGACCCATTCATCTTTTCAGCAAGGCACCACCGAGCTCCCTCTGCACCCAGAGCAGCCTCTTCTGTAGCACACAAGATGTGCGCAGTAAAACCCATTTCAGAGGCACAAACCCTGCCTGCAGCCTGTACTAGCACAGGGCATTATTTAATTAGAAATTTAAGGTGTATTTTGACTAAAACTGTAGGGGAAAGGCACAGAAAGCAGCTTGCAGCACCCGATTTTATTGCTACCACACACAATTTTTAGTCCAGTGTAACGAAGATTTCGACATAAAAGATTTTCTACAAATACATTTACGGCTGGCAGGGTGACTGTTTACATCTCTTTCCCGTTCTGAAAACGAACAAATCCCAAACTGCAAACCTGCTGAATCCCCTACAAAACCCTGTGTTTGCCTGGAGGAGAACAGGGGCGTTGGTTGTGATCCTGAGGATAAACACCAGGATATCTCCGAGCCAGTTGTGCAATGGCATTTCTGGGAAGGGGCTTGTGCTGCTCTTACACAAAATGTCCCTCTGAAGTGGGCCAGGGCCCCCCCAAAACCAAACCACTAATTCTACGTGGAGGAGACAAGGCCAGAGTGGGTACAAAGGCAAAACACCACTTGTTTTCCATGGGAAATTCAGAAAAGCTACCTTCCCTCTGGCTCTATTTCCCACAAAAATGAATTCATCTCCACAGTTTTGGCATGCTGCTTTTCCTCACTCTGGCAGGTTTTTTCTCCCTTGTCTTCCTCGTGGTAAAAAGGAAAAAGCAGAAAGGATAAAAAAAAAAACAAAACCCCTCCAAAATAAACTTTTGTTTTTTGGATGTTAAAAATCCCAACTATTTCAAATAAAACAAAGCCCCACTAGAGAAAAACAGGCAATTTATCACCGAGTGTCCTGACAGCAAATATTTGATGCAAACCATCCCTGGCTTTGGGAGAACTGGAGTCTCACAAGGAGTGTTAACCCTGATATTCTACCGGAGAGCAACTCAGTTATGCCTGGCTCCTTTGAATTCCCCCTGGAGTGCCAAAAAGATCCTCTGCTTCCCTTTCCTCAGGTATTCCCAGAGCAGTGTTCCAATAAAGAGCGCTTTGCCCTAGCCTGGAATTAACTCCACACTCCTCCAACAGGCTGAATATCTCCAACCGCTGATGTTTTGTTGTCTGCTCTTGGAATTTTAGAGGAATTATTATCAATTCCACGAAGCTGTCCTGGGGAGAGCAGTCCTTTTTTTATGCTAAATACACAACCAGGTTCCCTGCGTTCCTTCAGAGGCCAGGGACAAAGAGGAGGTGAAATCAAGACACAAAAGTCACACACAAAACCCCTTTTCACAGCTGCAGGTTGGTTTTTTACACCACTCCTGAGCCAAGAGCATCCCCTAAATGCTGTAAGAACGTGGGGCAAAGCCCTTGTGACACCAACCTTCAACACCACGAAACAGTCGAAGGCAAGAGAAGGAGCCAGAGAAAGCTAGAAAATAGCAAATATTTAATATATTCGAGTTATCACTGAGAAATTTTGGAAATATCTGGAAAATCAGCAGAAATCGAGATCCAGAAGCTTTGTTTTAAGCAACCTGAAAATTGTCACCTTTGGTTTTTGCTTCTTCTGGAAAATCAGCAGGAATAAAGGTCCACAAGCTTTGTTTTAAGCAAGGTGAAAACTGTCTGCTTTGGTTTTTTACTACTGAAAAATCAGCAGGAATAAAGGTCCATAAGCTTTGTTTTAAGCAACCTGGAAATTGTCTCTCCTTTGGTTTTTACTCCTGGAAAATCAGCAGGAATAAAGGTCCACAGGCTTTGTTTTAAGCAACCTGAAAACTGTCTCCTTTGGTTTCTGCTGTCTCTGGGAAATGAAGATCCATAAGCTTTGTTTTAGGCAACCTGGAATCTGCCTCCTTTGGTTTTTACTTGTGGAAAATCAGCAGGAAGCAAGGTCCATAAGCTTTGTTTTAAACAACCTGCAATCTGTCTCCTTTGGTTTTTGCTATCTCTGGGAAATAAAGATCCATAAGCTTTGTTTTAAACAACCTGGAAAATGTCTCCTTTGGTTTTCACCACTCGCAGCAGCAGCATCCCATTAAATCCCCAANGGTTTTTACTCCTGGAAAATCAGCAGGAATAAAGGTCCACAGGCTTTGTTTTAAGCAACCTGAAAACTGTCTCCTTTGGTTTCTGCTGTCTCTGGGAAATGAAGATCCATAAGCTTTGTTTTAGGCAACCTGGAATCTGCCTCCTTTGGTTTTTACTTGTGGAAAATCAGCAGGAAGCAAGGTCCATAAGCTTTGTTTTAAACAACCTGCAATCTGTCTCCTTTGGTTTCTGCTGTCTCTGGGAAATAAAGATCCATAAGCTTTGTTTTAAACAACCTGGAAAATGTCTCTCCTTTGGTTTTCACCACTCGCAGCAGCAGCATCCCATTAAATCCCCAATTCCCAGCGAGCTCGCTGAGAGTGGGATCACTCTTTTAAAAACCCAACATTGCGGTGGGTTCTGCTTTGCTGGGGGCCGGGACAGAAGGGTTCGGGGAACAGCATCCCGAGGACAGGGCTCCCTGCGGGGCTGCAGCGCTCGCAGAGCGGGAGCGGACGGGGTCTCGCAGCCCTGCGGAGCTGCTCCCGCATCATCTCGGATTTCCCAGCTACCAGCCCGTGGATACCTGGGCAAACGCCGGCTGTCAGAGCCCATTCCTCACGCCGGCAGGCCCTGCGAGGAGCTGCTCCATAACCTTTTTCCCGGTGCAGCGAGACAGGAGGAGTCCGGGTGCTCAGTGCAGCGGCTGCAGCCCCTGGGGCAGCGCCCAAAGAGACTCCTCCAGCTCGGAGCCTGGAGGGCAGAGCTGCGCTGCACAGGGGCACCTTTGCTCTCCCCACCACCCCAGAGTGACACCCCAGCTCCCACTTTGCCAGACAATCACTACTCAGATGATTATTTCACGGGAACTGTGGGGGATGACCCCTAACACCCCTGGAAAGGGTCACTGCCCCCAGCAGGATGTCAGGAGGGTGGGGAGTGATTTGGGCACATCTCCTGCTTTGATCCCCGAACCCAGCAGCTCCTGCAGGGCTGAGCACTCACAGCAGCCAACAGCTAAGGAAAAAAGCACGTGAAACCAGTGACAAAGGCAGGCATACAAATAATCCCAGTTTTGATTACATGAAAATCAGCTTTTTCCTTGAATGGAAGGGCCATTAAAAACATCCGTGATTGACTTGGAGAGGGGCAAAGGCAGAGGAGGTTTCCCACCCCATAAAATTTAAACCAAATTCAGGAACACATTTAAATGAAAGCATTGGCTGCTTCTTTACAGGGTGAAAAATGCAACATTTTTTAATGAACTTTTTCCACTCAGGAATGAAGAACCACTTCAAAATTCTGCTTTTCAGGGGTGCAGCATGTTACAAAGGGCGTTTGTGACACCTGATTCTCAGTCCTCAGCTGGTCACAATCGTGTCACAGTTTCAGGTAGACCCACATGAGCATTCCACACCTTCCCCTCCTCACTTCCCCAGCCTCGCCTGGCAAAGTGAGCCTGGCCATTCTCTTGTCCACACTAAGCAAAGTCTTTCATCTTGTCTTGTTTTAACAAAGTCTCCCTCAAACAGATTGGCTCCTGTTTCCTGTCTCCTCACACAGCTGCTCGTGTGCCCCAGAGAGGTAAACAGTGGAAAAGGCAAGAATTGTATGTATTAGCCACGTTACTGGGATGTTTAATGATGAAAACTCAAACCTTCCTCTCAAGGCTTCTCTCAACCCTTTTTTTTTCCCCCACATTAGTCTTCACTTTACCAGCAAAAAGCCAGCAAGACATCACTGGTAGTTCTGTACTTTTTTACTGCAGAAAATCCAGGCTTCAGCTGGCAAATCAGACTCCTCAGCCTCCTTGTGCTCAGGAGGATCGAGGAACAGGGAACCACAACACTTCCTTACTTTTCCCTGGACTTGCTTCTGGTACTGGTGAATTAAGCTGGACAAGGAGCAGAAAGACCAAGTCCTCTGCTGGCAAGGCAGGTAAAGCTCAGGGGGCAGCTCAGTGACCACTGCAGGACCAGGAAACAAAACATTCCAGGCTCTGCTCTGAGTTTGAAGCCAATTCTCCCCTCACCAGTGCTTGGACAGGAGAGGCTGAGGAACCTGGCTCCAGGTGAGGGGAAAGTGTCTTTTGTTGGGCATTCTGGTGTTCCTACCATAGTGGAGATGCCCAAGATGTATTGATAAAGCCAATTGTGGTTTATAGATAAAAGCAGCAAAGGTAAGTTATTATATTACAGCCAAACCCACCTTTTCTGTGGCAAGTTTGCTCCTTTGGCTCCAAACCTTCAACATTTTGGGATAATCAGCAGCTGAATAGGATCAAAGACTGCAATTCCCATTGTCTCCATCAGCAAGGTGAGCGACCAGCCCTTCTGTCTCCCCATTCCCACAGAGCCACTTCCCGAAGGGCTGAGCAGCCCCTGCAGAAGCTGAGCTGTTCCCAACGCTGCTCTCTCATCCCTTGGAGTCCTCTTCAAACACTCCCCACCACAGAGAGGCACCAGCGGCCAGAGCAGATGTGCGGGGGCACAAAGTGCTGCCTGCCCTCCCCAGACCCTCCAGCTCACCCAAACCCCATCAGGTCCCCACAGATCCAACCTTTGCTAACAGCAATGCCCGGAGCAAAAGCCACTTCTCCATTTATCAGCAGCCGTACTGATGTTGTGCTTCAGACCACCAAGCATCCCTCTCTAGCCCCCGTTCCACACCTGGGAGGCTTTAACTAGGCTGTCCCTGTGACAATTCTTTAGAGCTGTTTAAAAATCCTATTCTGCCTGTCTGCCATCCCCTGGTGCTCAGCTCCTCCCCGGGAACCAGGGACCAGCCCCCTTTCTCACACCTGTACCCAGGTTCCCAGCACCCAGGGAGCCCTGGAATTGCCAGTCTTTGCCCAGCCGGGGCAGGGGTGCGGGCTGGTGCCAGGACGTGGTGAGCAGGAGGGAGGCAGGAGCTCACTCCTCACCTCGCCGTGCCCCTGGAGGAGCAGGAGCCCGGCTGCTCCTGAGCCAGGCTGGGCGAGGAGCCCTCTCAGACACCTCAGGGCTGCCAATTCTTTTCTCCACGGCCCGTGGCTTTAACAAACAGCTCTCCAGCTTTCCTTCACTCTCCTTTTCCTTCCTCTCGTCCTCAACAAATCAGCCTCTCTCTCTTTTCTTTCCCTCCTTCCAGCAGCCCCTTCTTGCCTTCCCCCCTTCTCCCAACCCTTTCTCCCCCAACTCCTCCCTCCTGCACTCCAACACATCTGTTTCTAATCTTAGGCATCCATTGGAAACAATAACCCCTTTTTATTTTCAAGATCTGAACGCTGAGTGCCCAAGCAAACCAGCACAGTTACACAAATTTGACACTCTGCCCGAAACAAAGACATTTTATTCACCTTGTTTCGCCCGAGAGGTCCAAGCCCCTCTCTCGTTTATCCCTGAAAAGTGCTGCCCTCTTTAAACAAGAAACACACATTCCCAAACGAGTCTGTTTAACCACCACTTTTTAAAATTAACCCGGATATTAGGGGATCTCTGCCTGTCAACCTGCTCCTAAAGCCACCCGACAAGGATCAGAACTCAAACCCCCACTGAAATTACAGGTTTCCATAAAAGTTTTCCCGTTACAAACCCCTTTTCTCCAACTCACCAGAAATGAATTTCAGGCACACGGAGCAGGCTCGTGGAAGTTTGATTAAATTAAAAAACTGAGCAACACCAAAAAGCCAACCTACCTAGAAAGAGGATTGGAAATGTAGACATTCCGTCGCCCAGCAAGAGGGACTTTTCCTCCCTTTCTCTTCCCTTCTCCCAAGGACGGCAGGCAGACCTGCACAGGATTCAAAGGAACGCCTCTGGAATGCACTGAGTGTAATTGCATCCATGTGCCAGCAAAATAACCAACTTCACTCTTTCTTCCCTCCTGCTATTCATCTCCTGGTCCATCTTCCATCCAGATCCACCCAGAGCTTCTTTTTTTTTTTTGNTGGGAGTTTCTGGGAGAGAAGAGGCAGAGGCAGCACAGCGAGGACTTCACATCCACGGCAGCACAGAACAATTTTGCCTGTCTGGAGAGGAGAGAAGCAAGGGGAAAACACTGAGCTCAATGTTCACCACATGGCTGCCTCCCACTAGAGCCCCTCCCTGCCATCAGCTGGGATTAGTAGTGAAGACCAGTCATGTGGGTGAAGTAGAGCTGACTTCTAGCAAGAATATAGATATATAAAAGAGAAACAAGAGGATTTCTCCAGTGGCAAAACAGTTAAGTTTGGAGGCAGAAGAAAAAAAAAAAAAGAAAAAAAAATCCAGCATGGAAATAAAAAAATCAGATTCGTCACTCAGGGGTTGGAGGGAGACTCTTGGAAAAAGCACTCCCACTCCTCAGGAGGATAAACACCCTCCTGTGTATGCAGTAGCTTTGGGGTCTTTTCTGCCCGGGAAATTGGAGATTTTAGGCTTGCTGGAACACTTGCTCTGCCTGCTTCGTGGTTTTCTCTCTGCGTTTTTAGGAGAGAAAGAAAACCCCTAAAAATGGAGTTAATTTCCCGTTGTAGCTGCGCTTCGCCGGTGAGGGGAAAGCCCGATCAAGCAGAAATTGGTCGCTACAGGGTGGGAGTTTTAACTCCCTCCCAAAGGGCATTTTGAGGCACGCAGAGAGATCTTTACAGCCCATCTTCAGCTTCACCCTCGTGCAGGGGAGCAAGTTTTTTAAATTACCTCAGACACCCCATAAGGAAATGCCCATCACACACAGTAGAAGGTGAATAAAGCAGATTTACCCACCTCAGTGATGAGGGAAAGCCTTGGAATACAGAGCAAAAATTCTTCCCCTTAGAACAGCTATGAAAGTGTTTGTAAAGCCTCAAGGAAAGCAGCAAACCATGGGCAAGGCTGCCAGCCTGTGGTTTGGGATATCACACTCCACTTTTCCAAGCTTTCCTTCCTTTCCCCATGTAACTGCACCTACACACAATTTCTCCTTTCCCCATAAAATCAGGGATAAAATGCTGCTCTGCCTCTCCAGGGATGAAAACAAACGCTGTGCAGAGCCAGGAGCTGGACTCAGGGATTCTTTTGGTCACCCTCAGTTCAGGACATTCTATTTTTTATGAAATACAGAAATATTTATGAAGCCCTCGGTGAGGGGCACAACTCTTGGAAGCTCTGTAGGAATCTGGTACCTTCAGTGTTCATGCCAGAGCTCTGCAGGCATTTGTGGGAAAACAACAAGCAGTGGACAAAATCAACCCCTTGATTCAGATAGATCCAGAGGGAATAACAGGGATAAAAATTATCCTTCTGCCCCCAGTTTCATTAAAGTTTTATTTGCCCCCTCCCAGCCTCAGATGGAGACAAGAGCAGCATTTGCCTCCTCCTCCTCTCCAGAACTGATTTTCCTTCTGGATCACAATGTTTTAAACAGCATTTTCATCTAATATGAGTTGAT
This sequence comes from Edolisoma coerulescens, assembly GCA_013397115.1. Taxonomy (NCBI): domain Eukaryota; kingdom Metazoa; phylum Chordata; class Aves; order Passeriformes; family Campephagidae; genus Edolisoma; species Edolisoma coerulescens. The sequence goes on from VWZW01005677.1 coordinate 538,252, forward strand.
TATCCAAATCTAATCTGGGTTAGGTGAATATCCCAGCTCCCACAGAGCAGCTCCGTCCATCCCACATACCCAAACCCCAAGAGCAGATTCCTCCAGAACTTTTCCCCACACCCTTGACCAAACCTGCTGCTGCTTTCCCTAATGAGCAGACCTAAAACCCTCCTTGATTCTCAGTGCAGGGCACGAATCAATGGAGAAAAATCCATTTAATGCCTCCCCCACTCTGCGGGCCGGGCAGCACCGAGCCTGTCTCTGTGCATTACAAGTGTGACAGAAGATCCTGGGCTCTGCTGTGAATTCCCAGCGTCCCGATGGCTTTCACAGAATCAATTCCTCCCCGGGGAGAGGGAGAGGAGCTCTGGCACCCTGCTCTGCCTGCCCAGCCTCCCCCAGCCCCACGGGGCCGGGGTGTGCAGGGGGAGGAGGGTGGAGGGTGGAAGAGGAGGCTGTGCATGCAAAATCCCATTCCTCATCCCATTCCACAGCCTGTTCCCACAGCAGCTCCTCCTTTGGGGTGCACTGGGCATTCTCCCTCTGTTTTTTGGTTTCTGCAGCAGCTCCAGTGAGGGCACAAACAGGGACGCACGAGCTGCTCACCCACACGTCCTCTCTTTGCTGGTTGTGTCTGGGGAAAAGCTCCTCTCTGCAGCACTTTGTTTTTCCAGGAGGGGGGAATTCCTTCCAGGAGGTTTGTGACAGCTCTCCCCTGGTGCTGCACCCAGCATGGGAGATGGATCAGGAATTCTCACCAGGGAGAGCAGGGAAAGAGAAACTGATGTTGGAGATAAGCTTTAAAGAAAACAAGTTTTGTAAAAAACCTTGATGAACTGAGTTCGTTTTTCAGTATTTCAGAGTTCCTGCACTGCTGTTGACAGATGCCAGCTTTGAAATTCAGATTAAAACACCTGGATAGAAAAATCTGCAAAAATCCTCTTGGGCCACAGACCAGCTTTTGTGGAGCTGTCTCAGTTTCAGCCCCTCAACATTTGGATGCTCAAACCCTTCAGAAAACACCTTCCCTTAAATCTTAAACAGTTTCACACCCCAAAAGCCTGCCCAGCACCCTTTAGCTTGGTTTTATACCTCAGCTAGCATGTGTGGGGACTCTTTCTCTAATCCCAACTGATTTTTTTGTGCATGAATTTATCCCTTTCACCTTGTTCTTCCTCCTCCAAGGCAACAGCTCCTTGAGCCTGAGTTGTCCCCCCAGTGCTGCAGAGCTGCTCATTCTCTTCTCAGGGGTGCTTTAATGTCCCCATCACCCAAAATATATCCAAAAGCTGCATTTTCTCCCCAAAACTCCCACTATTGGTGCTGATTCATTATTGTCTCTTCTCCAAGGCTCCCTGTATCAACTTATCTTGCTCACTTTAAATGATCTGAGCAGCTTGTTGATACAGTCAGTGAAAGAACAAAATTCATTCATCACTTTGAATCTCCTGAGCCAAATCCCTTTCTGTTCTGTTTTTGGGGTTGCAACTGAAAAAAAGCACCAAAAACACAAGGAAAAAACCCCAAGTGACACAAGCAAACCTCAAAACAGACAACAAAAAATGCTGGGGGGGAGGGAGTAAAACCCTTCACACAGATTTCTTTTCACAATAAGCCACTGGAGGAAAGGCTGCTTTATGTTATAGTGGGAGCCAGACACTGCCCTGTAAAGCAGTTGTTGTTTAAGGAGCTCTCCTGTCCCAGCCAGGCTTCAATAATTGATTAGAAAAGCACTATTGGTCATTTAGTATCAGTAAGAAAATCTCCCTTCAATCAGGTTTAGCACTCATGGCATCAGTAAATGTATTTGAGGAAAAAAACCAGCTGAAAAGCTCTTTAAAGCTCCAGCTCAGAGCCTCAGTGCACACAGCTCCAAGTTTATTTCTGTTTGGTTTAGGGGAAAACACCCCTATTATTTTTTTTTTAGTCTTATTTTCCTCTGTGAGGCTGTAACTCCATTCAGGAGAGTCAAAGTAAATAGCTCCTCACACACACAAAGAGCATTTTTAATCTTCTAACTTTATGCTGAGGCTTCAAAACCAAACAACTGAGCATAAAATACTGAATTTTTACTGGAAAGCAAACCAGGACAAAACCTACAAGGTTTAATTTTCATCACCATAAAAACCTTTAAATATTTTTGCAGCACAAGACCTTTGTTCACAAGTCAAGATCTAAGAACACTCCTGAGAAGAAAACATCAGCCACTGGTCTAAAAAATGCACCAAGGCATGATAAGCAAACAATAATTTCTCTTTACCTTCAAGTTTCAGGCCCCACCTATAAGAAAAAAATGTGAGGGTACAGAGGAATGCAGGTGTGGAGTGCAGGGGATTACACAGGGAGGGGCAGGGGACAAGTGGCAAAGTTATGGCAGAAAAAAATTAATGGCTTGTAAGCTTGAAGGCCTTAATTCTTTCATTAATTTATTGATGTATGTATAGGTAATAATAACAGAAAGTGTTGGAGGAAAAGCTGAATAAACTGGCTAGGAAGAAGTATTTATGTGGAAGTAATGGCTCTGAAAAAGACAAATTGTTTGTTTCTTTTAGTGCAAGGTAAGCAAAATCCTTGGATTTTTTAATAGTCTGGAATAACTTTTTTGTAAGTAGGGTTTTATGTGCTGGGGAAGGGTTTGAGTGCATAAACTGAACTTTATTGAGAGTAAAATACAGGAAAACAGAAAGAAAGATGCTGAAGAAGGACTGAAGAAAGTGTCCCTGTGCCTAAACCTCACCTGGAGGAGGTTTAGGTGGCTGAGGAGTTTTTCTTGTGACTTCTGAGCACGAACAGTTTAGTTCTGATGGTGAATTAAATGAATAATTAAATAATTAAAGATGCTGCTCCTTGGGCTGGTGAAGCTTTCTGCCAGAGAAAAAAGGGAAGACAAAGATGCTGCTCTTAGGTTCAGCTGTTCCAGTCCCTTTTCCCAGCATTTTGTTATTTCTCTGAGCCAGGAGTGGCTTTGTAACTCAGCTCCTTGGGGCTGAGAGATGGCCCTGAGCCTTCCTGCAGGCCCTGTCACTGACCTGCTCTGTGAAACCCAGCACCTGGCAGCTTTTCTTTTCCATTTCTCTTCTTTTTACCCAAAGAGCAAACGTTTAAACCTTTTTAAACGAAAGTGTTGCAGGTTCACGAGGTGAACTCTGAGTTTTCCGTTCAGGATTAAACAGGTATTTCGATACTTGAAAAGTGAATGGCAGGTTTCTCATGAACAAAATTATAATAATGCTCTAAAATTTGCGAGCCACGATGTGCTTCTGAATTGCTCTCAGGTAACTTCTGTCCAGCTTCTCCCTTCTAAATTCTCCTCTGGTAAACACCAGACTGAAGTTTACATTCCTGACCACTTCCATCACAGGATGCAATTTGTGGGACACGCTTTTGCCAGCAGCCTATAGAAAAATAAATCCTGTGCTTTGGTTAACAGAATGTGAAATGTTTTGTTTAACAAATGATTTTACTCTCAGCACTAAAAGATATTATTAAAACCGCTGACCTTGAAAAGAAGTATCTTTGAAAAAAGAGAAATGAAAGGGAGGGAAGGAACTTTGTGAGCTTTGCTATCAATGTCCTGAGCCCCACTCTGGTTCTCATTTATTTCTCATTTGTTCAGCCTTAGGGAAGGGGAGAGGAGGTTCCAGGAGGTCATTTCCCCATGGGAATGGTCACTGTGTGATTCCCACATCCCCGCTCTCTTCACTTCTGCCCTCTCCATGTTTAATTGTGCTGCTCACTGCTAATGTAATTGCTCTGTTTAATTACTGCAAACTGTGCTTTGGAGTCCTGTTGCACTAATAAATAAAGCAGGACAACTCTCTGTACGTCACTTGAGGCATTTCTTTAAAGATTTCATGAAATCCCTGAGATTTTGGGGTGCCTGACCCAGCGAAACTCAGAGCTTTGATTTTTAAGGACGGTAACCACAAATGGGAGGCCTCCAGCCTGCTCAAAAACAACTTCATCCACTACAAAATCCTGATTTTCAGCCTGGTCTTTAATGGGTTTGGGTGTCCATATGCTCCAAAAGCTGCTGGAGCTCCTGCAGGAGCCTGGACACTCTTCCCATGTGCAAAGGTGTTGTTGTACACTCAGGCATAACTGAGCTACATCATCCCTCAGCATCTCTGCTGCAGCTTGCTCCAGGCAAATGTCCTGTGAGGTTATGTTTAAATAATGCCATCTAAGATCATCATTTAATGTGTATTACTAATTTAATGTGAAGTGGAAGGAGTGAGGGTTCCCAGACCTGCTCTTTCAGCTTGTATCAGGATGCCAACGTGGTCAGTGGGGCTGTGACACCGACGCTGGGTGGCTGAAAGACACTTGGGAAGCGTCCTGCTCATTTCCTAGACCTCTCCTGACACTCCCAGTTGCACCAGTCAAAGCCATTTAAACCCAGAGGAGAAGAGAGGGGGAATCTTGAATGAGCAAAGGACACAGAGGCCACGGGATCTGTGATGTGGGCGATGCTCTCAGAGGGTTCCCTAAAAGCCCTGCCTGTGTTCCAGCACGAGATGAAATTCCACCCTGTCCCTCAGAAGATGGCTGCCCTAGGAGTGCCAATGGCCCCCTCCGAACTGCCATCAAGAAACTGGGGGTCTGGGTTTGTTTTCCTGTTGGACAGAGCCAGCATTCGCCTCTGAGCACCGGTGGCCGAGAGCGGGTGGCCGCAGTCGAAAATCGCGAACGGCGCAGGATTTATCCCAGGCCAAAACTGCGCCCCACTAAGACTCCGGCTACCTTGTGGTGCTGATGGCCCCCTCTGAACTGCCATCAAGAAACTGGGGGTCTGGGTTTGTTTTCCTGTTGGACAGAGCCAGCATTCGCCTCTGAGCACCGGTGGCCGAGAGCGGGTGGCCGCAGTCGAAAATCGCGAACGGCGCAGGATTTATCCCAGGCCAAAACTGCGCCCCACTAAGACTCCGGCTACCTTGTGGTGCTGATGGCCCCCTCTGAACTGCCATCAAGAAACTGGGGGTCTGGGATTTTTTTCCTGAGGAACAGGGCCCCAGTTTCTTGATGGCAGTTCGGAGAGGGGCCATTGGCACTCCAAGGGCAGCCGGAGTCTGAGTCGCTGGCAGCTTTGGCCTGGGAGAAATCCTGCGCCGTTCGTGATTTTAGGCGGTGGCCGCCCACCCCCGGCCACCAGCGCCCGGAGACGAATGCCGGCCCTTTTCCACGGGAAAACAAACCCAGACCCCCAGTTTCTTAATGGCAGTTCGGAGGGGGCCATTAACACTCTTAGGAAAGCAAGAGTCCGAGTGGGGGGCAGCTTTGGCCTGGGAGAAATCCTGCGGAGTTCACGATTTTAAGCAGCGGCCGCCCACCCCCGGCCACCGGCGCCCGGAGACGAATGCCGGCCCTTTTCCACGGGAAAACAAACCCAGACCCCCAGGTCCTTGGTGGCAGTTCGGAGGGCGCCATTGGCACTTCAAGGGCAGCCGGAGTCCGAGTGGGGGGCAGCTTTGGCCTGGGAGAAATCCTGCGCCGTTTAAGCACGGTTAGGGTTACGGCAAAATTACGGTTTGGGTTAGGGTTAGGGATTAGGGCTAGGGTAAGGGTTATGTTTAGGGTTAGACCCCCAGTTTCTGGATGGCAGTTCGGAGAGTGCCTTTCGAACTCCAAGGGAAGCTGAAGTCCGAGTCATTGGCACCTTTGCCTTGGGAGAAATCCTGCTTCCCGTGGAACATGGTCGGCATTCGTCTCCGGTTTCCGGTGCCTGGTCGTGGGCGGCCGCAACCTAAAGTCGCGGTCGGCACAGGATTTCTCCCAGGCCAAAGCTGCCCCCCACTCGGACTCCGGCTGCCCTTGAAGTGCCAATGGCCCCTTCCGAACTGCCATCAAGAAACTGGGGATCTGGGTTTTTTTTCCGTGGAAAAGGGCCGGCATTCGCCTCTGGGGGCCGCTGGCCGTGGGTAGGGCGGCCGCCTCCTAAAATCGTGAGCGGCGCAGGATTTCGCTAGACCATTTCCGTCCGAGTGGAATAAAAAGGCAGGAGTACAACAGGAAATGTCTCCTGTCTTCCCCCTTGCTCCCGCGTTCTGTTCTGTGGTCTGAGCAGATTGTTTTGGCAGCCTTGAAGAGGCAGGGCTGTGGTTAACAGGAATAATGGGATCAATGCTCAGGCCAGGGCAACTGGGAGCAGTTGCTTTCCTTCCAGGAGGGAATATCTGAGCAGGAGCTGCCCCTCCTGCCCCCAGCAGGCTCTCTGGCTGCTGGGGTTTTACAGGAACATCTCTTCTGACACCAGATACATTTCTCTTCTCATCTCCTCTTAGGCACTGAAGGCAGGTTCCTGCTGAAATTTCCATTTAAGATCAGTGTGTTGGGCTGGTCTATACAGTGCCATTCATGTTTTGACGGAATCCTATTCCCTTTTTTTGCTTAATACGGGTCTGCTAAATCTCAATCCAGAGTTCCTGTTCTGTTCCTCATTTCCTTCCACCTCCTGTGACCATTCCTGGGATGTGGCACAGGTTCAAGTGTTTGGAAAACCCTTCCCATGCTGTGAATGAATCATTATTAAATGAATATTTCTCCAAGGTCTTCCTGGCTACTTGAACCGGCATTTCTGTGGATCACAAGGAGTTTAGTCAGAGCAGAAGACCAAGAGGAGTTTGCTCCTGATTCTCGGTAGCCAAGTGACAACAGCCCAGCATCTCAAAGGAAACCAATTTTCATGGTCCCAGCAGAAAGGAAACAAGCAGAAGGATCTCCTTTGTGCACAGAAATATTCATGAAGATGTTGAGATTGCCAGACTGGAGTGAGAGCACTCCATCAATAAATAAAGAGCATCAGTATCTTATGACATTGCTGAGGAAAGAATGACATCTCTTTCGCTTTTATTTCCTTCCATTTTGGAGCATTCCAGTTACAATATTCAGCTCCAAATGGCACTTGGAACACGGTTCTGAGGGCTTGATTAAAAAAGGGAATTTGTGTTGTGATAAAGGAATCCATTAAGCTGAGAGGAGGACGAGCAGCTGCGTGAGCCTGCTCTGAACCCTCTGCATGGGCACTGCCATGCCGAAGTCAGGGCATCCAGACCTGCCAGGCAGCTCAATCCAGGCTGGAGAGTCCTGGAGGGATGCAAGGAATGCAGGAATACCCAATGAGCCCACGTAGGGAGGGAAGCAGAGCGAGCTGGTGGATTTTCCATGTGCTGTCGGGGTGGCAGCTGTGGCAGAACCCAAACCCTATTTTTTTCAGAAGCATCAAGGTTTTTTAAAAGTATTTAGTCCAGTACCAATTAGAAGCTGAGCCCCATTTAGTGTGCTACCTGGAAAAATCTTGCTCTAATCGTGCCATGACTGTTCAATCTTGTACAGATAATGAGGGAATCACTTTTCAGCTGTTCTGTTGCTGAGTTTCCTTCAAGAATTCCTTGTTCCTTCCAGATTTCCATGTCTGAGTGACCTGATTGTTGTCTAGTAAGATTTAGGCATCCTACAGGCTTTGGATTGAGCCCTAATCAGAAATTCATCACCTCCGAGGCAGTGTTCTTTTAATTTGGAACTGTCTGCTTTCCTGTAGGTTGGTGACACTGCCTTGATGATTCTGTAGCTCCTTTCTGAGGAGGAATTCTGCTCTGCCAGATCTTCAGTCAGTGCCTGCTCTGCTGGGCTGGAGATCTTGATCTCTGGGAGGGAATTGGGCAGGGAATCCAAGTGTTTCCATGCGATTCACTTCAAATTCAAATGTATTTAAACCCAAAGCTGAGCAGCCTCTGTACAAATGTGGAATATACCCAATAATGTTCTGGCTCTAGGAAGCTCTCATAGATCCGTGGATGGTTTTTTCCCCCCCCTGTTTGCAGCACAGAAAAGCTCTGGAAGTGCTGATATACAGCAGAGGAGGAGGCTGTTCACTTTCTACATCTGCAGCCCAGGTTGGGAAGGGCTAAAATGCACAATCCTATAGATTTGGGAAAAAACCAGACTTTTTCCAGCTGAGATTCTCCCCTTGAAGACTAAAAAGGGCATTTGAGAGCTGTTAAATATCTGTGAAGTGGAGCTTCCTGCAGTGGCATCTCTTCCAGCTCCTGAAATGAGCTCCGTGCTCCTGTGAAAGAATTGCAGAGGACACAGGAGAATCCCACCAGGATTGGGTCCTGGGCTCCCAAATACCCCCTGTGAGCAGAAATCATGTTTTGTTCTCCTCCAGCTCCTGAAATGAGCTCGTTGTTCTTATGGAGGCATTGCAGAGGGGACAGCCTGCCTCATCCCTGGTGAGGAGAATCCCACCAGGATTGACTCCTGGGCTCCCAAATACACCAGGAGAGGCAGAAATCCTGTTCTGTTCTCCTCCAGCTCCTGAAATGACCTGGTTGCTCTTGTGAAGGTATTTCAAAGAGGACAGCCTGCCCCATTCCAGATGAGGAGAATCCCACCAGGATTGAGTCCTGGGCTCCCAAACACCCCCTGAGAGCAGCAATCCTGGCCGTGGGGGCTGTGTGCAGCTCCCCTGGGGAGGGTTATCCCTGGGAAAGCGATGCTGAGACCGAGCTGTGGTGGTGCGTCCCTGGAGCAGGGGAGAGAGGGCTTTGGCAGGCAGCTCCCATTCTGAATGACTTTACCTGAGGTAATCTTTTCCGCCAGGCTGGCTCTGACATTAAAAATGGAAGAGGCCAGGGACATTTTCCACCCAAAGCTCAATGGAAAGTGGCAGGTGTCAGATTTTTGCAAATATCTTTCTCTTAACTCAGAGGCTTCTGCTGACAGGGATGTGAAGGCTCCAACCTGGAAAAGCTCCAAACTCAACATTTTTTCGCGACCAACTTAAAACACAAAATATTTTTAAAAGGTGGAGGGGAGGGGAAAGGACAGAGAGGTCAAAGGTAGGAACGAAAATGGTTCAGCGTGGGGGAGAAATGTGGTTTGTACACCGCAGTCAGCCGGAGAGGCTCACTGCTGGTACAGCCGCTCAGAACACAGTGCCTTTGCCAGGAACATGGAATGGGAGCAGGATTTTCCTTCTCCTGTCACTGGAGTGCACATGGAGCAAGCTGCTCACCAGCCAGGCCCTTTGGCTCACCCCTCCGGGGTTACCAGCTGCACCTTCTTTCATTTGTTCGATCCAAACTCGTGTATCCTGTGTGTAAGATGATGCTCAACATCACCACTCTGCCGTCAGCCGAGGAACAGATGCTGCAAGAAAGCGGATCCCAAATTTAGGTGACTCATTTCCTGCTGCTAACAGACACTTGATGGATCTGTGTTGGGCAGCACTCGTGTCTTTTGTCATGGCAATGAATTTCAGGGAATTAATCAACCCTGCGAACGATGGCTTGGATGAGATGGAGTCTTTTAGGACTTGAGGCATGTGATGAAGATAATCGGCTGGAACCAGCTGCAGGGTGATAGTTGATAGCTACTCGTGCTGTGATTGCAAAGTTTGGGTTGTGAATGAGAGGCGTCCAATCCTTGGGGAATCTCCCCATTAGCTGCTGCTCAGAGCACGTCAGGCTTGATGTCAGCTTCCAGGCAGCCACTTGGAAGGAGTGTGTGAATTCCCACCTGGGAGGGATCGCTCTTCCCTCTCCAGCTCCCAGCAGTGCTGCTGAAGAGGAATAAAATCAAACATTAAACCTTTGATTTAAGAGATGTATAAAGCTGAGGTGTAAGCTGGAATTTTTCTGGCTCCATATGCACGGAAAGGAAGAGGGAGCTGCACAAAAGAGATTTTACTACATTTATGATCACCTGGACAGGTGAAAGTTGTCTCAGCAGAAGGACACAGCATTGATCTGTGCATTGATTACCTGGAGGAAGCTGCTTTGCTTAATAACCAGCAGAGTTTACAGCTAATTTGTGTACAGTGCCTTAAGAGATTGAGGAAAAAAAACCAAACTATTTTTACTCAATAGAGCTGGGGAAATGAAAGATAAACCAAATTCTGTAGCTCCTTTCTGGGGAGGAATTCTGCTCTGCCAGGTCTTCAGTCAGTACCTCCTCAGCTGGGCTGGAGATCTTGATCTCTGGGAGGGAATTGGGCAGGGAATCCAAGTGTTTCCCTGTGATTCACTTTGAATCCAAACGCATTTAAACCCAAAGCTGAGCAGCCTCTGTACAAATGTGGAATATACCCAATAATGTTCTGGCTCTAGGGAGCTCTCATAGATCCTTAGATGCTTTTTTCCCCCATTTGCAGCACAAAAAAGCTCTATATACCAAATAATTTCAATCTGGTCTATTCATGCCAAACATACGGCTCAATTTTTTATCTCCCACTTCCAGGTTGGGGCTCCTGTGGAATTTCACAAAGCATAAACTGTCCTGGGCTTTAAGTGAGTCACTTCGTGCTTGTAACCCCACATCTAGATAAGGTGGCCGATCACCCCCTGCCTGTGTTACAGGAGCAAGGATTCCTGGGCACCACTGAAACCCTTGGAGCACCTCGTGTGTGTTTTTGTGCTTGGTGCTGCGTTATTGCTGTGCTTGAGCAGCTTTACGTGCTGTGTGTAACAGCACTCAGATTATCTGAGGTTCCCTGTTGGTGGAAATCGCTCCTTCAACTCCAGCCTGTGTACAAAGTTGAGCTTTGCTTGTTCTCTCAGTATGTAGCTCTGAATTATTTACCAGTGACCTTCAAAGAGTAAAGGGGAAAAAAAATTTAAAAAAAAAAAATTAAAAAAGGAGGAAAAGCCAGTTAATGGAAATGCTTTCAAAGTGTAAATATCTTTCCCCAGAACGCTGCGTGTCTCTTTGGAGCTGAAGACAAAATAACATGTCTGGGAGACGATAAAGCAAAAAAGCTCTCGGGGAGATAAATTGTAGGAACTTGTGCCCTGCTGTCTCTGAGCAGGGGGATGCTGGGTGGTCTCACCCTGGGGAGGCGAGTTCTGGCACTGCAAATTGTGCAGATGGAGCCTTTCTCTGCTGCTGGATCCCATTCGTTACAGAGAGAGGAGAAACAGGGAGAACATTCACCAAGAAGTTCATTTTCTGGGAAAGGAGGACGCTGGATCACTGATATTGCTGAAGGTACCTGAAGAGGTTTTGCTGATATGTGGGGCAGGGCGTGGTCTGGCCTTTGCCTGTTTAGTTTTGATTGGCCTGTTTCAGTTTTTTGGTTTAAATTAAAGTGATCTTGGCTTTTCAGAATAAAAGGATACTAACACCAACTTTTCTGTGACATTTACTTGGCATCTTATCTGGGCACACTGGATGTGGCACTCGGTGCTCTGGTCTGGTTGACCAGAGGGTGTTTGGCCAAAGAATGGACTTGATGATCCTGGAGCTCTTTTTCAACCTTTGATGAGCTTTTCCTGCACCCCCTCCCTTTGTTTGGCAGATAGGTTCCGATCCCTTCACTGAATAACTGGAATCATGAATCCCCTGAGTTTCAGAAGGGAAGGAGAGTCAGAGTTTGCTTTGAATTCCACCCACAGAGGGGCAGAGAAAGGTTTCAAAAGAGGTTTCAAAAAAGCAGCTGTGCCTTCTAACATCTCCTGGGAATGTAATCTGTGGTGGGGCCTGGCTGTGTCCTTCTGCTGAGACAACTTTCACCTGTCCAGGTGATCATAAATGTAGTAAAATCTCTTTTGTGCAGCTCCCCCTTCCTTTCCCTGCCCTGTGTTTTGTTCAGTCACCTCCGAGTGAAAGCTTTGCTGTTGTTGAAGGGTTGAGGTTGGGGACAGAGGGATGGAGCAGCAAACATCCCTCATCTTTGAGAATCAAAGAGAGCTCTGAAATAAGCACTCAGCCCTGCTCAGGGTCGAGTGATTTGTTGCCTGTTCTGTTGACTGATGCCTTGAGAGTGGCTGTTCACTCCGAGCTCTGCATTGACAGCTCCACAGCCCTCGATTCATCCACTCCTGGGAACAATTTGGCAGCAGATCTGACAGGACCTGGCTGCAGAGGAGTGATTGGATGTCTGAGGGGCAGCAAGGGGGTTGGGGTTATGTAAGGGAGGAGGCAGACACACGGGATTAACTCGAATGTCTCCCGTGCTGATCAGAAGTGTGATACCAATGAACTTCAGGCTGGATGTGCACCTCAAAAATTGTGTTTCTTGGTGGTTTTTGGGACTTTTGGACTTTTGGGGAGCTGTCCCTTGGTGTCTGAATAAAGCCCCACACTCTGCCTAATGTAACTAAAGGCCCGTTAAAAGGGAAAAAGTGTTCTAGCCCCAAATGCAGATTGTTCCAGATCATCTGCCACATCCTGTGGCTTTTTCAATGTCTGCCCACAAAAAGGAAAGGAAAACGTTGCTTGATGAATAATTCACGGATCGTGCTCTGTTAGGATTAGTGCCTCTAACTGGGAGATTCCTGTCAGCATTGCTGTTTTCTGGAGCCTCTGTTGCAATCTCAGTTTCTGGGTGTTAATTGTTATAAGCTGCAGGGTCAGGTAGAGGAGCAGTGCAAGAACAGCCAGGAGCCAAACACTCTGCCCTCCTTTCTGAAGGAGCTGGGTTGATCTGATGAAAGGTAAAAGAGAGAAAATTGCTTTATTTTCTAGAACTTTTGATGAACAGATCGTGGATTTGAGAATGGCATGAAAACCACCCATTGATGAAGCATCAATTCTGTGCTGGACTGCATCACCTGAGAAAAGGTTTGACTTGATAATCTCAGAGGTCTCTTCCAGCCTGGTTCATTCTGTGATTCTGTGAATCTGTGACTATTGGTGGGTTCTGCTCCTTGTGGTAATGGGAATTCCCATTTTTAACAAGTTAATCCTCTGATTTTGACCAGAGGGAAAGGTCTGCTCCCATTTTATTTTATTGCCTTTAGTCTGGCATGAGAACTGAGCTCAAAGCTGCTTTATCCAGCCCTGTGCTGGCATTGACTGGTTCTGCTGTGAGTTCTCATCTGCCTGATGAGAAAGGACAGGTAATTCTTGGGAGAAGGGATGGCCCTCTCTTGGAACAGCTTTTTGGCCTGCCTGGGGACTCTTTTCCACAGGAGCTCAGGGAAAAGCAATTCCCAAACTGGAAAATGATGGGGAGGAGAAACGAGGAGGTGTCCAGAGCCTGCCTTACAGCCAGGGGAAGGACGTGAGGTGAGGGAATCCTTGAGTGGCTGGAAAAAGAGGAATTTGACAGAGATGGGGAAAACCTGAGCAGATTTTGGGCCTGGTTTTTGTCATTCCCCTTGAAAGAAAGCTCATCCAGCCACTTCCCGAGGGCTGTGCCATCCCTGCGTGTGCCCACACCCCGCCTGCCGTGCGTGGGGCTCCTCTGGATGATGTTTTCACCTCAGCTGGAAAGGTGCTCGTGGTAATTTGGGAATGCAACCCACTCCTGCTCCGTGTTTTGCACAGTGAAGTAGAAAATGTCACCTTGTTTCAGATCCTCCTCTGTCACATCGATTACAGCGGGCCTGGAGAAGGGCAGGGTGATCTTTAACAGCACAAACCCAGGGTTCCTACAGCCTTCGTGCTCTGCAGGAAACCCTTGGAATTGTTCAGCCTGGCTGGGGATTTCCAGTGGAGTTGAAATAAAATAAGACTGTTTCTTTTTTTATTATTATTANTTTATTATAGATATTTATTATGTATTTATGTATATTATATATAATTATATTTATTAATATAAGTAATATTATATAATACAAAATTAATAATTTTTTATTATTAGGACAGTCGTGTTAATTAGGGATAAATTCTCTTTTCCCGTTGGTGCGATATTGACGAATAAATCACCCAAATAGGTGTCTCAGAAAAATGAGACGAAGGCAAGGAGTGATTTTAATAAACTTTGATCTCAGCTGAAGGTTCTGAAGATGAGGTTAATTCAAGGCTGGCATTGCCATGGTTGGACTTCCAGGAGTTAGAACAGGGTACCATGTTAATTAGATGGACTTAATGTCTTTTAAATTCGTTCCTTATCTCTTTATTTATAGTGGGGACAGTTTTATTTGCATCAGACACCTGCAGGAAATGGTCTGTGGGTGCTGACATGGTTAAAGTGCTCCTGGGAGAGGGGAAAAAATGGGATTATTTTGTTAAATGGAAATGCAACATTTCCCAGCAATTGGCCACAGCACTCGAAGAGAAAAATGGGAGCAAATTTATCACTTGGAGATGAAAATAGGAAAAATCTCAGGCTTGGAACGAGGGACAGGAAGATGGAAGGCAGCGGCCTATTGCAGTCATTAAATATTGAGGCAGATGTCAAAAGCAATGGAACTGATGAGGACGCTTCTGTTGATGTTATTGTTATGAAAATTAGGGCTGGAGAGGAGATGCACGACAGGAGGAGAGCTCTGGGGCATGGCAGGCACAGGTTTATTAAAGCCCGAGTCCAGACAGCAGCTGCTGTTAAAACAAAATATTTATATTATAGATACTGAAGTGAGGCTCATCCTGTCCCTCAGAGGGGGTGCCCGAGTGTAATTTGATTTTCAGGAGCATTGAAGAGCCTCTCTGAGCTCTCTGCTGGCAGTAGGTGCTCTGCAAAGGCAGAACAGATAATCTGATTTTTTCTTTCTTTCTCAGTGTTGGTTTAAAGGAAAAATCGGCATTTTAAAGCTGTTTTGTTGCGTGAAAAGCCAGCTCCCAACTTCAGCCAAAGCTCGGGGGTTGCGTTGGACCGCTGGTTAACGGATTATGAAGTAATTAATTCCCGAGCCTTTATTCCTTTAGTAACGGTGCCACCTCGTGGGCTCGGGCGGGAGGAAGGGGCTGAAACCCAGGGAGCAGGGGATGCTCCCAGAGCTTTAATTCCCATTTTACGACCTCACCTCGCAACAGTTTTCTTGTTAACAATTATTTTACACTCTTCTTTCCGGCTTCTAACTGCTGTAGGAAGAGCAGGTCTATTTGGTAGATTTTAATTTGCAGTTTTCAAAGCAGTTTCTGGGCAATTCTATCAAACCCAAATCAAAGAAATACAGTGCCAACTGCAGCCTATTAGCTGGAAATTTTAATAACACGGATTTCCTGGGCGCTGGGTCTTTGCTGAAGATTTCAAAGCGCTTTTAAACTACTTTAATCAGTGTAGTTCAATCCCACATCCGGCTGAAATGGGTAAAAAACGAAGCGTGGAGAAGGAGCTTCTTGATATTCCCAACATCTGGGTCTGTCCTGTAATGCTTCCACTCCTCGGGATTGATGAGAAGCCTTTGAAAAATGAAATAATTTGATTTTTCCTTGGTGTCCTTAAAAAAAATAAATCAATTTGGGACAAGAATGAATATATCTTTCTTCATCCTCGTGAAAATATAATAATAGATAAATAAATAAATAAAATAAAATAAAATAACTCCTCAAAGCCCCTCAGCATTGCTAAACCTGAATGGTAGAGACAGCACCTCATCTTTCCACGTTTATTCCTTATTTTTGGTTTGTTGGGAACCCATCCGTGCCTCACTAGGGATGAACCTCTTGGGTGCTGGGGGTGTGTGATATATTTATATTATTTTTTTTTTGCAAGCTGGATCTCTGTGGTTCTCCAACAAAATGTCAGTGGTAACCGAGAAATGCCTTTGTGCTCTCCACGTTCTTATTACAAAAAGAGTTTGTGGCCTGAAAAAATACCATTTCAAAATATTTTTTGTATTTTTAAATTTTT
Organism: Edolisoma coerulescens; assembly: GCA_013397115.1. NCBI lineage: Eukaryota > Metazoa > Chordata > Aves > Passeriformes > Campephagidae > Edolisoma > Edolisoma coerulescens. The sequence continues at coordinate 553,763 of VWZW01005677.1, forward strand.
TTTTCGTATTTTGATTTATTTTTTTAAGGATTTTGTGTTTGGTGCTTTTTTTGGTTTTTTTTTGTTTTTTTTTTAATTTCAGCAGCACAGCCTGGTTCTGGAAGGAAAAATGGCTGCTAAAAACTTGTGTTTTTTACCTAAACGCTGGCAGAACCTCACAAAGAATCCCCTTGAACATAAAAGGGTGGGAGGAAAAAATAGAAATACCTGCTAGCAGTCTCTGCTGCCATCGAAATCGCGGATTTCCCCGTCGGAGGGAGCAAGTGAGTGCGAAGGCAGCCTGGGGGATGCCTGCTGAGCAGGAGCATCCCTTCTGCTCCCGTCCCCGCATCCCTGCGGGACGCTGCCTGCAGCTTTTCCCCGTTAGCTGTGGTTATCCCGGAGCACGGGATGAGCCCTGCCCGGCCGGGAAAACCTCCCGGGAAATGTTCTTGGTACGGGAAATCCCAGGGCTGAGGGAGGGTGAAGGTCAGGAGCCGGAGGGATTCGCTGCTTGGGACGGGTTTGCTCCAGGTTGGAGTTGGGTGTTGCCCTTCCCAGCAGGGATTTGTGCTCGGCTCCCACCCAGGGATGCTCTGGGGAGTGCAAATCACGGAGGAAAAATGAGATTTAGAAAGGCTCCGAGCCTGAATAAAGACAGGACACCCAGGTTTTCTCTCATCCAGGTGTCTGCCCCTTGGATCTACAGCTCTGTGGGGTGAGGAATGTCTGCATCCATGCTGTGACTTCCAGAGGCGCGCACTCAGGGATTCTCTGGGAAACACAAATCAGTTCATGGAGGAAAAATGAGATTTAGAAAGGCTCCGAGCCTGAATAAAGACAGGACACCCAGGTTTTCTCTCATCCAGGTGTCTGCCCCTTGGATCTACAGCTCTGTGGGGTGAGGAATGTCTGCATCCATGCTGTGACTTCCAGAGGCGCGCACTCAGGGATTCTCTGGGAAACACAAATCAGTTCATGGAGGAAAAATGAGATTTAGAAAGGCTGCGAGCCTGAATAAAGACAGGACACCCAGGTTTTCTCTCATCCAGGTGTCTGCCCCTTGGATCTGCAGCTCTGTGGGGTAAGGAATGTCTGCATCCATGCTGTGACTTCCAGAGGCTCCCAAACTGCCTGCTCGGCTCCTCATCCCTGGTTTGGGGACTCCAGAGCCTGAAACTGTCTGGGAGGGGTTTGCTCCAGGTTGGAGTTGCCCTTCCCAGAAGGGATTTGTGCTCGGCTCCCACCCAGGGAGGCTCTGGGGAGTGCAAATCACGGAGGAAAAATGAGATTTAGAAAGGCTGAGTGAGGACAGGACGTGGAGTTTTTGTCTTATCCAGGTGTCTGCCCCGTGGATCTGCAGCTCTGTGGCCATAAGGAATGTCTGCATGGATGCTGTGACTTCCAGAGGCTCCCAAACTGCCTGCTCGGCTCCTCATCCCTGGTTTGGGGACTCCAGAGCCTGAAACTGTCTGGGAGGGGTTTGCTCCAGCCCTTCCCGGCAGGGATTTGTTCTCAGCTCGCACTCAGGGATGCTCAGGGAAGCACAAACCACTTCACAGAGGAAAAATGAGATTTAGAAAGGCTGAGTGAGGACAGGACGTGGAGTTTTTGTCTTATCCAGGTGTCTGCCCCGTGGATCTGCAGCTCTGTGGCCATAAGGAATGTCTGCATGGATGCTGTGACTTCCAGAGGCTCCCGAACTGCCTGCTCAGCTCCTCATCCCAGTTTTGGGATGTCCCAGCAGCCCGAGGCTGTCCCGTGTCCCAGCAGATGGAGCCCCTGCCGAGCCTTTCCATTCCCAGCTCTGCCGAACACACCCTGGCAAGCAAAAAGGCCGGGAGGGGCGGCCAGGCAAGGGTTGGCGGGGCAAGAAGGAAAGGGCAGGAGTTGAAGCTGATTTCTTTGCAGGAGCTGATCCGGGAGATAAAGGAATTGCTGCACGGGACGAGCAGAGAGAAAAAAAATTGCTCTGGCAAACAAAGCCAGTGCACTTCAAGAGCTGGAGAAAACAGAAGTGGTTCTGACCAGAGCCTGGTGCTTCATCCCTGGAATTCAGGGAAGGGGATGCAGGAAGCTGGATCACGATCTAACACCAGTTTATTAAGTCTGCACATGTCATCCCACATTAAAGCTTAAAAATGTTTCTCCCCAGGCCTCCAAAGGAACTTAATGCCTTTCCCCAGTGCTTTTATCTTTCCTTTCCCTCTGCTTCAATTACCAACATTGCTGCTTCCCACAGCAAAAATTTTTTTCTAGGTCATGATTTTTATCTGGAAGTGGAAGTTAAGCAAGGCTAGCCTAGGTTAACAAGTGAATAAAGACTTTTAAATGAACTCCAGAAAGTCTGAGGAGAGATTATTTATGCTGGATTTCTTCCTCACGGCTTTGGGTGCACATGAGATGCATTTGTGGTGTGAAGGAGTGAGGTCCTGGTGGGACATGCTCATGGTGTTGATGGCACTGCTGAATGAAGTTATTTTTGGCTTTATTTCAAAGATTTTTTCTTGCCAGCTGGGTTATTTCATCACAAGGAAACATGGCTTGGTTGGCCTTAGTCCTACAGAGTTTGTGGCCTGCACTGGTGCTGTATAAAAACCCTCTCAGGGGTGCTGTGGGTGTAAAACGTGCTCCAATTTTGGTGCCAAGTGCCGGGGTTTGCTCTCTGAAGAAAATTCCCAGGGGCCTGCAAATCCAGGCTGAAGGTGCTCCTGGAATGGCCATTCCCTGCACGGCACAGGGACACAGGGAACAGGCTGTGTGGAAAGCAGGTGGCAGCCTGTCTTGGGGTGAATGTCACTGCTACTGCTTGTACATGGCTGTATAAATAAATATATATATATATGTGTGTGTGTGTGTATTAATGTGTGTGTAGAGTTAGAATATATTAGTTTGGACATCGAGCTGACGATATGAGATAAGGGGTGGAATGTCTTGGGGTGACTTTATGATGTGTATCCCCTATCGACAGGCTCTGCGTCCAGACATGATCCCTGTGCTTTTCTGTGCCTTTAAACTGAGCCTGGGAGGGGGGAGAGGAAAAAAAACCGAGTGAACTTTTCAAAGCAGTCTGTGCTCCAAGGTCACTGCTCCTCTGCGTCTTTGGGCTGTGGCCGTGGAGTGGAGGAAGCACCCTTCTTGCTTTTCAGCCAGCTTTCATCTCTATTTTCTCCGAAGAGAGGTGGAGAGTTTTTTTCCTGAGACTTTGGCTTCTTCTTCTTTTCTTCTGGAACTGTGCAACAGCACCAAAACATCAACTGGGAGAACTGGGAGAACTTTCCATCGAGGCCCGGGGGGACCCCCACGCCGACCCAGCTCCGAGGAGGAGAGAGCCGCACTCACAAAATGACTTTGAATTTACCAGGTTCTCTCCAAAGCGAGGGATTTTATCATTTATCCTTATTATTCCTTTCCTGTGTGTTTGTTAAATAAACAGGTTTTTTTCCTCCCTTTTCACATTCGTCAGAGGAATATTTCTTTCCCAAACCTGGGGGGGAGGAGCGGTTGTAACCTGCCTTCTATCAGAGGATATTTTCCTCCAAATTTGTCTCAAATCCTGACACAGCCTCAGCTGTCCCTGATGTCACAGCAATGCCCTTGCAGTGCTCTGCAAGCACCTGACAAGAACCTCTGCTTCTGTCTGTGCTCGATGAAACAAAACCCCCCAAGGCAAAAAAAAAGGAACCAGGACTCATACATTCAACCAGATTTATGCAATCCTTTGCTTTTTGGGAAAAAGTCCTTTGTGTCAGGCTGGCTGGGAAGGGGGGTAGCGTCAGAGAAAAGCAAATGGGAGCTGGAAGGTGGTGATGAAGAGCTGGCCGGGGTGTGTTGGGTGCTCGTGGTGGGGAGAGGACATTTTTCCATTGGAAAGGAATTTCATGCAGGCAAAAATGTATGTGAATGTGTCCCGTGAAGGACTCCCAGGGGTTTGTGCTCTGGGCTACGCAATGAGGTGTAAGAGGGCATGGGAGGACTGTGGGTTTGACAGAGACCTCGGAGCAGGGATGCCCAAAAGCAGGGATGTGGGAGAGAGGGCCCTGCTGGTGTCGGAAGAATGACGATGCTGCTAAAGAAACACTAGCAGGGGTTTTCTATAAAATCCTGCTGGGCTGGCACACCTGCTTCCCTCACCATCCCCGGGGTCAGGATGTCAGGTTCATGAAGGTGGGAGTCAGCAAAAGTCCTTTTCACCACTGACAGACAAACACAAACCTGTCTGATGGCACCACCATTTCCCATCTGACCTCAAAACAGGCCTTCCAATGTTAAATGGTTTGAAATGGTGTCTGATTGACTCCTGCCACTCAGAATACCTTAAAACCCACTTGTAACCCTCCTGAGGTGCTATATTAATCCCCCAGACCAGAGCTAAAAATATATTCGTGTGCCTCACTGTTTAATTATTATAATTTAACACTTAGGAGCTTTGAGCATGGGCAAGGTGTCTGTTTAGTGAGGTGCTGTATAAACACTGAGTAAAATATAGTTCCTGCCCTGCAGAGGCCACTGCATGCAAATTAAACCAATTACAGAAAGCTTAAAATAAGCCCAGCACTGCTGCAAAGAGGCTCTGCCACATCCTGCTCGCTGGAGTTTTGTGGTTGACATCTGAGCAGCTTCTCCAGGCTTAAAGACGCAGAGGGCTCAAGGGAAAAAATGCTGGAGTTCCTCTTTTTTGAGGGAAATGCTTTTTTTTTTTCTGAAAAGGGAAAGTTTCTGCTCTTTTACAAGGGGGTGAAATTGTGCTTCCTGTTGGAGCTTGTAAATTTTCCCTAAGGATCTCTGGAAGGGTGGTCAGCCTACTTAAAAGCCCAGGGGTGGTGAAATAACCCTTGGAGAAGAGGCTGCGCTTGTAGAGCTGGTCTCTTTCACTGTGAGGTTGAATGGTGGCACAAAAAGTGGAGTTTTGTCAAATAAAGTCAAAATTTGTGAGGTGTGAGGCTGGCTCACCCTCACCTCGAGTTCTGGGGGCAGTTTCGTGTGCCACAAGATAAAAAAGAGATAAAGCTGTTAAAAAGCATCCGGAGGAGGGATGTGGAGATGGGGAAGGGTCTGGAGGAGGCGCACGGGGAGTGATGGAGGGCACTTGGTTTGTTCAGCTGGGGAAGGGGAGGCTGAGGGGACAATCCTTGGGGGCTGCAGCTCCTCCCAAGGGGCAGCTCCACCTCTGCTCCCTGGGACAGAACCCAGGAACGACTGGAGCTGGGCCAGGGTTAGGTGGATATCAGGAAAAGGTTCATCCCCAGAGGGTGCTGGGCACTGCCCAGGCTCCCCAGGGAATGGGCACGGCCCCGAGGCTGCCNGTGTGAGGCTGGCTCACCCTCACCTCGAGTTCTGGGGGCAGTTTCGTGTGCCACAAGATAAAAAAGAGATAAAGGTGTTAAAAAGCATCCGGAGGAGGGATGTGGAGATGGGGAAGGGTCTGGAGGAGGCGCACGGGGAGTGATGGAGGGCACTTGGTTTGTTCAGCTGGGGAAGGGGAGGCTGAGGGGACAATCCTTGGGGGCTGCAGCTCCTCCCAAGGGGCAGCTCCACCTCTGCTCCCTGGGACAGAACCCAGGAACGACTGGAGCTGGGCCAGGGTTAGGTGGATATCAGGAAAAGGTTCATCCCCCGAGGGTGCTGGGCACTGCCCAGGCTCTCCAGGGAATGGGCACGGCCCCGAGGCTGCCAGAGCTCCAGGAGCGTTTGGACAGCGCTGCCTGGGATGCCCAGGGTGGGATTTGGGGGTGTCTGTGCAGGACCAGGAGCTGGGCTGGATGATCCTGGTGGGTCCCTTCCACTCAGGCCATTCCATGGCTCTTTAGCAGAGAGCAGTGGTGTCCATTTAGGAAGGTGAGTTGGGAAGGAAAGCAAATACTCCGTGAGGGAACGTGCGTGCCTGCAGCGCGGGGCAAGCTGGAGTTTACAGCAGCCTGCTCTCGAGTTGAGTGGTGCTGCCTCCGTTCTTCAGCGCTCCCTGTTCTGCTCTGCTGCCTTCTGGAGCTCAGGATGGGACTTCCCAGCTGTCAGCAGAGTCCTGCTGGCATCCCTGGAGAGCAGATGATGTGCAGGAATCAGCTCTCTCAGCAGCACTCACTCAGCCTTTCAAGTGGTCAGCGGCTCCAGCTGCGCTGGGAGGGTGTTGGCTGAGCATGGAAGACATCAGATATTCCTGAGGGAACTGGGGGAGCCCAAGGCTTGCTCTGAATTAAGTGGTTTGCCAGGTCAGCGTGGAAAAGCATGCAGATTCCTGCAGTCCAGGGCATGTGAGGAATCGCTCTTCAGGCCGGGAAACCAGACTTGGGCAGGAATTAGGGCACCCCCTTGGATGTGGGGTGAGGTTTGGGCGAGGATACATCCACAGGGCCTGACCCTGCCACGTGGTCTGAAAACAGAGGAGGGGTTTTGAGGCAGGTGATGTTAAATTTGGATTTATACTGACCTTGTCCCCCAAATGCAACCCCAGAACACTTTGTAGAAGCATGTGGATTTTTAATCACAGCTTCTAAAGGCAGAGTGGTGTGACACCTGGCAGCTCAGCGTGGGGAATTCTGTGTCCCCCTGGGAAACAACACAAACTCCCTGCTGGGCAGGTGTGTCCTGGTGGGAATCTCTGGCTCGGTCACAGCTTTGATGTTAAGATTTTGGGATGCAAAGGTCAGCTGCTCCCCCTTTCTTTATTCTCTCTTGCCCCCCAGTTTTTTGCAGAGCACAGCTCGTTCCTTTTCCAGCCCAGATAAACAAACACGGATCAGGCACGGATTTGCCCAAGGAGGCTGTAAGGGCTGGAGCCTGTGACAGAAAATTGTCAAGGTAATGCAGATTCTCACGACTCTGATGTGATAGAGCTTCATTTCCCCCCTCCTCAGGCTGGGAGTGCATCTGCCTCTGCCTTACATGGGAAATGTAAGGGAATTCAAACTAAAATGGGAATTCAGCCTCTGGGAAAGCGCTGGCTGTGCTTATGTAACAAAGCCTAGCAGGGCACGGCTGCAGCAGGAGCACAAGTCTGGGTAAAACCAGCAAAAAGAATTCATCCTTCTCTATTTGATGCATCCCCTGTAGCTATGAAAAGATGGTTTGGCACGAATCCTTCCTGGGAAGGTCCACAATTTGCCATAGTACTGGAAATAATTGTGATTGCTCCAGGCTGGCAGACCTGCTGCTGCCACAACCTTTAGGAGTCAAAGCAAGGATGAGCTGCTGGCCCTGCCTGCCATGAGTCCCGACCCCCAGGGCTCCCAATCTCCTCCTAATTTTCCTGCTGCTCTCTGGAGACTGGCAGAACACGTCTACTTTTTGATTCTAGCAGACACATCTTTATGTTTCTTGCCATCCAACCTCTTGTCAGCCAAGAGGCTGCTCTGGATCTCCCAAATCCTGAAGGAAGGGTGGTAAGAGAGTGAATCACGGCAAGAAGTCTCGGAGTGACTGTGCCTTTGCCTTCTGTCCCTACAGACAGCTCACACTTGTGTTCTTCGGAGCATTTCACCCCAGAAAAGGGCCTTGGGGAAAAATCAGTGTGACCTGAGAGTGCATAAAATTGTGGTAACAGAGCCTAAAAATACAACAGAAAGTAGGGGGTAAATAAAACACTGTTAGCATGGCCTCTGTGGTTTTTAGCTCAGGTTTGATTTTGAATTTGTCACACTGAAGGGGAATATTGGCAAATGCCACCACCTCTTTCTTCCTCCCCGAGGCTGTTTGCTGATAGATCTGCCCAGAGCGATTGCTGTGAATATTTCAATTTTCTGTTCAACAGACTGAAATGCTGTTATCCCTGGAAACTGTGGAATATTTACACTTTCGATCTGGTGAACAATGAATGAATAATCTGAGCCTTGGATGAGAGATGCTCAGACAGTCTGGATCTAGATAACAGAAAAAAGGATTTGCATGTAACTGTCTTGCTTAAAAAAGCTTAAAATTCAAATCCTGCCCTTCATCCCGGAGCAGCTGAAGGGAATTTTTCCTGCCAGGCTTCTCCAGGTTTTTTATTGAGACAGGCAAGTGGCTTCCCTCTATCAATTCTCCCATGTAAGGGCTTGTCTCTTGCATTGGATTAGCAGAATCCTCAGATTTCATATCGAGTTTTCTCTGGCTGCTACTGAAATAATTGAATCTTTACCTCCAGAAGAAGCAAATTTGCTGCTGCACTGGATGGTTTGTCCCTGGTGTGTTGTGTTAAGGAATGACTGGACTATTTTAGCTTTCCATAGCTAAGGCTGGCATGACTCTCTCATTATTGTTTTTCAGTTCATAAGTTTAAAAGTTTGGTTAAAGGATAATTTTGGGGGTTTTTTTCCCCCCATAATCTATCTCACAGGGATGTTTGCAACAGGTACAACATTTTCTGCCAAGGCAGCTCCTGTGTGTGTGTGTGCAAGGAAAAGCACCTGAGGGTTTGGCTTCCAGGACTAAAATCACCTTTATTTGTCCAGCTTTCTATCATTTTATCAATCCTTAATTCTCTCTGCAGCAATGGGAGGAAGTCACAGAGAAGGAACTGTGATTTTGGGGTTTTTAAGCAGACACTTTTCCCGAACTGCTTTCCAAAGGGAAAAAAACCCCAAGGAGGAGTGGCCTATTAGCTCTATTTTAGTTCCTGGCTGGACACAGCTCTCCAGTGAATTGCAAGAAGCTAAAAGTTCATGGCAACACGAGCAGGCAGTAAAGGGAGGCATCAAGAATTCAGCTGAACTCTGTTCCTGCCTCTGACAGGGCTCCCCAGGTGACAAACACGAAGTCACTTTGCTGAAATCCAACCAAGGTTCCTCCCCTGGAGCCTTTGCAGTGGCAGATCCATGGGAATATCTGTGTCTGATAACCCTGCAAGGCTTCCAGCCTGCCCTGCAGGGGCTCGGAGGGGTTTGGGGATGGGGTTGGGGAAGGGCAGGCTTGGAGGGGTGAAGCAGCCTTGGGTAGGCTGGGTGGTGCTCAGGGGAAGTTTAGAGATGCAATGTGGCAGAAAAAAAGTTAAAAACCCCAAAACATCATCAACAACAACAAAAAAACCAACAGCAAAAAACCCCCACAAAACAAACAAAAAAGCCCCCAAAAAACAAACAACCCAACAAACCAAAACCAAACAAAAATCAAAAAACAAACCCAAAAATCCCCCAAAAACCCAAACAAACACTCCCCTCCAAAAGAATACCAAAAAAAACCCCAAAACAAACACAAAGCCCCCCCAAAAACCCAACACAACCAAAACTCAGGGAGGATTCTTTCTTCAGCCAACACTGGCATCGTGTGGGGAAATCAAACCAAAGAAACTTTGCCAAAGGAGTTTTTGCCTCAACCCCATATTCACATTTTAAGTGGGCTCCTTTTTTTTTTTTGGTCCAACTTTCTGGAAACTGCTGATTGAAAACCCAGAGCAGATCTTTAATCTGAGTTCTGGTTAGAAATGGTAAAATCTTTGTGCCAAATATTTCACTCCAGGTTCTGAATTGTATTTAATTTGTTACGTGACTTTTCTCCTTTCCTCAGCTGGTGGTTATTAATGTGTTTAATACAAACTGGGGTGTCTAATAGCACAAACTGGGGTGTTTAAGAGCAGTAACTTGGATTTTTTTGTTAATCTCTGGAGCTTGAATTTGGTTCACAGCTGCAGAGTTGCTTCTGGGCAAGCACTGGAGTGTGAGACTTGGGTTTTTGGGAAGGAAGAATCGATTAATTTGAAAGGAAGTGTTTGGGGTTTTTTTCTTTATCACATGCTCTGTGCACATCTGCATGTTCAAGAAGGGGTTTTTTTTACAGAAATTCTGTAGCAGAGGGACATGAAAGTGATGAACTGTTCTTATAACCTTGCAAATCCCAAATGTTCCTGGTGCTGAAGTGATCCATCTTCTGGTGACTCTGTCAGAGCCTCACCTGGAGTTGATGTTCCTGATTCATAATTTGGGCAAGAAAAATAGAAGCCAAATTCCACACATCCAGAGAGCCCTTTGCTCCCTAACCATTAAAAAAATTAATTTATATTTGTGAAGATCTCCCTGGGTATTCTTCAACAACCCCGTGGCAGAGGCCATGAGAGGTGATTAGAATATTTCCCAGCAGTTTCAGTGACTTGATTGAAGAGGTTGGAGCAGCTGTGACTTTATTGCTGCATTTTTCACCTTCACTGTGGGAAACGAAAGTTTTTGTGGTGGGTTAAGGAACTGCCTTGGTTTGCAGAGGTACAAAATCCTAATTTTTTAGAGTGGCCGTGCTTAAGCTCCAGGAACCCAATGGGATTTTTTGCCTTAGCACACCTTGGAGTTCGAGGAATAAAAAAATTTTGAGGTTTTTTGCCTAAGCATGTTTTGGAGTTTGAGGAATAAAGAGTTTTTAAGGTTTGTTGCCTGGGCACATTTTGGAGTTTGAGAAATAAAAGAAAATTAAGGTTTTTTGCCTAAGCACTTGTCCTGGAGTTCGAGGAACAAAGAGTCTTTAAGGTTTTTTGCTTAAGTATGTGTCTTGGAGTTTGAGGAATGAAGAGTTTGTAAGTCTTAAAGAATTTAAGGCGTTTTAAAGTTTTTCAGGTTTGGGGGTCTAGCAGTTCTGTAAAAACCAGTGAGAGTCCCTGTTATTCCCGAGGCCAGGCTGGGGAATGTTTATTGTGGTTTGATTCCAGAAAAACCAGGGGAATTTGGAGCTCTGGAGGCAGATGCTCTCCCCATATGCTCCACGCGATTTCTGCTCTCGCTTTGGAAGCTTCTCACCAGCTCCTTTTGGAGAGGAGCTGTCTCACTGCTTAGCAGCAACGATGCCCTTGATATCCTGGTGATTTTTCACTCTCTTTGTTCTCTTTGCTGCTGCAGAGATCTTTCTGGGGGAGGTTTTGTTTGCGGAAGTGCTCGAAAGCAGGGGGGAAATTGGAGAGCTAAATTTGGACGCCGCGTTCGTCGGTGTGGGGCGGGTTTGGGATGGAGCAGACACGGGGAATATGCTAAATGGCTCCAATAAAGCAGCCTCCGTCCCTGACTTCTCCCCGAGGGCCTGCCCTGCTGATGGAGAGCTGAATTAATCTCCCATTTATTATTAAACACCCCAGCCCTTGAAAGAAGAAGCCTTGAGGCCTCGTGAACTTTTATATCTCGGGTATTTATTGTTTGCTGCTGCCTGCCCGTGTCTGATGTAATTTAAGCCTCGTGCTTTTCCTGGCCTCGATGGCAGTGACCACTGGGGTGGGGGGACAGGGCCACAGTGGGGGGGTTGTGACTCTTTGCTCTGCCTGACTTTAAAGCAAAAGTCCCCACTTGTGGCCATTACTCTGGAAATAATCTTGGATTCCGGCTCAAGAGGGCAGCTCCTACTTCTGCCCTAAGGTGGGATTTGTGTTCCCTCCCCAATGCCCAACGAGCTTCTCTGAGCAGGCTCAACTTTTTGTGCACCAAGTTTAAACCTGGATTCGCACCAGGCTTTTACTGGCGCAGAACTCGGCACAAAGCTCTGCCTTTTCACAAAAAAAAAAGAAAAAAGGCAAAATTCGAGGATGACGGGTTGGAACTGCAGCCCTAAAGCTGCCAAATGCTGAGGTGTGGTTGCAAGTGGCATTGTTAGAGAGCAGGCTTCTGTCATCCTCTCGGGCAGATCCAGCTCAGCCTGCTGGGAGATGGGGCCCTTTTTCCTGAGCTGTGTTATTTGCAAGTCCTTTTATTGCTGGAAACCTTGCAAGGCTCCTGCCGGGTTATCCAAAGTGCTTGAGCTTCAACACTGAGCCCAGTTTCTGGGGAAATGGGAGAGTGAAAAGGTTCCTCAACAGTGTGTGAGGTAATTCACTCAAAAATCTGAGTGTTAGTATCAACATGAGGAGAAAAACCTTTTTAGGGACATATTGATGGAAGTTTTTTGGCTTGATAAGCCCAGGGAGATGAGGCTACACCTGAATTTATGGCACCACCACATCAGATTGAAACTTGACAACGTGATTTCAGATTTTTCACCGTTCAGGAATGGTGTCAGAGGTCAAAAATAGGTAAATGAACCATCTTGTCATATCAAAAAGGGCCATGTCAGACAGACTGTCAAGGGCTTGATTGCCTTGATATCTTTGTTTATTCTCCTTGTCGAGGTGTTGAGGATTGAAAGGGGAACTGATACTCAAAATGTTTCGCTGATGAGTAGCTCAGCCTCAAGTCTGCCAAGTGCAGATAGAGGCATTTTACAGCATGCAAGTCTTAGATAATAGGTTTATTTCCTGAGAAAAGAAACCTCAAAGCTATCACATTCTTTTGCTGCCAAGTCTGTTTTGCCCAGCCCTGTTGTCAGGGCATGAGGGCTTTTCTTGGGGTTTTTTTTGCATCCAATTACTCATCTGGGCTTTTTTCCTTGTTTTAAGTGGGCAGCCTGAAGTAAACATGAGTTCAGAGGAGCATGCAGAGGTTCACTGGAGAAATCCTGAGTATTTCTACAAAAAGTATTGCACTGGAGAAAATATATTTCTGTTAGAAGTATTCTTCAAATCTGTCCTGACCTCCAGAACCTGAGGAATGTTCAGTTCTTCTGTGGAAAATGGCATCTAAACCAAGAGCTCTGCATGGAAATGGTTCAGAGGGAAAATTAATATTTGTGTGTTCGAGTTCTCCACAGTCTCAACGTGCTTTAATTTCTCTGCCTCAGCGCTCACAGGTACTGAGACAAATGTTGTCTTCTGATTTATTTGAAACTAGATTTGGTCGTATGGCAAAAAAAATACAGAAGGAAATGGGAACAAAGCCTGGGACCAGCTTCTTTAATAGAAGCACTGGGTCTCAGAAAAAATCCCATTTCTGAGGAGCTCCTTTTATGTCTGTGTAGCAATTATGAGCTGACAGATTGTAAATTCAACCTTGTCATCAGCTGACCAAGCTTTTTTTTTTTCTGTGCAGGTGTTTGAGCAGTTCAAACTTGTGCAATATGGGCTGGCAAACAATGGGTTTTTGTGGCAACATTTTCCAAGAGCAGGCTCTGAGTGCACTGTTGATTCCCAGGAGAGGAGGTGAATCCATTTTTGAGGTGAAATGACACAGCCAGACTCTCCTGGACACTGGATTTACACATTCCACCCATCTCCAGTGGGGACAATCCTGCCCAGTGCGCAGGGGGATCGAGTGGATGTCTGGTGACCTCTTAAATCACATAAAGTCACTTGGGTCCCCATCCCAAACACCAGAAGCTGCTCAATTTCTTCTTGAATTTCCCATCTTTCAGGACTCTGGTTCCTTTTCTCCCTGCTCCAGTCCTCACATTCAAATTTATGGGTGGTGAGAGGGCAAATAAATCCCACTGCTCTCTTTCCTGCTGGAACGAGAGGGCCAAATTTCGCTTTCCCTCAGGTCTCCCCGAAGGACTTGCAAGTGAAGAATGAGCTCGTTTTTTTTGGCTTTTCCCTCTAATTGGCAGCTGGAAAACTAAAATCTAATCCCAGCAGTTCCTGGCTGGCAGGAGCCAATTGGAGCTGGGATAATTTAGGAGTTGGACTCGCAGTGCTGAGCTTCCAGCTGCTTTCCCTGCTTGGTCCCGGACAGAAATGAACATGTGGCCCTAAAATAACTGTCTGAAAAACAAAGCAATGGCATAGCTGGGAGCTCTTCAGCCTGGGTTTGGTCCTAAATTCTGATCCCACCTCTGCCAAGTTGTTTTCTGCCTTTATGGGGTGCTCTACTTCTGCCTTGAAGGGCTGCTACTGCAACATTTTGAGGCAATTTAAGTGCTAAGTCTGCTCAGAGAATAAAGAATATTCTGGTTGTGCAGCAATAAGGCAGGATTTGAGTGATTTTTTTACCACTATTATTTTTTCCTTTGTTAAAACCCAAATGCTTGGCTTTTTGTTACTCTTCAGTTGAGTCTTAGCAGAAAACTCAATATTTGAGGGGAATAAATGCAAACCTGTTGTGCAGACAGACTTAATCCCACGTCTAGGTGGGCTCAGTTAAGTGTTTGAAGTTTGGGGTTTTTTTCTTGTTTGTGAAACTGCTTTTTCTTTTGCAGCTTATCAACATCCACATGAGTCCTTGAGGTCAAATTCCTTTCTCGGAAGCCCTGGGTTGCCTTTGTGTTGGCTCCCTGCTTCACAGAAGGGAGATTAGAGCCCATGGGAGATAAAAAGGAGCACAGTTTTTTTTCCCTTTTCCAAGGGAAGAGATTTGGATCTGAAAACAGGCAGGTGGAAACCTGATGTCCAATTTCCCAACGGCTGGGAGCACAGGAAATGTGCTTTTTGGTGCCATGACTGTATTTTTTACCTCCAAAAGTCACCGTGCCTGCTCCCGTGGAAATCCCCGTGTAACTCTGTCATCTTCAGAATATTTTAAGCCCTGTATTGACAGCTCCCTTCAAGGATGTTTTTCTGAGCTGGCAGGTGATGCATGAAGGAGTTGGCTCCTGCAAAGGGTCAGCTTTGCTTTTTATAGAGGAGCACTCAAAGCAAGAGGGATGGAGATAACAGAGCAAACAAGCTTGAGCGAGGGTGGTGTTTGAATAATGGCTGGATCTCCCTGATAAATTTTGGCTCCTGAGCACAATTTTTTATTCAAGTCTGGGTAGACTAAGCCAAGACTCTGATTAAAATGGGAATTTGCGGCGTGGCTGGGTGGTTTCTTGCAGACAGATCATTTTGCCTGCAGAGCACAGTGAGAAGTGCTTTACACCCCCAGTCTGCTGAGGAGCTCTGGGTCTGTTCTGGGCTTTTTGTAAGGAGTGCAGGCAAAAAGTTTCTTCAGTGAGACACCAAGGGATGGGGCTCTGTTACGTTTATTAGTAGTACTTGATGCTGTGATGGTTAATGCTCCTGATGGTTGTGCTCCTGAGAAGACAAATTCACAGGAAAAAAGTTCTTTGAGCAAATTTTCTGGCTTAACACCTCGAGAGAGCAACTTCAGTGAGGTGTTTGGGATGGGAGTGCTGCTCGGTGACTGTGTCAGTGTTGTACAGCCCAGAGGTAATCACAGCACTGGTGAATCTCGGCACCTTTTCAGCATTAAATCAGAGCAATGTGGAAATTGTACCCTGTGTAAAGTGGGACTTCCATCCTGGGAATTGGGAGAGACTTTCTTTTCCACTTGGAGGAACTGGGAAATGTCAGATTTTCCTTCTCCTTGTTCTGCCCATGAGTATTCCAGGGTGAAGGCTCTGCTGAGGTTGCATTTACTGCCCAAGATAACCTTGGGGTCTGCCTGCAGAGCAGACAGAACCTTTAGCCCCTGTCTGCAGCTTTGTCTGGTGTCTGGGATGCTCCTCTGTGCTGGATAAATTTGTTTTCTAGGAGATCTCTGGCTCCAGTCTGTTCAAATCCTTGCAAAACGTGGCTGTGCCCAGCCATGTGCCCCCACGGGCATTAAAGGGCAAACACTGGAGTTTGCCAATGTCTGCCTTGAAACTCAGAGAGGAAGGCTGAGGTTTGCTTCGAGAACAAACAGCAGAGAGGAAGCCCTGAGTTAGACCGTCTTGGAGGGGAAGGATGTGATGGTTGGGGTTTGCTTTGTGAAGGATTTTTGTCACCTGCCGTCTCCACCATGTGCTTTATTTCTCTGACCGTGGTGCATTTGTGGTACGAGTTTGGTCCTGAGCAAGTGCCTTTGAGGAAATGTGCTTTTTAATTGTAATTTCTTCTTTCTCTGATTAGCATGGCCCATGCCAGCCTGTTAAAAACCAGTCCAGTTTCTCTGCCACTGTACAAGTTGGGCTGTCCCCCTGAGATTTGGCAACCACAGGATGGGATCTGGTGTTTCTGGCAGGGCTGGAAGCCTCAGGTGCTGTATTGAGCTGCGGTTAAAAGCAGGAGCAGACAGCTGAGCCTCAGCCCCACGATGGATTTTGAGTTAATGAGAACTGGTATCCAAGTCCCGAGGGTGTGTTTTTAAGGAAGGAATATTTATTTGGTCTGTGGTCATTGAATTAAGGCAATGTGCAAGAGGAAAGTGATCGTGGCGAGGGAGAGAGGACCAGATCAAAGCTCTGAGCTTATGTTGGCAGCAGGGGTGGTGTGCTCAGGTGAAAGTGGTTTAATGCTGGAATGGACCTGATTACCCATTAACCTGATCTGGTTCAGCACCTCTGCCTCCTCTGTGACATTTTGGTCAGGGATTTCTCAGGTGTTGCCCCAGCCCCTCTGATTCTGGGAAGAAATAAATCCTTGAACTCCCCCAGAAATGTATTCCTGCTGCAGATGATGGGCACAGCTGCTCAAACCTTCTCTAACGCTGCCGTGAAAGGAGGAAATATGAATATTTAGACCACTCCACTGTAAGATCCAAGTCACCTTTCCACCTCCAGTCCTGTGTGTTTGGGATTCAGTTAGTCCACGCACCCCCTTTCCACAGCAGCCGATAATGAGGTTTTTTGCCCCTTCCACCTCAGCACCTCCGGATTTTGGGGGTTCTTAGGGGGATCTCGCTGCTTTGACAGCCTTTAAACCTCCAGACTGCCAAATCCCACCTGCTGTGGAAGAGGCGCGGCGGGGAGCGGCCGGATTGGACGGCACGGAGGGAACATCCCCGGAGCTGCGGGAGCCCCCGCTCGCAGCGCCGCAGCCGGGGGAGGGTTAACAGGGTTTAACAGGCTCCGAGCCGCCGTGCGGGCGCTCTGCGTGTCCTTGGCTCTGAGATGAGCTCCGGCACGGGGGGTTCTGCTCGCCGTGCCGCCTCTCGCCGCCACCCCGCATCCCCCCGGAGCATCCCCGCATCCCGGCCGCGCATCCTGCTCCCCGCCACGGGATGCCCCGCTCGGCCCGGCTGCTGAAGGAGTGAATGAATGAGCGTCCCTGCCAGCAGAGCCAGGTAAGAGCCGCGCTGCTGCTCCCATCGGCTGCCAGAACAGCGGGAGCTGGCTCTGGGAAAGCCAGGCGGATAAATGACCGCGCTGCTCCGCCGGCACGGAATCAAAAGTACCAACCTTTCGGGGAGCATCCCCTGCGGAGGGTGCGGTGTGAGCCGTGCCGCTTGTCTGGAGCTTTGAAGTTGCTGCGAGCCGGTGGTAAAGCTATTAACATGGACCGAGGAACAGGCTGTGATGGGGGAGATCTGCTGCGGGTTCTTTTTTGGGGGGGATGAGAAATTCCGTGACTTTTCGCTTTGTTCATCCCACGGGGTTTCAGTGTCTCAGACAAGGAATCAGAGCATTAAAATCCCCCAAACCTGCGGAGGATTGGCACAGGAAGGATGGGGTGTTCAGATAACTCTGAGAACAGAGCGTTCTGGGGACCTCCTGGACACTGCAAACCACTCGTGCAGCTCCTCAATTCTAACGCCAAACCTTTCCCTCTGCTCTGTATCCTAAATCCTGCGGGAGTTTTCCTCTAATTTTCTTTTCTTGAACAGCTTTTCTGTCTGTCAACAAGTATTCCTAGCTTCCTCATTGACGGGCTTGCCCTGGAAATAGCAGGCTAGATGGGAGTTAGCTTAGGTTAGTCCAGACCTCTTCCTTGAGTTCTCAGAACAGCTTTTGCCACAGATCAGCATCAGTGGGACCAGACTTCTTACAGCCAGTTGTCTGTGTGCTTTCAGAATGAACTCGAATATCTTATATAATTCACACAAATGTATGTGTTTGAGAGGAGGCATCACTTAGAGCAGCCAACACTTGCCAAAACCCCTTGGCTGGAGTGTGGGCTGAGCCAGCCCGGGATTTTGGCCACACATTGATCATTCTGTGAGCACACTGGGCTCCAAATGCACACCCAGCTAATCTCATTAACAGGGATCCTTCTCAGGAGTAGGCATTAGGCCTTGAATAAAAGATGACACTCTTAATCTTGGGGGTTTAGCCGGCTATGATTCCCTGGATGCTCGACAAAAAAACATTTCTAAATTATTAGCACTGCGCTGTAAATGTCCAGAGTGGATGCAGGAATTGCAGACTTCCCAAAGCTGCTGGGATCTGGATAGAAATGTCAAACTGAAGGAAAAAAGTGTGACTTGAGGTGTAGGAAACATTCCCTGTTTTTTCTGCTTAGTCTTCTCCACGGCTTCATGTCCTGTTGCTCAGAGCAGTTGCAAGCTCGTAAATGGAATGTAAGAAAACTGATTGGTGACCAGAGCTTAAAGTAAAATTGTCTTTTATTTGCCTAAAACCAAAATTCTGTCTAATTTGATATCTAACGCACTGTTCTGGGTGCAGAGTTCAAGAGAACACGCTGAGGCAAAGAGGGAAAAAGAAATTTCAGGTCAATATGGAGATATCAGGTGCTGTTACCATCATCTGCTTTTGACCTTTTCCGTATAAGAAGCCTGAAACAATTGGGTAAATGTCAAATAAAAGCTTCATTACAGAATTGCCATGTATTTAAGAATGACCTTGATCTTCATCTTGCTTTATCTGGATTAGATGAGCTCTGAAGAGTTCTTGTTTTTCCTTTTACCGCCTGTATTTTGTGAACATTAATAACAAGGCTGGAGTTTGCTCTTGGAAAACCAAAAGTTGGAGCCTTGAAGCTCCTGTTGCCTTTTCTCCTCCCTAAGCATGGAAGCAGCAGAGTTGAATAATTTAATTTTTGGCCTATCCTGAAGAGAATGTGGTCTCAACACCTCAGAGCACCAATTTTCTTCTGTGAACGGGGATATTAAAATTCATCTGCCAATTTATCAGCTCCTTGCTAGGAAGGCAGAGATCAAGGGCTCCCAGACCAAAGAACATCAGGAGGGAGCACAAATCGAGCTCTTGAGGGTTCTGTGCGTGCCAAGGAGCCAGGGGAAGTCAGGGGGAGGTCTTGGGAGAGAGGGTGGAGAAGGAAAATTATGTTAAAAGGTGTGGATGTGGCAGCAGAGGGGACAGGAGCCTCGAAGGGATGGAAAAAGTTGAATTTCTTGAGAATATGTGGGGTTTGCATCACTCACCTGCACAGCCCTCCAAACACCACCCTGTGCTGTTGGCTTAGAGAGTCTTCATTCATTTTAATTTCACAAAATAAAGAGGATTTTGCTTATTCAGGAGTGTACTTGGACCCCTGATCAAGACCAGGATAACTAACAAGTGATTTCTAGAATAAAGAGATATTTTGGAAAGGCTTTAGAAAGCAGGAAATACAGGAGTGATTCCCTGGTGTCTTCAAAAAATTCTGAATTTTGAAGGAGACCCTCAGGAAGAGAAGGAAACAAAGTGCAACACCTGGCAGGGAATAATCTCATTTTTTGTGTGTTTGTTAAACTTCCTTCAAAGCTTCCATTTATAAAAGACAGCTTGAGGTTGAATTGCCTGTGAATAATGTGGTTTTTAGCCAGTGATGTGCACATCAGAGGGGAATTTAAGCAATGAGTTTGAGCTTGATCTGCTTTACAGAGAACTCATCTGTTGCTCTTTAGTAACATGAATAACTTATATCTTAAAAGAACTGTGACTATTCACACTCCACTGGGGGTTTTCTTGGGTTTTTGTTGTTGTTGTTGTTTTGGGGGTTTTTTTGTTTGTTTTCGGGTTTGGGTTTGTTTTTTTTTTGTGGGATTTTTTTGTTGTTGTTTGTGGTTTTTTGTTTCAAACAGACTTCCAAGCTTTTCTCTTGGACCAAATTTGATTTATGCCAATAGGGCTGAGGTTGCTGGAGCTGTGGGCTCTTGGTTAAGTAAAAAATCCTCAATTGCTTTGGGGGATGAGCAGAAATAGGAAACAGCAACAGGAAAAGCACAGTAGGGAAAGAGGAGGGAGAAAGCACAGACATCCCATAAGGAATTGTCACATTTTCAGTGTTTTTATGGCATGTTTTATATTTTGAGCCAAAAAGTAAAATTGCTGATTATAACACCGTGTTTTCCAAGTTTTTATATTCCCCTGATCCTGTATTTCGGTGCTCACCTGCCCTGTGTGCTTTGCCTGTCCCAAAGGTGCACAAATTTATTCCAATTCTGCCCTGGAAGCAGAGCTGGAGCTGCAGAGTGCAATAAACATCCACGGCAATGAGATGCAAATCAGGAGCTCTCCTGGGCCTCCATGCTCTGATAAATCTTCACTGGGGATGCAGGTGCAGGGTGAAGTTAAAAACATTTGGGGTTTAGTCCTGGGGTCTCTGAAATAAATGATTTCCTTCCAGGAGAGTCCAACAAAACCCGAGTGGGTCAGGTGTGCACTCACTGGGCACACGTGGGGAATTTCCCTCCCTTTCACACCTCCAGATGAACGAGTGTTTATTTGTAATTATTTCAACAGTTTATCTGAAACTCTGGCTTGGCTCTCAAAAGCCTGGGGTTTCTCTGCTGTCTGTCCATGAAAAGCAGGACCCACCCTGCTGGTAGAGGGGGAAATCTGTACTTTAAACTTGTATTTAAAGACAAAATGACTGATTGGAGAGGCAAAAAGGCCACTTGGAGGCTGGAGCCGGGTCCCTGCTCCCCGGCAGGCTCCTGCAGTGACAGGAAATGGGTCACTTAGGGTCAGGCACCTGATGATTGTGCTGGTGCTGATTTCTGGGCTGTCTCAGTGTCTAAATCGTGCTGAGTGAACAGGGCCGTGCCTGTGGCTGCCAGCAGCATCCTGGAGGATGCTGGAATGATAAACACGGACAGAGACAAATGTCCTGGAGCTGTAGTGGGAACCAGACTGGCACTTCAGCTTTTCCTTTCTCCTGGTCTCCTCCAGACTTCCTAAATTTGCCTATTTCAGACACGATCTTATTGCAGCTAAACCAACAACTGGCTGTAAGACCGAAACCCCAAACCCTTTTCCTTATCCTTGGGTAATTTGAGACCTCTTGCCGTGCCATCCCCATGTCTGGTTGTGGGGTTGGGCTTGAAGCCTTGATGGGAAGCCCCATGGTGGTCCTGTTGCCTGTGCAAGTGCCTGCTGATGTTCCTGTTCAGGGAATTGTTCTGTCACAGTTTCCTATCAGCCCTGGGTTTGTGGGTGCTTCCCTGCTGCTGTGGGGTGCTACCCTGATGTGTCTGAGGGTTCTGAGATGCTGTTAAGATCCCACTCTGGAATTCTAGCCCCAAAAATGGGGGTGGTGTGTCCCGTGTGGTGTCTGCAAACCGAGGGGAGGTGTTGTGTTTTCCAGCCCATCCAGTTCCTGAGGAGGCACAGTTTTATTTCTGTTACCAGCTTTGTGCTGTCTCCAGCACTTCTCACACCTGCCCATGCCTTTCTGCATCCTCCTCCCCTCCCCTGGGTGCTTGGCAGGATGGGCATGAAGGAATTGGGCTTTTATAAAGGCTGCTGATACTTGGCTGTCCAAAGCAGATGGAAAAGGAGTGACAATTGCAAGGGATGGAAAATGTCCTGTGGCTGATGCTGACAAGGGAACCTTGGGGGTGGAGGAGCTGGAGATCTCAGATCTGCTCCCAGATGAGGCAGGAGGGATAGATGGGGATGCCCATGCTGCGTTCTAGTTTTGTGCCGTGGTGTTTCAGGCTCTTCTCTGACCTACCCCCAAATTCTGAACTCTTGCCCTGAGTTTTTCCACCACCTCTTCCTTGCGAAGCAAACACGCCGCTGCTCGTGTCCTGTGCCTGCTATTTTGGGAGGAAGAGGGGCTGGGACTGCTGTTTGGAGCTAATTATGACCACCTTCAGCCCTTGTGTCTGCCGGGGGAAGCTAATGAGAGAGGGCAGGCTGCTGTCCCTGCCCGTGCCGTGGCACTCATCGCTGTGACACATGGCACAGCGGAAAGGGCAGGGAGCCTGGAGCTGCAGAACCTCGCTGCCCTCCTGCCCCCTGCAGCAAGGAGGGGACCCATCCACCAAGGAACACTGCCCTGATGTGACAGGCTTGGTTTCCAAGCTAATTGCACAGAATGTGGAAGGGAGCATATGCAGGGAAGGAGGATCCTCCCCTGTGCTTTGCTTGTCTTGCTCTGCTGAGCTGGCCAGGTCTGAACCCAAAACTGTTGGTGCCATTTGGGGGGATCTCTGCCTTTGGTAGGACAGTAGGGCTGGGCAGGGATGTGAAACCCAAGGTTCAGTGTGCGCTGGGGTGCTGATTGAGTGTGAGATTTCTGCAGCTCTCCCGCTCACATTTCCATTCCTAACTAGGTCATTGACAGTGCCCATGCCTGGCTGGCAGGCCTGTGACTGCACACAGCCACAGGTTTGCTCTATTCCAGGTCTTTGTCAATGGATGAGGTGTTTATTTGAAGTAGCTCTTGTGAGAATCTGCAGCTGGGGGGTCAGGAAGGAGGGGCTTGGCACGATCTGTACATGACACCCCCAGAAAAACTCACTCCTGGAACTGTGTGTTGCTCTCTGTTACACTTTTAATTAACTCCGTGGCAGGGAAAATGGACAAATAGCCTCAAACATTAACAGATAATCTGTGCTGAAATAAAAGATTAATCAAGGAGCTGCTCTGCTGTACTGCTGCGAGGGAGGTGGAACTGCATAGTCCAGCTAATGACTGACTCCTTGCCTGAGGCCACAGTCCCAGGAGGGAGCTCTGCTGGGTTAATATTCTTTTTGTACCCCAATGATTAATGATCTCTCAGCTCCCAGGGTTTGCTGGCAGAGCATTTGCAAGCACCAGGAAGGGAGGGAGAGGAGAGAGGAGTGCTGGTTGCATGTGGAGTTCCTCGGAGCACTTCTCCACCTGCAATTATCCACATGCAAGGCATGGGCTGTGGGCTCGGATTGCAGCTTCCAGAAACTTCCCCAGCACCATTCAGTATTGCAAGGCAGGGTTCAAGTTCAATTAAGTGATGGGTCTAAAAGTGGCTGCCTCTAAAAGAGGATCTGAATTCCAAGGTGCATGGAGCGGATGCTCTTCCTGAGGATATAAATATCTATGGAAACAACTCATTCTAATCTGATGTTGTCGTGTCCATACTGAAGGGTACAATCCCCCTTTTCACTCCCGTGATGGCATTAGGGATACACTTGGATGGCTTCTGTCAGTGCCAGTGCCCTGCACCCCAAGTTTGGGTAACATTCTGCAACGTGGGAATCTGCAAAGTGGCATCCAGGTGGATTTTGTGGCACTGCCTGGGCTTGGTGAGGACTTAGGTCAGGGATTGTGGCCTTGGAGCAGTGACTGGGAGAACTGAAAGGATAATAAAGTGGGTTTGGTAGAGTTTAGGCAGATCTGGCACTGTGGGGTTGGAGGTGAGATGCTCAGGGTATTTGTGGAGCCAAAACCAGGAGCTCTGTGCCCAGGAAATGCTTCAAGCAGAGCAACAATCAGGCTGGAGTCGTGGGTTGCTCTGAAAACTGCTTTTGTTGAATGCAGAGATGTGTTCATCTGAGGTGATTTCTTCCTCGTGTGCCGAGAGCTTTCAGTAATGTATTTATGGCAAACTAAATAAGAAACTCACCCCAGCTATTTTTACTGCCCTGGCCCCTGCCTGTCTGCTGCCTGTTCCCCTCCTCTGCTCACTTTCAGTCCCTGTCCCTTGGCTGTCCTTCCTTTGAAGCCGAGCACACCTTTCCTCACACTTGGGACGTGCCAAGGCGCCTGCCAGGTGCAAACCCATCTTGTGTTCCCAGTTTTAGTCCTGAAACCTGAAATTCTGGGGAGGGAAATGACACCTCTGTGAGGCCTGGAGCAGCATGTCCTAGAACTTACAGTCCTGGTGCTTTTTTATGCTTTCCCCCTTTTACAGGTGAGGAAATTGGTGGAGAGAGCATTTAATTAGTGTAATTTCACGTTAAGGTGTCCGGATTTCGTTCTCTTTGGAGCATGTGCCCTTCTTTTTTTTGTGGATTCCATTGGGATTTCCCTTGTGGGGTGCTTAAGAAGCTCAGAAAAAAAGTTAATTTAGTAATTCTTACCTGCTTTAGTGAGAGTTCTGAGATCTCAGTCAAGAGGGAACAGAAATTGGATTTGCCGTAACCCCATCCTGAATCCTCAGAGCATAAATACTGGTAACTACTGAGGGCCCAACTTAACTAAAGAGCAGGAGATTACTGGGATTAGCAGAGATAAAAATGAAAAGCTTGGTGACAGCAGCGTGCTCAAAACCCCTCAGCCAAGCCAGGCAGGTTTGGCACCAGCCCTGCTGGAGAGAAGCTTTCAGGACGTGGTCTCACGACCATGGCAGGTCTTTGATCACACCTAGGACTGGGGGACCCTGTGCTAGGAAAAAAAAAGCTCTGGAAACAGGACACCTGGAAAAGTTGGAAAAGCAGGATGGAGAAAATCAGCAGCTCGTTCATCCCGCCCATGTGAGTGTTTGCTGTTTTCCATGGTTGTGGTAGGACCGGTCCAGCCCTAATGAAAATCAGGGGACTAATGGCTCCTTCCCACACTCGGTTCCACCCTTTGTGCTGGGAAGTGGTACGGAATAATCTGTTTCTGATCACCAGGCTGGGAATGGCAAACTTTTATCTGGATACAGGTTTAACAAAATGCCTTTAATCCTTATTTGTGTCTCAACCCACACACCTCGCCCACCTTTTCACCCTCGGCTTGAGCTGTGCTGTGACTGAAAGAAGCATCCACAGAACTGTCTTGGTTGATTTTAATTCTGTTTTTTCCTTGCTTCCCTCCCTGGAGACCCCTTCAGACAACTCCATTGGCTGGGTGCTGTTTTATCACACGAGTCACCCAGCTGTCACCCAGCCCAGATGTACACATGTAAACTTCTTATTCTAACCTCAATTATCAATTTCTCCTTGGCTCTTCCTGATTTTTCTTTCTTCTGCCATTATTTTTTTCCCTTCTAATATTTAACTTTTCCTGCCTCTGGGATGCCCAATAATTAATTAGGATTTCACACTTCGGTTTCTGAGTCTTATGAGTGGCTGGAAAGGTAAAATCAATAGACTGGAACCAAGTTCCTCAGGCCAAGGTAATTTTTGAAGCCAAGTTCCTTGGTTCTGCCACATTTTCATCCTGGTGGCAAATTTGGCCAGTTTCTTGTCGCTTTTAACAGCAGAACCAGTTATCAAATCTGAGATCTTTTCCCTTGACTTTCATTTTAGTCCCTACCTTTTCTTTTGCAGGATAGGGGAACCAATATGGAACATTTCCCTTTCATCTCATCTGACCTGAACATCTGCTCTTCCTTGCCTTTGCCAGGGGAATCTTTGGGGATCTAGGCTAGATGGAGAAGGGGGAAATCGAATTATTTTGTCTTAGAGCAGCCTAAGTGTCGGAAGAACTCTCCCCTGTGCCACAAGGAAGGGAAAGTTAAAATTGACTGGTGTGTACAGAGGCTCTGGGCTACCTTGGCGGCCTGAGAGAAGCTTCTCATTTTATTTTAATGAGACCTTGGGGTACAAAGGGAACTGGAGCTGATCTCTCACTTAACAAAGCTGGAGGGGAGCAAAACAGGGCCATGTCCCCAAAGCTTTTAACTCCAAACTTGTGTGAGGCAGAGCTGCTCTGGACTGGGAATGCTTCAGCCTCTGCCCCGACAGATCACCCTGCACTGGGGTTTTGTCTGCTTTGGGGCCGTCTGTGGCACCTCTCATCTGGAAATGCTCCGGCCCCATCTGCACCAAGCGCTGCCCCCGAGCCAAGGAGCCCTCAGAGAGCTCAGGGGGACTTTGTGCTCCCTCTCCAAACCCTCAGAGAGCTCAGGAGGACTTTGTACTCCCTCTCCAAACCCTCTGAGAGCTCAGGAGGACTTTTTACTCCCTTTCCAAACCCTCAGAGAGCTCAGGGGTCTTTGTACTCCCTTCCCAAACCCTCAGAGAGCTCAGGGGGGACTTTTTACTCCCTTTCCAAACCCTTAGAGAACTTAGGGGGTCTTTTTGCTCCCATTCCAAACCTTAGGGAACTCAGGGGTCGTTGTGCTCCCTTTCCAAGCCCTTGGAGAGCTCAGGGGTCGTTGTTCTCCCTTCCCAAGCCCTTGCAATCCCATGGCTGGAGTAAGCAGCTCAGGCCAGCTGGATGTTTACTATTTGTGTAGATAAGCCTTTTATCCCCTAATGTGTCTGTGAGGAAGGCCAGTCTTTTAGGAGCAGTCACCATCTGAAAGCGTCAGCCCCTGCCACCCACAGGAGCTCCTTGTCAGAACCACAGCCCCGTCCTGGTGCAGGTGACATCCCTGGGCTGGTGATGGGGGGGACGGACACGAGGAATTCCCCGGGGGAACAGCACATCCGAGCGGAGCGGGAGATAAAAAACGAGCTTTTTAATCTCATTAGCGGTTTATGTGCCAAACCGTCGTGTTTTTCCAGCGGAGTACACCCGCGGCAGGGCGCGGATCATCCGGATGGCAGCGGGGGGACACAAAGCCGAGCTCCCCGCTGCTCCCCAGCAGCAGAGGCAGCTCTGCTGGAATCAGTGGAGCTGCTCCTCCGAGCACCAGCTCTGGGAGTGATTTGCTTTCCAAATCAAAGCTCCTGCGGGCTCCGTCTGTCACTGCCGGGCTGTGCTCTCGTGTGGCCGCATCTCCCCGGCCCGGCAATTCCCGACAGCGGGAGGGAGCAGAGCAGCCCGGTGGATTCCTGGCAGGGCTTTATGGGGTGTGCAGAACAAAATGTGTGTGGGAGCCAGATCAGGGATGCGTGCCCTGCTCTGCTTCCTGCAGGTATTGCCACTGCAAGCAGAAATATTTTAAGAACAGTTCCAAGTGCTGTTCCTAAGTTGATTCTATCTTAGACTTGTTGAAATGGCAACTGATAGCAAACAAAGCTTCTTAAATTCGGATGTGAAAGGAGGGGAGATGGCATGAGGTCTGCTTAAACCCTACTGAGCACTCAGGTTAAACACAGAAGGGCTCAGCCTGGCACTACATGGGCAGCACAAGAAACCCTCTGGGTGGTTAAAACACATATTGGAGAGGCTTTTGCTAAATCTGGTGTTGTTAAGTACCGTGGCTGAAATTCCAGGCCCTTGAAAGCCACCTCTAACCCAAAGCTGCTCTGTTTATTTTTAAATGCACCTCGGTCTTCAGGTTTGTTTCCGTGGGATCCTGCAGTGGCTGCTTCAACTGGTTGTGTTTAAGAGGCAGCTGAGCTCTCCAAGCAGGGCTTCTGCAGCTTCCCTTCCCCTGTTTGTGACTCTTTCCCGAAGAGCAGGGATGGAGGAGCTCAGCTCTGCTCTGATGTCAGCTGTCGTTCCTCTGTGATGTTTACCGATGTCTTTTATTTCTCCTGTTAGTCAGCGAAGGCCTAAACGAAATTATTCTGGGCTGTAATTTGAATGCCAAGTGTAATTATGGCTGAGATGATCTGCTTACTAATGCTCTCCTCTCTCTGGAGACTTCCCCTCTTCCTGAAGGGTGAGCAGGAATTGAGATCTGCTGGAGGCCCAAACCTGCAAACCCTGCCCACGAGGGAGTGTTTTCTTCTGCCTTCTTTGTGATGTGCTAAAACTTCACATAAAACTGTGTGATTTCTGGCCAAAGGGACTGTTTGGGGCAGGGCAGTGAGCGAGTCCCTGATTTCTGGCATAAACCCTGCAAGAGGGCTCAGGTGAGCTCAGTGCAGCTGGGCTTATAGCAGCATTTTGGGAGTCAGCATCTCCTGGATTATTCCCTTTTGAAGATGAGTGTTGGCGACTGAATGGATGATTTTGCATAATTCTGGGCTCAGAGCAGATGCTTCTGGGGTTTTTTTGGAACACAATTGCTCGATAAAATTCAGAAATTCACATATCTGTGTCCTATCCCTTGCTGCCGTGGCAGCTGGTGGGCTGCCAGCTCTGCTTCCTCAGTAAAAAAACCCACTATTTATAAAACCTGGGAAATGGCTTTTATTCAATAAGCCTATTTCAGCACCCATAAATCTGCTGGTGTGTTAGTGCCATGGAGTGGGATTCTGCTGGAGTAGCTCAGCTGGCTGCAGAACTGCCAGGGAGGGTTCGGATCTGATTTTAAAAGGGGAATTGGGCTTTGTTTGCTGCACGGGCTGGGAAGAACGAGGATGGCAAAAACATCTCTGTGGTGGGCAAAGAAAGCACAGGACTGCTGGACCTGTTCTTGCAGAGCTTTAACAGCTCAGCAGAGGTAGCTAAAAATCACTTCAATGAACACTTCCAGGATTAAGAAGAGTTTCTGAAGGGGTTGGATCCTTTAGGTCTCCTCTTCGTGGGTTTACACCTTGCTTTCCTTTTTCCATTGGCTTCTGGCTCCCTCCAGACTTTGAGAGGGAGAAGCAAAGTGATCACAGCAACATCCAAATCCATGTTAATAGTTTTACTACGAGCATGCTCAAAGATCTGTGCTGCGGGTGCGTTTCAACATGAAAATAAACGAGGCAGAGTTTTGTTGGTGGCAAAAAAAAAAAAAGCAAAGCAAAAAAAAAAAAAAAGCTGCTCTGAGTAACAGCTTGGGGTGTTCAAATCCAAATGTGCTGCTTCCAAAATGTCATGAAATGTGTGTGTAGCATTTGACTGTCTGTGTGCCATCTGTGTGTTTGCTGGGAGAGCTCTGAAGAACTTGCTAATCATTATTGTGTGTTGTTCCTTTCTGTAGCACCCCTGGACCTCAAGCAGAATTCCTGAGCTGATAATATTTTTTTTATTCTTAGGGGGTTAATTCAGCTGATTATTCTGCTTTACTGGAACTCTGCTCTGAGGAGGAAGTGAAGTCAGGAACTCCTGCACCTCCTCGAGTGTTTTTCATTGAGGAATGAGCCCATAAAAAAAAAGCAAAAGGTTCTTATTAAAAGGTGCTCAGGTTCTACAGTTCATGCAAGTTCATGTATCAGCATCAGAGAGAAATTGAAATAAGGAAGTGATTGAAGGAGAGAAATGAGGAGATAAGGCAATGTGGGAGTCTGGAGAAGGTGGTTTAGAGCAGAACAAATAAACACTCCAACAGTCTGTCAGGGCTGTTCAGGGTCGGAAATGCAGCCCTGAAGGGTGGCTGCTCCTCCTGGGCTGGAATCCTGATTGTCACTGCAGACCTGAGGGCAGTGTCCCCCTGCTCGTGGTTCTGAGCTGCCACCTCCGTGCTGAAAATGGCATTTCATGGTGATCCTGCAATTAATTATCAAATACTTGGAGCTGCAGGGCTAGCCCACGGAACACGGGCAGCAAACTGATACATTTGGAATAAAAAAGGGAATTTCCCGTTAGGAGAATTGGGTGTGTCTCAGCTGTCAAAGAAGTGGCTGGGAGATGAGGCTGTGGAATACAAATGCTGTGCTTTTGAGACTGGGAGGAAAAAACGGATTTTGTATTTGCGTTTCTTTCCAAAAGAAATATTGGAAGGTGTTACCTGACAACAGCACCTTGTGTGAGGTGCCCTCCAGTGCTCAGCCCTGGGGTTTGTCCTGCACGCTGAATTTCACCTTTGTCAAGATTGACATTTATGTTGACAAGACAAATTGTCAGAAGTAGATGGGCATAAACACTTGGGAAAGGAATATCCTGCTGAGGATTGGGGCAGAGTCAGCAGTGCTTTAATTGCCTTAAATTCTTCTCTGTTTAAAGCCACTTCACGGCTTTGAGTTTCGCAAGTTCTGGGAAAAAACGGGAAAAGGGTTTGGTGAGCAAAGTTCAGGCGAGTTGGAGAATCTGAGACATCCCACCAGGGAAATGTTTCTTTAACTCCTGTAATTGTGTCAAGGAGAGAAGCACAACAGCCCAAGAACCGGGAATGTTTTCCGGCTTCCTCTGGAGCACACAGATCTCTCTGCTGCCTGTTTATCCAGTCCCCGTGGCTCTGTGATAGGCAGGCCAAGATAAGCAGGGCTTGTTTGTGCTCTGGAGATGTGAGAGGGGTTCTTGGAGGAGCACAGGTACCTCCTGCAGCTGCTCACAGCAGGGCCGGGCTTGGGAGGTGTTTGCTTGGAATTGATTTGTTTGACTGACGAGTTTATTCCTGGTGATGCCTCCAGCTCCTTATTAAAGCTGTTTGTCTCAATGAAACCAAATGTTCCAAGAATTAACGCCTGGAAAATGTAAAAGCCTGAGTCTAGTTCTTGCTGTAACAGTGCTGATCTTTAATCTAAAGCTCAGCTTTGATTCCCTTCACGGGCACGAGGTGCAAACCAATCCTGAGCTGCCCACTGAACCAAATCCTGCAATTCTGATGGCTCTGTCCCAGTGAAATGATAATTTGCCTCTTCAGTTTGTGATGCCTTTTCCCCACAGGTTTGTTTTAACTTTCTGCAGTGGAGAATGCAGAATTTTCCAGCTGTAAATAGCAAACCTGGCTGGAGAGATGGGTTAAAAAACCCCTGGATCTGCTGATGAGACAAGTAAGGCTATCCCTGAGCCTTGGAGAGAGGGGAATTTTATAAATAAAGTGTTCTCTGAGTTAGGTTTTGGCAAGCAGTGGGGGGAATGTGAAAATCGAGCCGGGCAGGAAGAGGTTTGAGAGATGTGTGGTGTAAGATTGCAAAAACATGGAATAGCAGGGCTTGGAAAGCTGGGGGCAGGGCAGGAAGTTCGTGTGCCCTGGAATCCTGGTCCTGCGACAGAGCAGCTTTGCCTCACGTTAACTTCATGAAAAACAGGAACAGCTCCTGTGGAGCCTGTCTGGCTGTGAGCTGAGGTTGTGTGGTTTCACAATATTCCCCTCAATAATAAAAAAAAAAGATAAATAAAACGAAAAACAAGCTCAGGGTTGTGTCCTCCAGCTGGAAGGACTCATGTGAATCCCCAAATCAGTGTTTGGACACAAAACTCTTTTCAGGGAAATATAATCTGAGAGAATGGAAAAGGGAAGCAGAATGGGAAAAGAATGGAGAGAAAAGACTGGGATTGTAACACGTGTCTCTACCTCAGTACCTTTCATAACCACACAAAACATTCCTTAGTGATAGAGCAGCCAAATGCTGCAAAAACTCCTTTTTTTTTTCTTTCTGGAAGAATTTTTGAGGCTCTCCCATACTTATTTGGATGTTTCCTGTGCTTTCCTCACCCTCATCAAAGCTTCATGAATGAAGCAGGCTGGGATCAGCTGGGGAGGGGAGCTGCAGACAACCAGCTGCTCCGATAGTTTCAATAAACAGCATTAAATAATTTGTCTGGGGTTAGTGAACTAGCAAGTGCTGATTAAGGATTAGATTTGACTCATTTGCTGGAGGCTCCTGATCTCTTTAAATGCTTATTTCACCATGAGAGAGCAGCATATGTTTACCTCAGAGTGCCATTGAGGGAGCTCGGGGTAACGGCGTCAGGCTGAGAGGTTGAGGGTGGCTGACTCTTGGCCTCAGTGACTTTAGCACAATCCAACAATAACATCCATTGCTGTGGTTTAATCTTCTGGTTTGTGCAGCAAATGGGAATTTCCAGAAGGTTCCTGTTCCAGAGCCTGCATTTCCAAACCTCCTTAAAGAATAAATGCCGTGTTTTTCCAGAGAGTCTGATCCGGTGATATTTGTAGACAAGTGGGATGAAAATTTCCCAGGAATATCTCAATTTCCTTTCAGAGGAGGCTGCTGTATTTGTAAGGCTGAAACCATCGGGGCTGTGGTGAGAATTGACAGACTTGGCCCAATCCCAGCCCTTTTTAGCTTGGATCACCTTTGATTTGTGCCCGGCTGCTCCCAGGTTTAGGGGCAGTGTGGGGGATATTTCAGCCACGTGGGCAGGGGTCTGTGGGGTATTTCAGCCATGTGGGCAGGGGTCTGTGCACCTCCAGAGCCTGCACTCACTGGCCAAAACTGATTCCCGGCGTGCCAGCAGCTCCTGTGCCACAAACCCTCCATCCCAGCCAGGGATCAGGCAGTGCCAGCTCTCCTGGCTTGCAGGGCTGGGACTTTGCATATTTAGACGATGATAATCTCGTGCCTTCCCACACAAACCCCCTCCCTTCACTTCCTCTGACAGCCAGGGCTGGTTTCCATGGAGCTGCTTCATCCATACCTTTAGGAAACCTTTTTTTTTTTTTTTTGCCTGTTCCCCTATAGACATAATTCGAGGTTTCTATGGCAACATCTCGGGAGGGAAGGGCCCTGATGTCTCCAGCAAGGCTGGAGTGATCCCTGGCACCCCCCGTGTGTGGCTGTGTGCTCCTGGCACACATGATGGCACTGTTCCCTGCCCTATTCCTTATTCTGGATCCTGTCTAATATGGTGGAAAAAAAAAAATAAAAAGCCTGAGGGACTGCCTGGCTTAATAAAGCTCAAACTCTGAAAGTCACAGTTCAAAAAGGAAAAAGAAAAAAAAAGAGGGATTTCAAGATTTAAGCTTAGCTGTGCCAAGTGTGAAGCCATAAAGATGTTTGAGATGAAAAAGGAATGGTGTAATTAACTTCATTCAGTTGCAGTGAATATTCTAGAAGGACTGTGATTCCTGGAGATGAGCTTTGGGTTTTAATATTTCAAGAGCTTTGGAAGAAATATATTAAACCTAAATTATTTAAAGTATTTCAACTGATTGTATATCTAGAGAAAAAGAGTTTAAAAGAAAAACCTCCAATTTTTTTGGGAGAAGGAAGAAAGTGAAATACTCAATGTAAATTCTGCAAAGGCCAGGATCAACAGAATTGTGTCATTTCAGGAGAGCAGGAAGTGGAGTTGGTTTGTGTTGGAAGCAGAGCAGAGACCAGGAAATGACGGGAGCTGAAATGGCAGAGTCTGATTTGAGCCTCTGGGGGTGGTGGGGTTGATCTGGAAAATCTGGAAATCTGGTGGAAATCTGCACTGGAGCTGATTATAAGAGGATATTACTCATTTTTGGGAGAAAATGTGAGGGCAGGTCCTAAACTCCCTGAAACAGAGCTTGGCCACATCCTTTCCTACTACACCTCTGATCCACAGCCAGCTGCTTGAACTTTGATTTCAACTGCTTGGGGAAGAATTCTTATATTTACCAAAAACTACTGATCTCTCATTCGTGTCACTGAAGACAAAGAGCCAAGAACAGCCACGTTCGTGTTCCCACATCCTCCACATTTCCAGGGATGTTTCACTTGTTCTCATCGAGGGGATGGGAGCTCTGGATGCTGGCAGGGATTTCTGAATCACATCCTGTGACTTTAATGAAAGATCCTCTGAAGAATTCTAGAGCAGGAAAAGGGGGTAGAAACTCTCCCAAGGAAATTAGTCCTGCCTGTGTCACTCCAGCGATTTGGGATTGTGCTCCAGCGAGGGGAGAGGAAAATGGGAAGGCTCTGCTAGTGACTCATCAATAGAGGGTAAATCCTGACAAGTTTTGCGAGTTTGGCTGAAGTGCTGAATTCCTTGGAGTGCCTGGAGGTGGATCATCACCCACTGCACTAAAGAAACGATGTGAACCTTGGAAAATGTGAGCCTTGAGTCTCCTGCTGGAGAGCTGCAGCTCTTTGTGCTCCTGTCGCTCGCCTTTCCTGGAGCTGGAGGTGACTAACGGGGAGCGTGGCCCTGGAAGGGATCGGCTCCACGCTCACCTGCATCCCCGCTGCTCGGGCTGCTGACAGCTGCTCCACACTGGCAGCCTCGCTCCGCTTCTTGTGTGGATTTTCATTTTCATCAAGTGAAGAAACTCGTGGGGAAGCCAAATTCCTGCTGCGTTTCCACTGATAATTCCTAGGAGATGGGGAGAAACCGCCTTGAGTTTTTACACATCTAGTCAGGCTGCTGATCCCTCCCTGGAGCGAGAAAGGATGTGGGGAATTACTGTTTGCTCCTGAAAAATCGTGTCTTTAACGTTTTGTGTGTCAGAGGAACTCCTCTCACGTCTCTTTGTCGTCTGTCCCGAAAACAGCTGCTGCGGACAAGGGGTTCTTAGGGGAAGCACCAAGTGGGGGACACATCGGGATGTCACCAGGACGTGCCTGAGCCCCTCCTGGCAGCTGCTGGTGCTCCTGGTGCTCCTGGCAGCTGCAGGAGGAGCAGCTGGTGCTGCAGTTGCTCTCTGTGCTCGCTGAAATGCCAGGGCAAGCCCATAAATTTCCTGCAGTTTCAGCCAGATCGGGGCCGAAGCTGTTATAAATGTGAATTTCCTTAGTCACGGCCTTGTTTGCTGCCCCTGGCTCTGAAACCGCTCCTGGGATGGTGCTGGAAGGGAATCATGGAATCTCCTGCCTGGTTCCCCTGCTTTATCCATCCAGCAGCGTTTCCCATGATCTGCTGGTCCTCCCATTCCCCCCCTCCCTCTTTTCTGTCCACCCTGGGTGTGCCTCCCCTCCAGCACCCCCGCAGCTCCCAAAGGGGACGGAATAAATGAACCCAGTGGTTTGTGGTGGAGGTTTCCCCGATGGAGATGGCCAAAGGTGACTGCCCAGGTCCTCTGCTGAGTGTTTAACCCCGTAAGTGCTGCACCACCACGTGCATTTCATCCTGCCTGTTGGGAGATGTGTGCTCTGCCGGGCATTTGTTGTGTAAATATGGCAATTTTAGCTCAAAAACAACAACAAAAATCAGCTACCAGGAAGGAGGAAAGTGTGAGTAGAGGATGTGCAGCAGTGCTTGTTGATTGTAACTTGAGGGGGGTTTTTTATATGGAACAACAGCAGTTCCCTTGATGTGTTTGTGAAGGAAGCTGCAATAAACGTGGAGGAGTTTGCTGTTGGAGCTGGAGTGTCAGTGCTAAACAGAGAAAGAATTGCAGTGTTATGTGGGTCAGGTTTGTAAAACACTGGCTTCTGGACAGGGATGTGCAGAGGAAATGATGGATGTGGTTGTGCAGACTGTAAATATCAGTCTCCAGTAGAATGATATGAATTATAAGGATGTCAGAGGCTTTTTTATCCTCAGCAATAAGCTCAGTGGTGAGTGCTTCTTGTGACAGATGGAATTGCTCAGGAAAAATGTGAAGGGATCTCAAGAATGTGAGTTCATCTAAGCCTGTTGCTTCAGTTGATATTCACATCTTTTAGCTCATTAGCGACCTATTAGAGTGAAATAATGGATCTTTGTCCCTTTCTTTTATATCTATCTTCGGTTTAGTTTCATTCTGGATTTCTGCAGTTATTCACCTGGGAGATAAATGTGATTTTCTGCATTGCTTAGAGACCTCAGAGACAGAGCTGTGCATAAACTCTGCGCTTTAGGTGGTTTTTGTTGGCCCCTACACGCAGGTCCCACCTGAATGACAAACCTGAATTTGGGATACCCAAACTGTGCCCTGTGGATGGGGCAGGTCAGTGGCACACCTGCTGCTGTCCCACTCAGGGACAGCTCCCTCTGAAACGGAGCCTGTGCTGCTTCCAGGTGTCCTGGCAGCTCTGGGGTCAGCTCTGGTGGTGGGGAGGGGGCTGAGATGCCCTGGCTGAGCCCCTGGGACCCACAAACAGCTCCGGTGCCTTCCCAGGGATTTTGTGCCCCACTGAGAGG
Organism: Edolisoma coerulescens; assembly: GCA_013397115.1. Lineage (NCBI taxonomy): Eukaryota > Metazoa > Chordata > Aves > Passeriformes > Campephagidae > Edolisoma > Edolisoma coerulescens. The sequence continues at coordinate 588,704 of VWZW01005677.1, forward strand.
GAACACTGCAGTGTTGTGCTCTAATTTTACCTCTCCATTCATTTCCCCCCTTTGCTGGTGCCCTTACTTAAGAGTGTTTTGTGCTTGTTTTTTTTAGAAAAAAAAGGTCTTTTGAGACAAGAAATTTGTGGTTTTCTATTCTTCTGGTCTTAATTTCTTGGCATAGGTTCATTAGAGAAAATGGTTTGTGGAAGCCCCTGCTGAGAAATCGTGTTCCTGCCCTGCTGCCCTCAGTAAATACCCAATTCCTGCAGCTGCCTTCGAGTTTTCTGTGAGAAATCCCATGGGATGGAGACTCCCCAGTGCCAGGGCAGTGCTGGGTGTGTGCTCACTCCTCCAGAGAGTGGCTGGATTCCCTGGAGCTGAGAATCTCAGCTCTCCATGAATTCCTGCTGCAGACATTTGGGGCTGACAGATGATGATTATTTTTATTTGTGTGACAGGAACCTTCTGGATGTCTGCAGCAGATGCTGTTGAATCCTCAGTTCTTGAGGGGGAGAGACTCAGCCTGCTCATCCATCTGTCTGGGCTTCTGCCTCCTCATTAGGTGCCCTGAATTTGGGAATAAATGGGCAGATTGTTGGGAGCTGAGCTGCTTGGGGATGCATTTTCATGTCTTAGGCACACAGCTCTTTGTATATTTGGTTTGTCTGCCCATTCCTAAGCTTGGAAAAACTCAATAACAACTCCTGCACAGCAGTGAATTCCACTGAGCACAAGGAGCTTGTAAAAGCAATTAGCAATTAGTCTCATCCCTGTCTTGGTTCCAGCTGGGATCAAGTTCTGTCCTAAAACCAGGAGAAGCCCAAAAACTTGGTGTGGAAGTGGAAATTTCACTGCAATTTGGTGAAAGTTCTGTAAAATTCAAGGATCCTCTGAGCTATGACTGCTATGGCCGAGTCTGTGAGCACACACAAATCTCTTTCCCCTCTATGCCCCAGTTTCTTTAGGTAAAATCGGGTAAAATTATTAATTACTTTTACCATGTAATGAATTATTAATTACCTGTGCTGTACTGGAGGGGGAGGCTTAATTCACCATCTGCAAACTCTCACTGGGATTCTAATAATAATCATCATCATCATCATCATCCTTTGTATGATCCAAGCAAATGCTTGAAGCTCATGAGCTGCTTCCCAACATGTTTAAACCCTGGGATAACTCATAAACACATTTAAAGCGACTGTAGAGACAATTTCACATCTTTATGTGAAGATCAAAGGTGCAATTGGTCCAATCTCTTAGGGATGAAATTTAGGATTATTCTCTTGGAAGCGGCAGAGGATCAACAGGTCCCCCCAAATGGACAGATTTGCTGCTTTCTTGGCACACAAATTAATTATTTAAATAAGAAGTTTTACCTTCAAGAGCTGCACCGAGCAATTGGAAGTCACCCTGCTCACAGCACCACGGCAACGATGCCTAATTATAAATCCCATTGTTGATTTCAGACCCAAATCAGCCACTTGGATCAGCTCTGTGCCTTAGATCTAATTACTGGATGTTATTCACATCAGGCACGCTGATGTGTGAGGTAATTGCCAGATTCCAGTGTATTAAAAAAGACATTTATCTGATGCCTCACTGAGCTTCCCCTTACTGGGGCTTTTTCTTTCTGCTTAATATGAGCTTTTTTATTACAACCTTGCAAAGGTGTCATTGTGCAGCTCAGCCCGAGGCGAAGTGACGAGAGGCCCAGGAAGATAATTTTTAGAAAATAATCCTGTAAATGTCATTGTTTGCTCAGATCTAAGAGTGGCTGGCTGGGAAGAAGTGGGAGTGAGAGAGCACGAAGGCAAAAATGAATGGCAGATGTATTTATAAGTAATGAAAAGAGCCTGCAAGGAGCTCAGCATTCATTCCTGCAGAGGTTATTGACTCAGATGCTGAGTCTGGGCTGAATAATTTTGTACCTGAGAGTCAGAACTTCAGAAACCTGAATTCATGGTTCAAAGATTTCATCCCTTCCTGCCTTCCAACTCAGTTCCAAACGGAGTGGCATCGTTTGGAATTGGCTTTTTCTCCCACACCTCTCACTGGAGCTGGAATTTGAGCCTGAAAAGAAAACGTTCTGCTTGGGAATTATTAGTTCAGACTTGAAAATAGCTTTATGGAGAAGTGAAACAATAAAAAAACCAAACACAATAAACTCTTAAATAGGACAAGTTCAAATTAGGGATGTCTTGGAAGGATTCTTCTTCCACACAGGCGCCCACACACCTTCCCTGTGACCTCTGTGCCTCCTGCTCCAGGCACAATTCTGAAATGAGCAGTGGTTCGTATCTGGAACACCCAGAAACATCTCTGCTCTGAGAAAGGAGCCCTTGATTCCGAAATTCAACAGACTGGACCAAATCAATGAGAGATGTGGCCGCTTTTGAAAGCTCTGAAGCAGGTAATGATCAGCCAAAGGTGACTGAGGCAGTTGGCTGAGAGGTTTCTTGGGGCTACAGAGATGATTTTTGTGTGTGGCTGGTGAATTTAGGGGAGGAAATAACAGTGTCCAGCATGAAAGCACCTGGCGAGGTTTGGTGGCAGCTACACCAGCTCAGGCTCCTGAAATGTGAAAGGCAATACCTGTGTTTGACAGGATGGCAAAGGAACATTTGTGTGCCGGTTGTGGCCCTGTCCCAGCTGGGTCCTGCTGCCCCCGGGGTCCCTGGGAGCTGTTTGGGTTCTGCCACGCCTGGGCTGGGGATTTGGGGAGGCAGGAATAGGAACCCGGAGCAAGCTTTTTAATGCTTCTGCTTTTAGGGGTGCAGGACACGTCCCTGGATGAACGTGGGAGCCCAAATCCCAGCTCAGATGGTGAAAGAAACAGATTTGTAATGTGAATTTAAGGTCAGGGAATCCCAGAATATTCTGAGGGGGAAGGGACCTGCAGGGACCATCGAGTTAAAGGGATTGACCCCACAAGTTTGGTGCTTTTAGGTTCTGACCAACTGAGCCAGGCCCAGGGATGCCCCTTTGCAAAAATCACTGACAAATAAAAGCCCCCTTTTTAGGTGGATGAAGGGAAAAGCACAACCTCTGTACCAGGGACCTTTTGGTGCTGGGACATGTGGCTAATTTTGATTATTTTTCCTCTCCTCACATACCAGCATCACTTTGCACTCATCATGGCCCTTGGTTTAAGATGAGATTTGACCATCAATTCGTGCCCTTGCATTTGGGAACTCACCCGTGCCTGGAAATTGTGGCAAACACTCAGCAGGGGCCATGGGATTTGGTAGGAGCTGTAAACACAAAAAGCAGAGGTGCAATATTGAAGTAGCCAGATTTGTGTTGAACTTGGGAATGTTTTCCTGTTGCCTGCAAATTGAGTTGTGGTTCAGACAGGTAGGAGAGAAATTGCCATCATGAATGTGACAGAATCGGAGAATTCTGAGAATTAAAGCTCAGCAAACACTGGTGGCACCCCCCCCCGCCCAAATTTAATAAAGAAAAAAAGGACAGTGAGGTTGTCAGACACATGAATTACTCATTTTCAGCAAAACAGATTTCCCAGCTCACAGGCAGTTGGATCCCAGTGTCTGCCTTAGCTCTGATCAGGAAGGAGAAGCAATAAGGAATCATTTATTCCTGTTTTCCACCTTGAAATGGATGCTTGTTCTGCACTGAAGTTCCTCTTTTTGGTGACAGGACATGGAATTTTCAGCTCCCAGAGCTCAGCTGAACTCTGGAAGTCTCCTGGACAGGACATTCTGAGAGATTTTTGAGATCACCACGTGCCTTATGTTCTTTCTTAAATTAAACTTGCACAGCTCCAACACATCAGGCAGCTCTTAATCTCAATATTATCTGGAAGGAAATTGAGACAAAATGTGAAATGGCTTTCTCTGAAGGACAAATGAGTAAAATGCAGGAACCCTGACATCCAGGCCCTCAGCAACAGTGTGACCAAACCTCATTCCTGGCTTTAAGGGAAATTAAAGCTTTTTTGGGTAGTTCTCCTTACTGAAGTGACCCTGGTTGCAAACCTGAATTGCTGATTCACAGGGTAGGTCAGGTGCTGGGTGGTGTTCCCTCTGTGCTGACAGGTAAATCCTCTTGGTGCTACCCAAACAAAACCTCATTTCTGGGTACAAATCTTGGTGTATAAAAATAGGAATTATGATTGTTCAGTGTGGCTTGAAACCCAAACAGCTGGAGAAACATCACCTGTTGCTATTTGTATGTTAAAAGGCAAGGAAAGGGGAAAAAAAAGTCTTTTAGCTGGTGGTTATTAGTGGTGTTTGTAGCTCTGGGGATACTTGGAATTGAGTCCTGCTGGGCACTTCAGTGTGAGCTCCCCAGAGCTCCAGACTCTGACCTCGATCGAGATTCTCTGCAGAGTTTGACCTTGTTTTCCCCAAGAGCCTCACAGGGACAGAATAACGATGATTTTGGGGAAAAAAAAAGCAGTTTTCTGGTGACACAACCTGACAGCTCCAAGCTATTCCACTGAACGCTGATTTTCCATTTGTTCTATTAAACAACATCCTCAGCACGTGCGTGGATCTGGGTCAGCGAGAGGCTCTGGCACTGAAGCCGTGTGTGTTTATTGTTTATTTTCAACCTGTGCTAGCAGGGGAACCCACCCCGGGCATCCTCGGCAAAGGAAAAGCAGGAACAAATCGCTGCTGGGAGGATGCAGCCGGGAGGGTGGGGTTTGTTCGGGCAATAGCTGGGGTTGGTTTTAAGATATTCAGGATCTGTTTATCCCGTGTTTCACACCTGCAGGTGCACACCCAGGTTAAAATTCCTGCCCCGGGGGGTTCAGCTCAGTGAATTCTGATCGTACATGATAAATGTGGGATTTGCTTTGCCACAGAGCTTTGTGTTCTCAGTGCGCTGAGCTCTTCCACACTCATTTAGGGTAACCTCTGCCTGCCTGGAGGTTGTTAATTCCCTCTGGACAGATGCTGCAGGTGTGGTAATGCCTTATAAATACTGTTATATGTGCTTTTTATGCAATCCAGAACCACGGGTGTGAGTTTTCTGTGCATATTTCATGCATCAAACGCGTTTTGGGGCACGTAACAGCCACCGAGAGGGAGATTTGTCTGTGTTCTGTGATGTGTGGGTGCTGAATGTGTGCTGGGGGTGGGGAGCTGCACTTGCACGGCCTCATTTCCACCACACAAGTGCAGGATTAGGGGAGTGAATGGCACAGGCAGCTGGAGGAGAAGCGTTTCCAGTTGTCCACCAAGCCTTTCTTCAAATGGCTCTCGGAGAGGGGCACTGACAGTTGTCCTCAGGCATTTGCCTAATTGGAGGCACAGGCTCCAGCAGCTCTGCTGCTGCACTTGTGGAGAGTTGAGGTGATGGACAGGAATGGTATTTATAAGTTTATATATATTTAGTATAAAACGAGTTTACCAATCATAGGAAAGAACCTTTTCTGTCCCTCTGTCACTTTAGCGGCTCTTGGGAGTTCAGAGATGGTTTTGGTGGATTCCATTTGGCCTTGTGCAGAATAAAACTTAAATCTTTTCCTGGCAGATATTCCCTTCCCCGGTATTTCCGTAGGACAAAGATGTGTCCTTTCTCTTCAAATTCCACAAAGGAAGAGGATGACACTTGTTTCAGGATTGTTTTTGTCTTAAACACAAGACAGAAAGCAGAAATACTCCAGAACACTCCACTTCCAACCATGCTGTTGGTAGAAAATCATCACCCAGAGGTAACGCTGATTTATTCTCTTCAGGCTCAGCTGTAGAGCCCTGGGGTTCCTGGATCTGGGGTTCCCTGGATCTGGGGTTCCTGGATCTGGGGTTCCTGGATCTGGGGTTTCCTGGATCTGGGGGTTCCCTGGATCTGGGGGTTCCTGGATCTGGGGCTCCTGGATCTGGGGGTTCCCTGGATCGAGGTTTCCTGGATCTGGGGTTCCCTGGATCTGGGGTTCCTGGATCTGGGGTTCCCTGGATCTGGGGTTCCTGGATCTGGGGTTTCTGGATTTGGGTTTCCTGGATCAGCCAGGGCAGCAGCAGGGAAGGCACAGCCAGGAACAAGTCCCAGCTCTGAGCCAGACACGAGTGTTAGTTAACGGGAGTCAGGTCATAAGAAAAGGACAACCCAGCACTTGGTGGGTTTTGTTCTGAGCAGAAACAAAGGCCTGGGTGGGGAGCAGATCCACATCCCCCCTGTTTATGGGATGCAGGAATTGAAATTCCACTCCCAGTTGTGCTGATCAGGGGAAGCCTTTCCAGACTGGCTGCTCCTTGTACAAATAACTCACTGCATCTCCCTCGAATGAGAAATTACCCATCCTGTGAGAGCCCCAGTCACTGGCCTGGAGGGTGTTCTGTAACAAAACCCTCTTGGGAAGTATTTGTTTTGTGCAGGTGCTGAATGGAAGCAAATACCCCAAGCTGGCCATGCCTGCCTGGGTTCAAACCAGCCAGCCTGGGCTGGTGGAGCAGGGATTGTGGCTGGAGAGGGGAAATCCATTGTTCAGAGACCTTCTGTACTCCCAGGCTTGTCCTCCCGTGCCCAGTGGTGTGCTGCGGGCAGTGATCCATTAGGTCAGTGCTGTGCAGGGAGGGGAATTCCATGGAATTCCTTCACAGCCTGCAGACCAAACACCAGGCTCCTGTGGAAATTCATTCTAGTGGATCACCCTCTGTCTGTGATGGACTGAATTGAACTGATCCTCGATCCCCTCACTAGATTTAGGAGAAGAAATGAGCTTCCCTTCAAGGAGAATCACTTGATCAGCGTGAACAGGCAGTGCCAAATAATTCCCTGCACTTCTAAAACATAAAGAGAACTCAGACTGTCAAACAGGTTCTGAAACCTGTGCCCCGCTGCTGTCCCCTGATGGATCATCATTGCCAAGTCATGACATTGATTTAATTCGTATTGCTTGCTATCTTTGGCTCCACTGTCCCCTTGAATTTGGAGAGAGAACAGTGCCTGAAGAAATTAACTGTGAAAGTGCTGCCCTGATGCTGAGAAAATACTCCGTGTGCTGAGCTGCTGGAATCAAATCTGACAGCTCCTGGAATTCTGGGGGGTATCTGAAGCATCTAGGGACTGCTGCTGTGCATGAGGTCAGCACTGAAATGCCTGGTGGAGGTGGTGCTCTGCTAGCAACAACTCACGGCTGGGAGTCTTTAATGGTTGTGGCTGACTTGGGAATTATTTCTTGTGAAAGAGAAGGCACAAATAGATATTAATCTCTAGTTAATGCCTTTTATAAATACAGGATATCTCTATGGATTAATCCCGAAGATAAAACCCTTTTCCCCATCTTTTCAAGTATTGTTAAAATGGGCAGCAACCAATACATGATGGAATAAATATTCATCAAATTTTGGCCCTCACAGCAGAGATTGGACACAAATTGTTACCCACAAGGCTGGTGGTGGCACTGCTGTGATCCCTGCAGGAGCTGAGAGTTGCTGCTCCCAATTTTTGGGATGGGTGACCTCCTGTGATGCACTCAGCATGTGTGGGCTGTGCTTTGCACAGGGATGTGCACACCTGGTTTTAATTCAGAAACCAATTATTATTGACCAAAACCCAGATAAATTCAAGCTCTATACCTGGGGAAAAAAAAAAAAAAAGGATACAATTTATCCAAAAGCTGATGTTTCCACTGGAGTTTTAATTGAAATATTGCAGCGAGGAGGGAAAAATTGAGGCGAGCATGAGCCAAAGGAATGTGTGAAGCTCTCCTTGTCCCAGACTGCTGCTGGTATTCCTTGCCTGGGAAATTTGTGCCATCTGCCTGGGAACAGAGCTGGGGCTCCAGAGAACACGTGCAGGGATCAGGTGTCACCCAGCCAAAATCAGAGGGCTGTGCCTGCTCGAGGGACAGCAGCTGCTGGGAGGGAGGGCACTGAAATAAGAATTTACTCAGCACATGCTGCTTGCACGTGTCCACAGCGTCTCATCTGTCAGATTGCAGTAGAACTCACCTAATTTATTGTGCAAAGAGCGAAATATGGCTGAAGTCTTTGCGTGAGATCCGGCCCCAAAGATAACATCGCTGTTCTTGCAGAAGGATGTTAGAATGTGAAAGTAAATGTGGATAAATAGAACCATTTTTCATTTAAAAATCACAAAATTACTCCAGGATTTTCGCCAAAAAACCCCCCAACAAACACCACCACCAACAAAAAGAACACCCAACCAAACAACCAAACACAAGCCAGAAAAACCCCCATCAAAAAAACCCCAAACAAACCAACCAACAAACAAACAAACACCAAAAAACCAAACAAAAAACTCCCTGCATGTGTTTGAACTTTAGAAAATCAGAGTTTTGACCTAGCAGGGTCATGCCTGAGTTGCAGGTTCCTCCTGCAGAAGCTGCCACTCTCAGCTGTGTGCACAGGAAGGGAAATCAGTTGAACATGATGTTGAACTGTAGGAAAAGGGGAATTCTGCTTGAATTCTTCCAAGGCTGTGAGTGCTCCAATCTCCCTGCCTGGCCTGGCAGAGCTTCTGCAGCCAGATGTGAATCTGAGTGACTTGGTTCAGCTTCTGAAGAAGCTGTCTGTGTTCCCTGTGCTTAAAACTACCTGCTTTTAATTAATAAAACGGTTTTCTTACCGTGTACTCTCAGTGCCAGCTACTCCTCTGTATTCATCTCCCATTTTGCTGTCCCTTAAACACACGGGAAAGCCCTTTTGGAAAGGCCTGCCAAAGATCTGGGCTGGCTTAGTTCACGTTCTTCCTTCAGGGAAGGATTTTAATTTTTTCATGGGATTTTTCTTTCCTAATTGCTTCTTTTGCAAGCCCTCTTCTGAGGCCACTGGAGAACCCAGAATATTTGAGTAGGAGAAAGGCTGTTGATCAACCTGAAGCATCGACAAGCATTTGTTGCTGGAATAAATCCCTCATTAGATGGATCATTAAACTGCAGGAATAGTCATTAACTCAGGGAGGTGGTGCTGCCGTGGCTGGGACAGAAATAGTCCTTGCTCAGGCTGGAATCTCTCACTCTGGGTCAGGAGTTGGAGCTGGCTCTCGTGGCAGAGATTCTCTCTGCTCCCAGAGCATCAGGCAGGTGCCCAGCATCCCCTGTCCAGGATAAAAATGTGCCGGCAATGCCGGAGTGCAGATGAGTGTTGGTTACTAATCCCTGGAGTGCTCGGAGTTAAAGGGGACAGGCACTGTGCTGGTGCCTCACTCCAGAGGGGAAGGGTTCCCGGGGCACAGAGAATTATTTCCTTTTTCATGTATAAAGGAGGTGGGAAAAGGTCTTTTCTCGAAGGGAGTTCCGCTAAAGTTCAGGGAGGGTGAAGGTGAAGAATTTGTGTTGACAGTGGCAGCAAAAATCAGTCGGGTGCCAGCACCAGCTTTTCCTTGCATAATGAATTGATTACCAAATGCTGCCCTGGCCCAGAGCAGCGTGGACGAGTCTCTTGTGGATTAATTAGACAATTGCTGTGGGCATTCTGAGGGTTTGCAATGCCCACTGTGCTGAAGGATCACGCCAGAGTGCGAGCTTTGACCCTTATTTTTGTACTTGTTGCTGCAATTAAATGAGACTTTTGTGCAGCTGATGAAAGATTCCACGGGAGATCAAACTCATTAATGCATGGAACAAACCTTCCTGATAATCTCCAAAGGGCTGCTCATCCCTTCCCCCAGAGGAGGGAGGTGGATTGTGTGAGGGTTCACTTTCTCTTGGTTAAAATTCAGGAGTGATGCTAGCGGGGTTTGATTCCCCGGTGCTGCTGGGAGGAAGGTGAAATGTAATTTTTGGAATTGTGAGGTAGTCAGGAATGTTATGTCCAGCTGTGGTGACGAGGTAGAAATCACGGCAAGATGTGGCTGAAGTGCTCAGGTTCAGGTTTCTCCAGAGGAGGGAGAAAAGGGATCTGTCCCTTGAGGCAGAGAAGATGCAAAGCTACCTGAGCTACTTTTGAAATATTGGCATTTTGTCCAAACTGTAGAGGTTTGTTTCTTGGACTCAAAAAGACAACAACAAACCACATTTCTGTGAGTTTGTCTTTTTCAGTGGGTGTGTGTGGAAGGCATTCTGTTTGTGCGTGTGCACCTGGTGCATGGATACCAAGGTGACAGATTCTCCAGAAATCCATCCGAAGAGCTGTCAAGCTATTAACTTACAGAATGAGCAGAGCAAAAAGGACAGGACAGAAATTAAATATAGCACTTGAGCACTTAAACTGCTCTGTCATCTGATTGAAATGTTTCCTTCCCCCTTGTTCCTGCTGTTACAAATCTTCCTTTTCTGACACATTATCTCTGTCCTAGATGGCAGATGCTGATGTTCAGAGTTCCTGTGAAGTTTATTTTCAAACAAAACCGAGGCAGTCCATGCAAGAATAACTATTTTGATTTGGGTTGACAAATATTTTCTAACCTGAAACTAATATTTTTAAAGGTTCAGGCTGCTGAACAATGAAAACCAAAGCTGTGTCAGGTTGATTTAGAGATGTTTTTGTGTTGATTTTTTTTTTTTTGAGAGAGCACGCACGAAATTCACGCAGCTGAATTTTAGTCACTGCCTTAGAGATTTTAATTTTATATCCCTTTTTTTTCCACATGGAAATAGGGCTTCATGCTGGATCAGTCAGCGAAATTCAGAGGATTCTGACGGAGAATCTGTCACAACATTTTTCCTGGTTTGATTTCATCACCAGAATTTTGCAAGCCGTGTCCTGTGGCTGCTGCTCCAAGTGTCTGACCCTTGGAAGAGCTCCCTTGGTGTGTGGATGCCTGAGAATTCTCCCTGCAGAGCCTTTGTCCCGGTGTGAAATCTGTTCTGCGGTGTCGCTGTCCTTGTCCTTGTCTCTGTCGGTCCCTGCACCTCACCCCCTCCATCCCCCACGGGCATTTTGGAAGCAGCATCACCCCACGAGAACTCTTTTAAATCAGCTTTCACTCGCGTGAAACTGAGCTAAAAGCCCCACCAGTTCTGGTGCCACCCCTGCTGCTGCTGCTTTTTCGGCTAATTCCTCAATCCCCCTCCTCCTTCGGCTTCTCCGTGAGCAGTCAATGGGGACAAAACCAAAAAAGAGAGAAATTATTGTGGAAGAAGGAAGAAACTCCGAGTCCGCTCGCTGCCTCCTCTCGGGGCGGGCTGGCTGAGCAGGAAGGTGGGACAAAAAGGGACATCCCAGCCCAATTGGCCCCTCCGGGAGGCTCTTCCCCATCCTTTCCCCTTCTCCAGCCGGTGCATCGGTAGCAGCAGCACATTCGGTAACACGAGCCCTGGCTCTCGGGATTAGGAGCGCGGTTACACTTGCGGCAGCTGCCCGCGTGTCTCAGCCGCTGCAGGAACAGAACCAGAACATGCTGCTCCTGCTACTCTTTTTCCTGGTTTTTTATCAAGCATTGTTCCCCCCCCCTCCCTCTGTTTCTCTCTCTGCCCTCCCCACAGCTCCACGCCGCTCCACTCCATGCTTGCCTCGTCTCTCGAGAAGAACCACGGCCGAGTTTTCCTAGAGCAGCCCCAGGAGACTTTTCCTTTCCTGAGCCAGCAGAAGGCAAAGGGGGGCTGGGGAGGGGAGCTGAACCCCGGCCAAGCCCTTGCTGGCAACTCTGTTGTCAGTGCTAAACCTGCTTTGAGAGAGACCAGGCAGGGGAGGGACTTTTTGTAGAGGAGAGAAGGAGGAAAGAAACTTGAAACTGGCTTCCCTTGTGGCATGTCTGTGTCCTGGACATCCCCTCCCCACCCCGCCGGTTGTTAAATGAGAGCACGTGAAGAACATGAGGTTTCCTGCTTGAGAGGGAGGGCAGTGCTGGAGAGAGAGGGAGGAGGAAGGAGGAAGGCGAGTTGGGGCTTTGTGGTGTGGTTTACACCGAGATCAGAGCTCGGGTGCCTGGGGGTGGGAGCAGAAGGAGAAAGGGCGTCTGATGCCAGCTGCCAACATGACAGAAACGCTGCAGCTCCCGGCGCTGCGGGTCCCCGAGCAGCAGGTGCTGGAGGGCGGCTGCGCCTGGTCCAGCTCCTCCACCCCGACCCTGCGCAGGAAGCGCTTCAAGATGAGGCGGATGAAGAACGTGCAGGAGCAGAGCCTGGAGGCCGTCAGGTACCAGGAGTCTCCTTCCTCCAGCAAGGAATACCTGCAGCTCCCATCCATTGAGATCACCCCCTCCAGTGACGAGGACACCCCCTGGTCCAACTGCTCCACTCCCAGTGCGTCCCCGCGCCGCAAGCGCTTCCTCCTTCGGAAGTGGCTGCGCGTCCGAGAGAAGAAGGAGTACAGTGAGAGCAGGTAGGTTTTCTGGCCGCTCCCCTTCCCTGCTCCCCAGGTGATGCTGTCCGAAATAGGCAGGAAGGGTCTGTTGTTCCCCTGGATGTGCCTCTCCCTGGACTTTGTCCTCGCCTGTTGGCTGGAATGTGCCATGGTGTTGGTTGCTGGGAGCACCTGGATGTGTTGGATGTGCTGGTGCCAGAGCAAACGGCCTGATCTTCTCTGGGAACGGCAGGGCAAGGGTCTGTCCTTGCTTGTGGTCCTCCAGGTGACACAGAGCCAGTGGGTGAGAAGATTTCACTTCACTAAGGTGTCCTGAGGAGGCCCTGAGAGAGGGGAGTGACCTCTCTGCTGGGATAACCTGTACAGGAGTGACGATGCCAAACCTTTGCCAGTGTTTTTGGGTGATGCTCATTCCCACCACTGAGACTTTCCTTGATATCCTTAGTTCAGTATTGGGACAAAGAGAGGGCAAGAGAGAGAAACCAAGCAGCCCAGTGGGTCTGTGTGTCAAGGTGCTCAGTCCTTGTCAGCTTCCCAGACCTGAAAGTCACACACTCCTTTGGCTGAAAAGGGCACAAATCATTCCCAAAGACCTCCACGAGCCTGTCAACACAGGGAATTAATGCCCAGGCATTGTATTGTGTGGCCACACGGAGACAAAGCTGCACCTTATGTAACACTCTTTAGGGCACACCACAGGCAGGGGAATTAACCCTTCCTTTAACAGGGCACTGGAACAGTCTGCCTTTCCTGAAGGCCCCAAATGCACAAAAGACTTTAAAGATTTCTCCAAGAAATTACTGCTTTATAAATCCTTAGGCTGCGCTTCCAGAAAAAGAGAAACCTTGAACATTTCTGCACCCACCAAACCACACTGACTCACTGCCTGCTGGGGTGCTCGAGTGTTTACAGGGCAGAGCTTTTAATATCCACTCTGATTATGTGATAATTCTTCTTGCATCGGGTCCCTTTAGCAAGGTCAGTCTGTCAGCTTATTAATTTTTAAAGAACTTTCATCAATGGATGCATGCCATTGAGGAGCTGATCATCCCTCTCAGCAAGTTAACTTTGAAAAACATCTCTTGGTTGAGAAATATTTCTGATTTTTTGTAGCTGTGGTGGTACAAGCAGAGATTCAGGCACAGGATTCAGAATGGGAAAGATAATGCATGAGGCACGTGCTGAAGTGTCAGAATCTTGAAGTTAAGGTCTGAAGTTCAGAGGCTGAAGGATTTAATCCTTCAGCTGAAGGACTTAGTTTGGATTTATTGATGGTGAATGTGTTTCAGGCAGGCCAAGACACGTTTCTTTTGGTGTGGAGGTGTAAGAAAGAACTAAGTTTCCTTGTACACACGTTATTGACACAGTCATGCTGACAACTTTCTGCTTATTCATCTCCAGGAGATTTCTTGGTGACGTTTTCGAAGCAGTGACTGGAAAAAAGGTGAAGTGGTGGATGGCTTAGGTGGCATTAGCAAACCAAAGCCAGTGTGGCACCTCCTCTCTTCAAGTGCAACAGGCTCTGTCCAAATCTACCCCTTCTGCCGTGGGAAACACGGTGTTTTCAAATGGAATTTCTCCCTTCCTAGCCCAGGTGGAAAAACCCAGTTTGCTGTGCTGAGCCTGTGGGCTGGCAGAGAGCAGAGATCGTCCCTGGGCTTTCACACCTCAGCAGGAAACAGCAGAGAGGAAGCAGGGTCTGTGGGGAGTTGGCCATGGAAAGGGTGATAAACCCTGAGGGGTGTTGTGGCAATAATTTGAAAGGGACGTGGGGTAAACTTTGCTGTGCCCTGAGTGAAATCTGGCTTTTTTAGGGCAAGAAACTGTTTTCCTATAAAACAGATATTGCCTGTTTGCTTCTCCTGCTTCAGCCTGGTCCCAGAGAGCCCCTGCTCTGTCCTGCTGCTGTTCTCTTGTGCCACTGCTGTTGGTGACAGATGCTGCCAGTGTCACTTCTGTGCCGGGCATGTGTTTGGGGGCAGCAGGGCCAGCTGTGCTCAAGGCTGAAGGGTTTTGTGCAGCAGTTCCTTCTCCAAGCCCTGGCTCGGGGTTCAGACAGTGACAGTGCTTGGTCTGTCCAGTGTCACAGGGATTCCCAGCGTGTGCCATCCTGCGCTGGGTATCCTATGAGGTGTGCACATTCCCAAATTTCCCCTGGTAAAGGGAGCAGCCATCAGGCTGTGGAGAAATGAACACAGTTTGCTCCCCGTTGTTCCATTTCTCTGGCTGAGTTGCTGTCGAGCTGCTGGAATTTCATTTTTGGAGCCTGGTAACTTTTATCCCCGTTCCGTGGCCGGGTACCTGTTTGGTGGCAGGGTTTTCCCAGGAAAGCTGGCAGCTGGGAGGGAGCAGCAGGCTGTGCTCCAGCTGAGCATGGCCCCGAGCAAGAGCAAAGCTCTGTGACCATTAGCATACAGCGAGCATCCAAGTGAATAAACAAACGCTTTCAGGACTCCAAACGCTGTTTCTAATGCTCCAGCTCTGCTTTTCTCATCCGGAAACTCCAGCGTGCTGGTTAGTTTTTAACAGCCTGGATAATTGTGAGGTTTTGTTTACCTGCTGGTTCTCTAAAAGCTGACAGAGCAGGAGGGAGGCTGTTTCCTTTTCCTTTTCCTTTTCCTTTTCCTTTTCCTTTTCCTTTTCCTTTTCCTTTTCCTTTTCCTTTTCCTTTTCCTTTCCTTTTCCTTCCCAAGCCTTCCCTTTCCCCCCAGGGACAGCTGGGAGAGCCTTTCCTGCCCCTGACACAGCTTTGTTCAAGGTGAGAGAGCAGGAAGGCAATTCCTGGGGGTAGGACTGTCCCTGCAATGTGTCCTTGTTCAAAAGGATGATGATCCAAACCTCCAGGCTGGTGTGCAGGTGAAAAATAGGATGATTTTTATGAGGGATGCAGACAGCTTCTCCTCTCCCATCATTTCAGGCAGTGAAGTTGTTTACCTGCACACAGCTTTGTAAACCATGAACCCTGCACAGAGGTGCACAAATTTTTTATTAAGACACGACAATGTTTCTTCCTTCAGAGGCAATCTGGTGGCATTTTGCTATGCATGCAACCTGCATCCATTATTAATGTGGGCATAAGGCAGCTGATCAGCTTTAATTTATTATTTACCTCTTCAAGCCACCCTTGCTTGTAATTTCAGGACCTGCATGTGATTTTTTTGGGCAAGAACTGCTGAGTAGGTCATTCAGGCTTAAATTTAAGGACAGCTCTGCCTTTGGCCTCAGATCAGGATTGGTTAAGGATGAAATGTTGATGCTGCAAAAGATGCAAAACTCGTGGATTTTGTTGGATCAGTGGGGAACAGCTTTTGACACTTCTGTAGATGAATTTACTCAGGTTGGTTTTCTGCTGGAAACTCTGACACTCCCTGCGGGCTCACCCAAAAGGAAGGACTTGCCTAAGTCCTAAAATGCCTCTAACATGTTAAAAATGAAGTGTATTATTAGAAGAATCCCATCCCAGCTCGGAAAAGTGTCTGTGCTGAGGAGCTGGAGGTTTCTTGAGCTGCCAGCTACGCAACTGTGGAGGTTTTTCAGATGAAATCCTGATAACTTATCTCGTAGTGTGGGACAAATGAGGGGAGGCTCTCCAGCATTGCTCAGCGCTGGGCTCTGAGGCTGCTTCCCTTCCCATTCTGTGGTGGAAAGAGGTAAAAAATTCTACTTTTTTCCTTACAAAACTTTCTCTTGGTCACTCCAGTGAGATAAATCAGTTAACAGTGAGCTGCTGATTTGTTGGAACTTGAGCTAAAAGTATTATTTACAAATAGGTGGCTTAGATATTTTGAATTGGCTTATAAAGGTAAACGAGCCTTTAATTCCAAGTAGTCCATAATGCTTTTGCTTTCCTTAATTAAATTGAAATTCACTCTTGAGCTTTTCTGGGAATAAATTAATGGTCATTCCCCTTTTTCTGACTTCCACATGTGTGAAAAACATTGTGGTGTTTTCTGGAGGAAAAAAACCTGAGTGATGAGATTTTTTCTTTCCCCCCTAAGAAACTGCTGATTGTGCAAAGTGAAAACCCAAAAAGCTGCAAGATTAAAAGCAGCAGAGCCTCTCCCATGCTGGAAAAGTGACCCAAGTCTTTAGGTGATGCCATGGAGGTGTTTACTGCTGCAAGGGAGCTGCTCCAGCCCTGTGCTGTGGGGGTTGGAGAGCTCTGGACAGCCCTGCTGGGGTGAGGTTCTGGTCATTCCGAGAAGCTGCACCTGGAATTTTGCAGTTCTTGGTTTTTCAGGCTTTGCTGAACTTCCACATTTCAGCGGTGGCTCAGAGGGGAGCGAGTGGGGCTGCTCCTCTCTCACCAGCACAGCCAGCTGCTGCAAGAACTGGGAAGTGGGTGTGCGCTGGGCTTGCTCATTTCTGCTAAAATTCTCCTTAAAATCTCATTTGTGGGAGGAACCGGTGGCTCCGCTGGGATTTCATCTTGGAAGAGGCAAATGCATTTTCCCCCCCCCCATGTTCTGCTTGTAGCTGGAGCTGGTTAATCGAGGTTTTTGGGAAGACAGGTGTCAGATGGGGAAAGCTGTGCATCTCTGAGGGAAGCAGCTGCTCTTCTCTGCTTTTGGGGGCTTTGGAAAGCCCGTGAGCACAAACTTCCCTTTATGTGGTGTCTCTTCTCATCTGAAATGCGAGAGCACACCAGTGGTGGCCTGGTAGCAGCTCAGTATTAATGTAACTTTTTCCTTTTTGAACCTGTAAGTTCAAATGAAGCCTAAAGTGCTCCCAAAAAAGTGATTTTTTTTTTTCCAGCTGCTGCATGCCTGTCTCCTGGGAGTGCTGCTGTGCTGTTTGCTGCCACTGCAGATTTTTTTGCCATTTGTTTATGGTAACCTGTGCCAAGTGACTGTGAATTCCACCAGCCCTGGTATTTTTTTTGGCTGAATCTCACTGCTTTTGTGCAGTAGTTTGTGGTTTTCTTTTAAAATATTTGCCTTCCAGTATTTGTGTGGTTTAGGGTGACCAGTCACCCGAGAGTATCAAAACTGACTGATTTACAAACAGCCTGGGACTGAAATGCTGTTGATCTTATCTGGTCAGCAAATATTTGCCACTGGGCCATCTGAGATCTGTGCCCTGCTCTCTGCCTGCCCATGGAATTTAACAATTAATTAATTCCCATGTTCCTTATCACAGTGCTTTTCCAGGGATTCTGCTTCCAGTTCCAGGTGTCTGTTGGTTGGTAAATAAGATGTTGGTGAAAGGGCTTGTCTGGACAGCTGGGGATTGGTTGGTGTTGATGGGTTTTTTTTGTGAAATGAAGGAGGTGAGAGAGGAGAAGAACTTGGCCATCCTGCCCCTTTTACCCCTTCAAGAGAAATATTTACATAGAGTGCAAGAGAAATATTTAAATATTTAAGGCACAGGAGCAAATTCAAATCTCCTGACTCAAACCAAGTGTGTGTGATCAGAGCACCTGGGTTTAGTCAGTAGAAAAATGAGGGTTTTTCTGTACTTGGGTTACCTGGGTCAATTGCTTGGTGGAGGAGTGCTGGAAGCAGAATCTGCAAAGATTTAATTGTTAAAAGGCCTGGTTAATCTGTGCTTAAGATATTCCTTCATTTTCTAAAGTAATAAGTAATGAGTTCACATGAGAATTAAGGGAACACCACAGGGCATAAACCTTCAAGTATTTTTATGGTCTTAAAAGTTATAAGAATGAAAGGGGCACCCTGGGCTTGTGCACCCAAAGATTTAAGCCTTGTCCAAATTCAAGTTTATCACTGCTGAGCTCTGGAATGAGATAAGCTTGTTTTGCTGATTTCCTGAGAGTTTTATCCAGCTTTTGGCCTTCTCTGTGGAGACAAAACTCTGTCTGAAAACTCCTTCCCGTGTTATTCCTCAGCACAAATCACACCTTTCTTTATCTCCTTTCATTATCCCTGGGACAACACGACTGAATTGTCACTGTACCGTTCCAAAGGAACACTTAATAGCAGGTTATCCTGAAATGGACTGAAAAACATCATTAAACAATGGGCTCTGCATCTCAGATCTGAGCGTTTTAGTGAATTTAACAGCTTTGCTGCCTGAGAACCAGAAGGCTGAAATGATTTTATTTTGTGTGAAAAGCTCACAAAGTTTTATGCAAAGCACTCTTGGTAGTGAGCAGCTCATGCTGGAGAGACAAGTGGGTAAAAAGTGATTTCTCGGAGCTTTTAATTGCTCGTAATCTCGAGCTAGGGTGTTGTATTTCAATGAGCTGTGATCCCTGGGTTCTGTTAAATTTTAACCCTTCACTTGAAATGTGAACTTTAATAGGTGGATGAGCAGGAAGAGGTCTAAGGTTCATCTTGGCTGTCCCAGAGGGAATTTTTATGTGGTATTCCCAGCACTGCTGGGCTGGGATAGACTGGGAATTCTCCTTGGGTAAGTTTGGTTACATCTGCTCCATCTGAATTGAAATGGGAAAGTTTGGTGGGAGGGTTTTCTATGCAGAAACAAGACATTATAGAAATAGTCCCTGCAGTGCTTCCTCTTATCCCCCCAAAAGGGATAAGATATTCTTCTTATCAAAAGGGGGAAATTCCTTTGACAGAGGAGGGTAAGTGTGGTTCCCTCTGTGCTCTCTCCCAGTTCACTGGGCCAGAATTAAGCTCAGAAGTGCAAGAGAAAAGTTTCTTTGCTTTTAGGAATGTATGGTTCTTACCCAGCTGTTGATTGACAGCTCAGAGCCAATACAGAATCCTTATTCCCACTGCAGGAGTTTTGTGCTTTCCTGTGGCCAGCCCCGGGGGCTGATTTCTGTGCTGGTTTTTCGAGGATTTTTATAACTATTGATCACTAATTAGCTTTTTCTGAAAGCTTCAGCCTGCTCTCCTCTCTCTCGTAACAGAAACAATGTTCTGCCTCATGCTCTGAACTGGCAGAAATGGGGGACAATGCCAGGTGTGTGATCTGGTCTCCCCAGTGTGTCCCCAAGGCAGGTGTTGTGCTCTCAGAAAGGTCCTGTCCAGCAAGGGGGAGCCCTTAAAGGCCTCAGAGAAGCAGCTGGTCAAAATGAAGATGGTTGAGGAAAATATTGAATGAAATTAAGATTCACTGGCTTTTGGTTCTTTGCAGAAAACTGCAAATTCTTGGGCAAAAACTCTTATCAGAAGGGCGAAGAGAAAACCCATCCCTTTGTCTTTTTTTTAATTACACTTCATGGTAATGTGCTGTTTGCAGTTTTGGTTTTGTTTCCCTCAAAATAGGTGTTACTGGCTAAAAATTGTTGCTCTTTAGAACGAAAAAATATAATTTGGTGGGGTTTTTTTGTCTCATATTTATATCCCTGTGCCTCTGGACGACGTGATGTGCAGGTGTGTGTCCAGTGCAGCAGCAGCTGTGCCTGCAAGCGCGTGATATAGACCTGAACTAGTTTTATTTAACAATTTAGATCCCACCAACAGAGAAATTTATCCCAGTCTGAGTTCCCAGACGAGTTTGTACTGCTGGTTTGCCATGATTTCAGAGCCAGTGGTACCCAGGCAGAGCAGATGAAGTCTCCTCCAGGAACCCCTCCAGCCTCACCTGGAGGCAGAATCAGCTCTACCCATGCTCAGCAGAAAAGCTCTTGGCAGGAATTGAGGCTGGAGCAGGAATCCTGAGGAGCCCCTGGAGCTACCGGAGGGGAGTGAGGCCAACTCCACAGGATGAATGTGCAGGAAATACAATTATCTCCCCAAAACACCCATTTCAGGGGGGAGAGTGACATCTTGTGGGCTCAGCTCGCAAGTCTCACCAGAAATTCAGCGCTGGCCACTTCAAAAGTTGGTTTTAACTGCTCTTTTCTACTTCTTCCTGGGGCTGGGGCGTGTATAAACACCCAGCAGTTTGATGTTGGAATGATTGGCTGTAAGAAACAATAAAATGCTGTCCTTGTGATGTGCAAGGTCACTTGTTCCTTCTGGAAAGCTCTCAGGAATGTGTCACTGAGACTGAGAGACTCCAGACCCTCCATGCCAGTTGGGAATCAGATATAAACTTAAAGCCTCCTGTTGTTTTCTCTTTTCAACCCCAAATGTGGAGCGTGAACCTTGTGTTTTCCTCGATCTGGATTTAAAGCTGAGTGTTCCAGAGGAGGTTACACTGATCTATCCATGAATTCCTCAGTCTGGATTTAAAGCTGAATGTTCCAGAAGTCACAAAGATCTGTTTTTGTTGATCTGGATTTAAAGCTGAGTGTTTTAGCGGAGGTTACACAGATTTGTGTGTGCTTTCCTCCATCTGGATTAAAGCTGAGTGTTCCAGAGGAGGTTCCCCAGCTCTATCTGTGTTTTCCTCCATCTGGATTTAAAGCTGAGTGTTTTAGAGGAGGTTGCACAGATTTGTGTGTGTTTTCCTCCATCTGGATTAAAGCCGAGTGTTCCACAGGTCACAGAGATGTTTTCTGTGACCTGGATTTAAAGCTGAGTATTCCAGAGGAGGTTACACAGATTTGTGTGTGTTTTCCTCCATCTGGAATTAAAGCTGAGTGTTCCAGAGGAGGTTCCCCAGCTCTATCTGTGTTTTCGTCCATCTGGAATTAAAGCTGAGTGTTCCAGAGGAGGTTCCCCAGCTCTATCTGTGTTTTCGTCCATCTGGAATTAAAGCTGAGTGTTCCAGAGGAGGTTCCCCAGCTCTATCTGTGTTTTCGTCCATCTGGAATTAAAGCTGAGTGTTCCAGAGGAGGTTCCCCAGCTCTATCTGTGTTTTCCTCCATCTGGATTAAAGCTGAGTGTTCCCAGGAGGTTCCCCAGCTCTAACTGTCCCTGTCTCGTGTTGCAGCAGCCAGCAGAGCAGCCAGCAGAGCAGCCACGACGATGACTCTGCCCGGTTCCTGAGCCCCTTCATGCGCGAGGAGAGGTGAGTCTGTGCCCGAGCTGTGCTGCCACCGCTCCGTGGAATGGCACCTGCCGAGCTGCTCGAGGTCCTGGTTTATTTCCCTTGTATTTCTCAGAGCTGTTTAACAAGAAATGTGGTTTAAATTGGTCATATCCATGTCCAAAAAGCTGCATTTTTCACCACCTTTAAAGTGGGACAATGCATCCAGCCCCTGAAGCAGCCTGGATTTTCTTTCGGGGCTCATTCCCCCAACTCCAGCTGCTGTAGCAGCTTCATCAGACTTGCTGCGTGTTGGTGATTAGCACCCCTGGTCCTTAAAATCACACAAATGGAATTTCCTGTGTGGATCCTGCCCTCAGCAAAGACACCACTGAGCTTGGTTTTATTCACTTTTGAAGAGTTGTGACCGTCCTGAAGTCCAGAACCCGTGTGCAGCAGCCGGGTGAGAACTGCTGTGAAGCTCCAGGAGAAACTTTAATTTGGGTTGATTAATGACTGCTTCAAATTGCAGCATTGGCACAAAAGCTGTTGAAAACCGAGTTTTGTTGTTTACTTTGGTGCATGATTTATGAATGTTGCTTTGCTCAGAGCCACATGACGAGGAGTTTTGCTGTGCCTTGTAGGTCAACTTCTGAGCCTGAATCTGCTGAGTTTTCTTGTGCTGGGCATGAACGGTGAGCCCTGAGTTGTCACTGCCTTTGTATCCTGGGACAGATCCTGCAGGGCTGCTTCCCTACAAATATCCCTGGATGCAGCTGGCTTTGGGTTTCTGGGATTCTCTGTGGGGTTAAGCTGCATTTTACTCACTGATCTTGTGGTTTATAAGGGGTTAGAGTGAGTTTTTGCCTCAGAATCAGCGCTTGGGAGTTGCAGCTCACCTTTTCCTCTCTGTTTCACTCCACTTCTCCATCTCCCCTAGGCTGTGGAGCCTGGACTAATTAACAAAACATCCCTAATTGACTGACAGGTGACTGTTTGCAGCCAGGAAATAAAGAGTGGGACAGCAAAGCGGGGGGGTTATGAGGGCATCACCTCTGTGTGAGGTGCTGTTATTCCATTTGAGCTGGAATTCCACAGGTTAAACAGGGTCGGGATTTGTTAAAAAATTTCTGGGTGTAGCAAGCAGGGGATCATTTGGAAGTGCTGCCTGTTTCAGGTGAGGACTAAACAGAGCATTTGGATTGGTGCTAGGAATATTTTCCTGGCTGGAAGGGGCAGATTTCAGCAGCTGTCAGATCTTAAAACTATTTCTGCAGAGCCAAGGTGATGCTGAGCCTACTGACCTCTTCTATTTGGGACCAGCAACGTTCCTGCTGCCTAAATGTAATTATAATTAACTTCTGTCTTCATGGATCCTGAAATGATCCATGTGAGGGATAGTAAATTACCTTTTCTGCTGGCTTTTTCCTCATTTGCTGATGCAATTCCCTCAGGATCCACTGGTACAGTTTTCCTTTGGATATTGATGGTTTGTGCTCGTGAAAGTTCACCAAAAAATAACTCAAACACATCTTTTAATGTAAGCTGGACATGAATTAGTGAGAAGGCTGGCAGAGCCTTTGAGAGCCTGCTATCTGCTATCACAAATAACACAGCTGGAAGTTGTTTCTGAGGCATCCTAAATCTCTGAGACTCCTGAAAATTGAATGAGAAGGGTCTTTTTTTTCTGCTTTGATGGAGGTATTTTTTTGGCCATTAACAAAGATTCCTCCAAGCACAGGTTTGGAGCTCTGAGCTTCTGTTCTGAAGAACTCCAAGGCAGTTCCGGTCACTTATCTCTTGACCATTGTACATCAGCTCCTTCAAAAAACCCCTAAAAACCCCACAACCGCCCAGGGTTTCATCAGCCCTGGAGGATGTGAGCAGAAAGGAGGGCAGGGAGCCACGTGCTGTGCCCTGGAAGGTGCACCTTGCCTTGGCACGCTGCCCCTGGCATCCCAGAGGAGGCAGGAGCAGAAGGAGCCCGTGCTGCCCTGGGAAGCTCAGAGCAGGGAACGAGCTGCAGCCGCCTCAGGACAGCTGGGAAAGTGCTGAAAGAAGCTGCCCCAGCCCGAAGCAAAGGGCTGCTGAGTTGCTGAGTCCATTCTGAGATAAAAAAAACGAAGAACACACAGCTGGGGATGGCTGGAATCCTCAGAGCCAGGATCTCCAGCGAAGGCGCTGCCGGTGGAGTCCCCATCCCAGTGAGGGATTTCCAAGGGCCGTGCTCCATCTCCTGGAGGTTTTAGGAGAAGACTGAACATTCTGCCCTGCTCTGGCTGCATTTGGGGCAGTCCTCTCTGCGGAGCTGTGAGTGCTGCTGTTGGCTGGAGGGTTGGGCAGTGCTGCCATGGTGCAGAACCCCTGCCCTGGCAAGGCGTCCTGTGGCACGGTGGCGAGGCAGGTCTGCCACCCCTGTGTCTCTTCCCTGAGGAAAAAGCTTTCCCTCTGCAAATCCGTGTAAGTTACCCCATCTCTGCCATGCCTGGGCTGTGCTGAGAGGGGAGTGAAACTTCGTCTTGGGGCAAAAATGTCCTTTGTGGGTATTTTAAGAAGGAAGAATTTAGTGGGATGTGCTGGAAAGAGGTTTTGTGTGAATTTAGGGCTCAGTTCTTTGCTTGCTGAGTGCCTGGGTGGGTCTGGGTGAGTCACTGCATGTCGCTGTTTATGAAAGCAGGAGAGTTCCTTTTTTACCTCACAGGAAAACAGAGGGGGTGCATTGAGTCTGAGCTGCTCAGATGCTGAAGCACCACAACTCTGAAAGCACAAATTCAGGCAGAGCCGAGCTAGAGGGTCCAAATAATTGTGCTTGACTTAAAATGATTCCAAGGGTGGGTAAGGCTGGGAGAGAGCCACAGATTTGGATGAGGTGTGTGCACACGACAGACCCCATAATCACTGAAAGGAGGCAAAGTTATGCATGAATTACCTTGAATTTTCACCAAATTAGCCCCAAATTCATGAACCTGTCCCTGCTTGATCCAAGGACTTGTTTTTTTTCACGGCACCGAGGCACCCATCAGGTTTAAGGGGGCAAAGTGTATTTTAATTAAAAGTTGAGCTACTGAACCAGAGGAAAAATCAGTCCTTAGACTCAGCCTAAGGAGGAGACAAACTGTTGAGGAGAGGAAAAGCACAAGGTTGGAAATGGAGGAGAGGGAAGTGAGTGGCAGTTTACAAGAGATAGTAAAAAACCTATTTACACAAAAAACTAAATAAATCCAAATGATTTACATTTACACTGCTGTAAATCCAAATGATTTACATAGAGACCATATCTAATGGAGGAAATGGGAGAGCACAGTTAATTTTAAGGTCTGTGTTTGATATGTTCTGCATCTCATCTTAGTTCCTTAATCTGTGCAGCTCCTGATTCTGCAGTTCCAGGGCTGCAGGGCTTGCTGTTGCTCTGAGCAATCTAATAAAGATTTCCCAAATAATGGATCAAAATCCACAAGAGAGCTTTCAAGGGAATTAGGGAAAAGCTTGCGACAGAGACAAATTGAAGAAATTCTGTTGGCTGCTTGAATTTTCCCAGGAAGTTGTGGGAAGAGCAGAAAAGAGGTCAGAGTTTAAAAATGGATAAATTCCATATTATTTATGTCCTTAGGGCTTGCCTGTGCTGCACGTTCCTCCCTGTGTCCTTTTCCCTTTGGCACAAAGGAGTCGCTCCCAAAATTCTGAGCCCCTTTTCCTACAAAGATCCAGCACAGACCCTTGGTGGGAAGGGTCCTGCTGCCACTCAGATCCCTGAGGAGCTTTTATCCCTCACAGATGGAGGGATCATCCTCAGGGAAGTTTTTAAAAGTGCTCTGGACAAGACTTGGAGGCCGCTGAGCTCTCACAGAGTCCCTGACCAGAGCCCTGACGTTTTTGCAGTAACTTGAAAATGAGTTTGGATTTGGATCTAGCTCCAAACTCGGAGTCAGTTTGACTTAATATTAAATAGGAGTTTAGCCAAAATGCTGCAAGTTGGTTTTTTTGGTAAGAAAGATGGTTAATATTTAGATGATGTCCCTTTTTTGCCCCTCTCACCTCTGGAGGACACGAGCAGCTTAAGCTCAGCTCTGTTCCCCGTGGGTCAGTGAATGAAAACGCCCCGTGCTCCCTGTTCCTCGGTGCCACCACTGCTCGGTTTTGGTTTTTTATTGAAAGTTCTGTCTCTGCTGGGCTGGTTTCAGCCGAGATGAGCTCAGCCCTGCTGAGCTTTGCCTGTCACTGAGCGCAGGGGAGGCCTGACAGACCTCGCCCGGCTGCGTCACCCCCTCGTGACGCTCAGGAACACGAGGAGGAGGTGCAGAGGTGTTTTAATGTCCCTCTTGTTCCTTCTCTGGGGCACTGGGCAGGCTCCTTACCCTCCCTTGCTGTTCCCTAGAGCAGAACTTCCAGTTTTGTGACTGCATTTCACTTCCAGGCCTGAAGCAGTGGTCACCCCATGAGCTCTGTGCCCTGAGAGTGCTGGAATTCTCGGAATATTGTGGGGCACAAGTGGCAGAGAAGGGGCTGGGATGCTTTCTGGGGGCTGTAGCTTGGTGTGAGTGACCCAAAGGTATTTCCCTGTGCTCCTGGGACAGAGCTTGCTGCTTGGAAGTGCCCAGGTTTTGCTCCCACCTCTACCAGAGAGCCCTGCAGTGAGGGTTTCACATTTTAGCTTTGTTCCCCTGCTCCCACGCCCCACTCAGGGCTTGTTTCCCAAGCAGCCCTTGCTGTGAGGTGCCAACTGGCTGTGGAGAGCAGCGCTGGTTGTTGAGGGGATTCATTCAGATTTGTTCTGCTCGCTCCTCCTTCCGTCCGGTACCGAGTGGAGAGAAGGAGCCCATTCTCAGAGGGGACGTGTGGCCACCAAGCCTGTCTGAGGCCCTCTGAGATGGCCTGAAAATGGTCCAATTGTCACCCAAATGAAGGGCAAGACCAGGAAAGAAAGACAAGGCCATTGTGGGCTCCTGTTGCAGCACTAAAAGTTCAGTTCTGCTATAAAATTAACCATGGGAGAGTCTCCCAGAGCTGAGCTGCTCTCAGCTTTTCCCAGCCAGAGCTGGGGGTTTCAGAGATGCACAGAAGGGGGGCTTTATTGGGCAGCCTGATGTTCATCCTGGTTGTGTGGCCAGGTTCCTGCAGGGAGGGGCTGCCTTGGGGTTTGCATTGCAGACTTGGCTTTAAATCTCGAGGCCAGACTTTCCCACCTCATCTCGTGGGGATGCCTTTTTAAGCTGGGGGGTGTGGGATACATTAAGGGGTTTATAACTGTCCTTCCAATCCTATTGCATGTGCCCAAGCCTGAAGGATTTGGGAATTTTAGCTGTACTAGTCATGTCTTGATAGCAGAATGAATGGATGCTGGAAATGAGTGCAGGGCTCCCTGAGAAAAAGCAGAGTGTGGGCAACTCTTTGTCTGCCTGTCACAGAAGCCCACCTTCCTTCGTGCTGGGAACATTTTGGCTGGGGTGTCATCGGAAAGCAAGGTGTGAGTCACGCCACAAGTGTGTGCCTGGTGCTCCTGCTGCAAAGAAAAGCTCTGGAAGGGCATTGATCCCTTGCTTCCACCCTGTGTGGGGCCCCTGCTGAGTGCAGGGCAGTGAAACACAGGTGGTGCTCGAGTAAAATGGGGTGGGATGGGGTGCAGCTCTTCAGGAAGCCTTTTTCTCCAACCTCTTTTCCTTGGGAATCGTGGCAAATCCCGTTTGCTGTTGTTACAAAAATATTTTGTTAATATTATTTGCGTGTGGAGTTTCCTAGGGGATGTCCTGGGGCCTGGTGTGCTGTTCAAGGGGAAGTAAAAGGTGATCTGAGATGCACAGACCTCGATCTGTGGGTCTAACCAATAGAGAAGACAAATAACAGGTGAGAATGCACATAATGGAACGTGTCCTTTAGCTTCTTTGTGACACGTGCAGCCAAAATCCAGTTTAAAAGGAAAGTTTCCCATTCCAGAAGACTTCCTGGGAGGTGGAAATGTGGATCCACTTAATAAAAGTCTAAAATATGATGTCAGACATCCCAGCTGGACCGTGAAGTGTCTCTTCTTGTGCTGAAGGGTCGAGTTAGCAGATGGAGCTGCTGCTTGTGGTGTCTGTGAGGAGTCAATGCCATCTTTTCCCACCCTTTTTACATGGTTTTTTTAACTCAAAGCAGTGGAGTGAGAAGGGTGTCTCAAGGTAGGAGCCCCTTGGGTTGCTACTGCTTTAATCTGCCTCTGTGTTTAATAAAACCTCAAAGATTTCAAGCTTCACTTAATCTTGGGGGTGAGATGGGGCAAAATCTGAATTTACAGTGACTTGTTTGAAGTGCAGTGGGCAGAGAAAGGATAAATGCACAGGTGGGGAGAAATGGTGCAGGGATAAGTGAGTTCAAACCCACTTGTGGAGCCAATAAATGGGCAGACAGGACTGGCATATGCTGGAGGGCAGAAACAGAAGGTTTATTTCTTACAGCATTTCTTTTTTTGTTCTCCCACTTTAATTTTTGCAGAATCTGGGCCCACAATAAATGGGAGTTTTGCTGGTTTTGAAGGCACAGGGGGATGCTGATCCTTCTGCCTGAGCAGCTGGAGGAGAAATTGCTCTTGAGCCACGCTGGTGCTGCCTCAGCTTCCCCTGGGACTCGGGCAGGTTGTGAGTGGTGGAAAGGGATCTGGGAACAGCTTCCTTCAGCTGGAATGCCTCTGCTCCTGTCCTTACAGAGACCTTTGGGGGCCTCTGGTTGCAGCCATCAGTGCTTTCTGAGATGCAGCTGCTCACTGCAGGGCATTTCTCCTTAAATCTCTGTAGGAACAGAAAAACTCCACTGGTCTGAACTGGGAATTCGAGTTATTTTGCACTGGTTTGGTGAAGGATTCTCCTACTCTTGTGTTTAGAGATTGCTCTCAATGTGAGCCCCTGGACAAATCAGCTCTTTGCAGTCAGCACACACACACTTCATCATGGCCTGCTCCAGGCTTTCAGTGCTGTAAATCTTTGGAAGGCTAAAGGATTTGCAATGGTTACCTTGGGAAATAAGTGCATCTCCACACTTCACAGCCAGCAGTCGAAAAGGGGAGGTACCAACCATTCAGAAGGAGCTTGGAGCATCCTTTCATGGATTCTACCTCTGCAAGGCATCCCCTGGCTTCCTTCTGAGCTGAACACCCACACTTTTCACCAGGTCTTTCTTCCCCTGTTTCAGGAGACCTGGGAGGAGCTGTGAGGGTGGCAGTGGACAGTCTGGTTGGTAAATTCTGGCCTTGAGAATTTCATTCCGGTAATCGTCACCCTCCAACTCTCTTGGTTTCAATAGAGAATTCATTCTCTCAGCTTTCTGCATCTTACCCCACAGCAGCAGTGCATCTGGCAAAGGGCTTCAAGGCAGCTGCTCCTTTAAAATCGAATTGCCTGTGATGGGAGAAACCTGAGAGCAGAGCAGAGAGCCCGGTGCCTCCTGCGCAGCCCCAGCTCCGTGGAGCTCTCTCCACAGCTCTGCCTTCTCATCAGCCTCATCACTGCTGCTTCCTTGGGGCCAGGCTGCAGTGACCACAGCAACCCCAAAAAGCCATCCCAGGGCTGCCCCCATGGCAGCGCTGCATCCTTCCGCGCTGGATTCCGAGGTCACGGCTCTGTGCTGCTTTTCCCCCTGCCCCACTGTGCGTGTGTAACCCAGCTGGGATTTTATCCTCTTTGAATCCAGCAGCGTTTTCTCCCCTGCTGCTGAAGGGACGCTCCCTCAGGTTGCTGGGAGCTGGCCTGGGACAGCCTCCCCCCTTCCTGCCGATGACTGTAACCGTGTGAGTGCTGCTGACCTCTGCCTTTCTTCTCCTCTCCCCTCTCCTTTCCCCCCCATCCATTCCCTCCCTGGCCCGTGCAGAGTATTCGCTGTGCATTTTGGGGGTGAGGTGGTGGTGTGTGTAACAGGGTCAGGCATTGGGATGGCAGCAGCCACGCTCTGTCCTTGAGCCCCTCTGCTTTTTTTCCTTCTTCTCCTCCAACTTTAACCCAATCCTTTTCCTTAAGCTGTCTCTGCTGCCTGCTTTCCTTTCCCTTCTGAGTGCCCTGCCCCAAACCTTTGGCTGCTGTGTGCTGGCTCTCCTGAACCCCTTCCTGCTGTTTCGGTGCCAGGCCGTGGGCATGTGGCTCTCTTTGGGGGATATGGGGCTGGCAAAGCTTCCAGCACTGCAGGATTTCATTATTTCTTTGCTCTGGAAAAGGATCTTTGCTCCAGGCTTAGACTTCTCTACGTGAGCTCGGGCTTTGTGCAGCACCTGCCACCCATCAGTGCCCTGAGAAACCAGGACTGATTTGGGGTTCCCCGAGGGAGTGTGGGGAAGGGGCATCCTCTGCTCTGCATTCCTGTTGCCAGCCCTTGTCCTGCCCTGTTGTTGATGCCACTGTCACTGGGGGAGCCCCTGAACGTGCAGGAGGGGCTGAGGGAGGCTTTCAGTGTTCATCTGAAATGCCTCAAGTTGTGTTCTTGGTTTTAGCTGCTTTCTTCTGTGTCAGGTTTCAGAAATGAAGGATCCAGGATCTTTCCCCTCCTCTGCAGTCATCCCTCTAGTGGTTTTTATTCTTAAAGCCCAAAAAAATACTGTAGTGTGTGTTCTTCACCCTTTTATCTGAAATTGGAGGTTATTTTTTATAGGATATTGCATGAGATACCCCACAGATCCAGATGGGAACAGAAGGTTTGGTTTCTCCAGCGTCTCCATGGATCATCCCTCAGGCAGTGCCAGCCCAGGGACTGCATATAAAGATTTATCTTGATGGATTGGAAAGGCTTACGTTCCAACAGGTCTAAAGGCATTTAAAAGCACTCTGATTTTGGCAGTCTGCAGGTTCAGCATTATCCTGAGTGGAAGTCTTGTCCTGTTCAGGTGTTGGGCTGTGGTGTGATGGGAATTATTTCAGGCCATGGATATCTCAGAATCTCCTTGTCTCTAAGTGTAAAAACGATCAGGCCACAATGTTTCTGCCCAGGGTAGTGACGTCTTGCTGCCTTCTCAGAGTGGCTGCAAGTTCTTGGCAATGATGGCAGAAATCAGGAAATTACTTTTATTGGAATTCACGAGAAATGAAAGGGGGAATTTCTCTCTGAGTCACGGAGTTCTCTGGTGCCCAGCTTCTCTGAGCGACTGAGCCTTTGCTGGCCTGGGAGAGGTTATTGCACCACCTCGGGCAAAGGGAAGGTTGAGTTCAGACAGGCAGGACAAAGAGGGGAGGGAAAGAGCCAAAAGCCCGTGCGAAAGCAGGATTTCTTGTTATCATATTGCTCAAGAAAGCAGCAGTTACAGTCTGAATCATCCCAGTGTCTCTGCCCTCCTGGTGCTGCCCCTCATTCTCCTGACGCAAATATTCTTCCTATTCCCAGCTCTCTCTAGGGAATTATTTTTCTCCTTTTGATGGAGGTTTTTTTTTTTTCTTTCTCCATTCTCTACTTCCAAGCAGCTGAAGGTGCTGTGCTGCTGGTCCACTGTTCTCTCCCTCCCAAGCCCCACGCTGCTGCTCAGGACAGAGGCTGCAGTCCCAGCTCAGAAATGGCTCTCGGGCACGCCCTGCTCTGGCCATGGGACTACAGCTCCCATCATACCCAGAGAGAGAGAAATGCATATTTTTTTTTTTTTCTGGAAATGAAGCCTCATGTGACTTCCCAGCTGCTGCAGCACAGAGGGAGTCCCTGCTGAGGTTTTTTCCCAGGGAAATGGAGGTGTGCCCTGGCTGGCAGATGCTGTGATGGCATCTGCTCTGCCCTGTAACGCTGCAGATCTCTGCTGACTTCGGGAAGGACTCAGGATTTTACCCACCTGCCACATTTTCCCGGGGATCTGTACACCTGTAACCGAGGTGCATACCAATGAAACTCTCTCCTCCTTACATCCTGACGTTCTCTGTAGCAGTTCTCTCTCTCTCCCCGTAACATTTCCTGATTTGTTTCTAATTTCCCCTCCCACTGGTTCTGTCACTAACAGGTTTTGTTTTGCATGCATTTCACAGACCCACAGAGGGGTTGTTTTTTTTTTTTTTTGCTGCTTCCCTGACTCCTGCAGCCTTTCCCTTTTTTTACCATATGGGAGAATCAGTGTGGCTGAAGTGGTGCCTCACAGGCAGCACGTTGAATTCCCTGCCTGCAGGTCATGCACCTCTCCTGGCAAATTAATCTGTCTGAGCCTCCTCAGCCCTTTGTTTGCACTGCGTGGGCACTTGAAGAAGGGAATTTTTTAGTCACTGGGAGTCTTGGAGAGGTGAGGCTGCTCTGGTGAGGGTGAAGCCACGCAGAGGATGCCCTGCTGGCTGTGAGTTGTGACTGTTTGAAGGGGCAGGTAATGCTTACAAAGAGCAATGTTTTCTGATTTTGAAGATATCCTTTTGGAGGCAATTAGGAGCTGGAAGCCCGGGCTAACACGACCATGGCTGTGGCTATTTATAGAGCCTCGAATTCCTACCCAGAGCTCAGGCATTTCACAGTGGGCTGTTCCCTTCCGAACACTGGACTTCCTCGGGAGATGTTTCCTGTTTGCTTTTAAGTTCAGGAGCTGCTGCAACTACAGAGAGCCTCTGCTGTAAAGGGGCTGAAATGTGGAAATTCAACTTTTTCTGAATGGCAAAATTATGATTCTTTAGCTCAGGATTTGCTGAAAGTCCTTCATGAAGCTGCTGTGGGTTTTTTTCCCCTCCCACGCTGCTGTGAACTTGGGGAAAATCATATTAGTAGAAATGTCATTAAGGGACATCAGTGGCTTCATGAAAGAGGGATTGGGGGGGCAGATTGTCCACTGCGTGTGGAATTGCTGTTTGTGGATCTTTGTGTCTGCACTGGATGTCTTAGGAGGTTGAAATAAGTGTTTGGAAGAGGGGCTTTCTGTCCCTGATAAGGTTGTATTTCATGGAATCATGGAATGGTTTGGGATGGAACCCCTCCAGTGCCACCCCTGCCATGGGCAGGGACACCTCCCACTATCCCAGGCTGCTCCGAGCCCTGTCCAGCCTGGCCTTGGCCACTTCCAGAGATGGGGCAGCCACAGCCAGGGCCTCCCCACCCTCCCAGGGAAGAATTCCTTCCCAATATCCCATCCGAACCTCCTCTCTGGCAGAGGGTTTGTGTGTTCTGAGTACAGAGGTGCAGCGTGCCAGCTCCGGTTTGTGCAAGCACGCATGAACGCATCGCAGCACAAACACTCGGCGAAACAGAGATTTTCTGTGTGCCAGGGCAGGGGCGCTCTCTGTGCTGATGGCCCCGCTCGGGGGTGCTTTGGGTGCTCCTTGCTGCCTGTTCCCAGCCTGCCGGGCCCTCTGCACAAGCAGGAGAGTGACATCTGTTCCATCTCCATCCAGCACAGGCTCACGGCAGGGCTGTAAAATCCTGACCATCCTGACCCGCCGTGGATCTGCTCCCTGGGGATGAGCGTGTGAGCCGCCCGTGCCCAGGGGAGCAGCAGCGCTCTGGTTCTGCAGAGGCTGAGCCGCCCTTCGGTGCCTTTGGATTTATTCGCCGCTCCCTGCGTGCTCCTGCTGTGCGCCTGAGCACCGGGGGATGAATAAGCACTTTCAGGCAGTGATGTTCCTCGCCCTCAGAGGCTCTTAATTTGACTGAGCTCTGCAGTGTTTTCCCTGCCTCCCTCGCAGCCAGCTTTGCTCACGTCTGCCCGGTGCCAGCGCGCTCTGGGGAGCTGCGAGCAGCGTTCCTGGGCTGGCCGGGCTGGCTCACAGGCTCCAGACTGATTTACTGGAGCAAAGTAGGCCAGGAGGACCGGCAGGGAGAAGCTGGGGGATGAATGGGGCGGCATGAAGTCACCGTGCTCCGCCAATCCGGGCAGGGCCACGCAGCTACGGATGCCTCTTGATGCTGGCGCCGAGCTCACCTTTAGCTGGTGGTTTGATGCCTCCAGCCCGAGCTGAGCGTGCACCAAAGAGTTACTAGGTCAGGCCGAGTCGTTTGTGAGTGTTCTGCGAGGTGAGTGTGCTCAGGGGGATGCAGCCGAGGAGCCCGCACCCCGCGTTCTGCTCCGCACGTGTCAGTGTCCCTGCGCCTGCTCTCGGGTATGGCTGCTCCGCACCATCGCTGCTTCACCCGCCTGCCTGGCCCCCCTCACTCTTTTCTTTCCTCCCCACGCCAGTCCCCCTCGTGTCCGAGCACTCCTCCTGTGCCTGCGCACTGCCCAGAGCCCACCTGCTTTCTCCCTCTCCTCCCGACTCCCCAAGTGCCCGCTCGGGGGGTGGTGGGGTCACTCTCCCTCCCCGCAGAGTGAGGGGGGGGTGAGCGGCTCGCTGCGAGCGGGGCTGTTCTCCCCGCAGGAGAGGAAGCTGGGAGGAGGAGGAGGAGGAGGAGGAGGAGGAGGAAGGTCCTCTCTGTCCCTCAGCATCCTGCTCGACCCTGGGGTGGTGGCAGGGGCAGGAGTTGGGGGCATGGCAGTGACTCAGGTCTTGTGCCAGACTCCGAGCAAGTTGCTGACCTGGGGCCATCTGCTTGAGATGCTTTTTCTGCCCTTCTCCGGGGGGCAGAAGGGAGAGCTCGGGGCTAACCCCTCAGTGACTTTCATTGTTCTCATCCTCCTGTCAGGTTGTTTGCCTGTTGTTCTTCATCCTCTTTTGACTTTCCCTTTCTCTCCCTTCCCTNTCCTGTGGTCCCTGCGTGGCATCCGAGGTGGGAGCAGGGATGCAAGGCAGAGCCTGCTCGGCTGCTGAATGAGGGAGTGACACTAGATGGTGCTTTAGGGGCAGCTTTCCCCTCCCAGGGACGGTTGTGCGAGGAGAAATTCCTTCTGGCAGCCTCTTTTTTTTTTTTTTTTTT
>VWZW01005677.1:630207-646035 GCA_013397115.1 Edolisoma coerulescens
AGGGGGGGGGGGGGGAAGTGTTTTGGATGCTGCGTGCGTGGAATGGCTCCTGCTCGGCTTGTCCTTTAAATAGCGGCTTTTGGGGATGCACCTCACTGGCGTGGTGCTGTAGGAACATATTCGAGGGAACCGAGAGCTGCCAGCAAGGTACCCGAGTGCTCGTTAATTCTTTCATCGTTCCTGGGTGTTTTGGGGGAGAACTCGCCAGGTTTGGCTAAGTGGGCAGTGAAAGAAAACATTGTGTGGGTGAAAGGCAATTAACAAAGCTCTGTGTGTGTGTGTCTGAAATGTTCGCACGTAGATGTTTCGTTGGTCAAGTTTGTATTTTACAGGGGTAGGTAAATATATATATATATGTAATAGAGGATACAATTATATATCTATATTTAAGATATAATATAAACTTGACCACCAAAGACTTACCTAGACTCCTGAGTATATCAAAACTATTTTAAATTTCCAATAGGTCAAAACCACTTAGTTGGAATAAATAGTCTTTGAATTATGATGATGAAATTGATTTAGCCAGAACTTTATCAGATGGGAACGGTTCCACAGTTAACAGTGGAATGTGACTTCATAATTTGGGTTGAAGAGGATGACAAGAGCAATGGGAAAGCCTGTTTCTTTTCCTTAATCCTTTTTTTTTTTTCTGGAATGAAAAAGGAAGCAATCATAGAAATAACAGCCTCCCTCTCAAGTGCGCTGGTTTGCATCAGGTGAATGTGGTGCTTTGAGATCCTCGCCTGTAAAGTGTGAGAAAACAGCGAAGTTATTTTGCATTTGTTTTTTTACTTATTGTTGCCATTTTAATTTTTTTTTTTCTGTGTGAAAAATAAAAGCACCACAGTACAGCACTAGGAAGCATCTTGTACTGGGCCCCAGGGGACAGACCCGAGCCAGGGATGACTCAATAGGTCATCTCTTTTTCTAATTTCTCTAATTCTGTCTTTTATTTAATTACACTGAGAGCCTTTGAATTTTCCCTGTGTGTACATGGCCGTGTCTCACACAGGCCGTACAAACGATATGGACATTAGCGTTCGAAAAGAACACGCGATTTTTTTTCTTTTTTTTCTTTTTTTTTTTTTTTTTTAATGAAAAAAAGCCCCCCTCTCTTGCAGCGCTCTGCTGCCTTCTGTGCTGTGCAGTTGGGCTGAGGAGTTGCATAATAGCCCAGCGTACTACCAGGAGAGCAGAGCGTGTGCTGGGAGCGCCGGGCTGGTGGGGATCTGCAGTGACCCCGCTGCATCCCTGCCCCTGCCTCCCCCCCAGCCCGGCACGGGAGCTCTGTTCATCCTGGAGCTGGGCAGTTTTTATGTTCCCGGCTCGTCACAGCGTTTCTGACAGCTCACGTTGGAGCATCCTGGTGATTTTGTCGGGCTGGGAGCGAAGCGAGGAGGCTGCTGGAGGATTCGTGGGGACATAAGCAGATTACAGTGCTGGAGGAAGTGCTGGCCGGGCTTCAGTAGGTGACGCTCTTCCCTCTCCGTTCCTCGGGCTCCAGGCAGGGCCCCGGGGGCTCTGGGCAGTGTTGGGCCCCCCTGTTCCGCTGGGATGCCATAAAGATCCCCATCAGTTCCCCTGGCTCTCCTGGAAACACTTGGAAAGTGCTTCCCAAGCCTTGACTCTTCAGCATCCCCCTTCCTCCCAATCCCAAAATCAAATATTCTGATTGCTTCCCTTATTTAATTATACAGTGTTTTGGATGTCTGCAGCTGTCGCTCTGTTCCCCCCTAGGATATTTACAGGCAGTTTTGTTTGGTTGGTTGTGCTGCAATATCCAGGCACGGGAGGGTGAGTTAGGGATGTTATTTCAGGTCCTGCTTTGCCCAAATGTGTGCTTGTCCCTGCTGGGTTGATTGGAGGAGCACAGATTTAAGGACAGAATGAATGCAGAGTTCTCTGAACTTGGGCTATTTAATGGGGGCTGGACAGCCTTGATATGAAATGGGTTTGTGGGGTTAGTGTTTGTCTAAAGAAAAAGCCTCCAGCGCACGGGATGCGAACAAATCCTTCGGCCCTCGGTGCAGGAGCGGCGATTCCTGCTCTGGGTGGCACTTCTGGGGTTAACCCAGATTCCCTCCTGGAGCCCTGCTCAGAGAGACACATGATTGCTGTCTGTACCAGGGAGGGACAGAAAGCTGGCAGCAGGAGCAGCCTGCTCTGACCCCTAGGAACAGGACTTGCTTGTCCCCGTTTTTGGGGCTCGCGTCCATCCCGTGCTGTCAGATCACCCCAAATCCCGCCGTGTGTGTTATCAGGGAACCCCTGGCCACCTCTGGGCCTGTCCTGGCCCAGGCTGGCGTGCTGCTCCCTCACACCATGCCCTGCATTTCTTGCAGCACGCCGCCTCATCCTGCCCAAAATGATCTCATCCCCATCTGGTCGCAGCTCCCGGCGTGGCCCCGGGGCTCTGCAGCACAGCCAGGGTGGCTGGGTGACATCAGAGTGTGACAGTGGCACGATGCAGGAC
This sequence comes from Edolisoma coerulescens, assembly GCA_013397115.1. Lineage (NCBI taxonomy): Eukaryota > Metazoa > Chordata > Aves > Passeriformes > Campephagidae > Edolisoma > Edolisoma coerulescens. Next base: position 632,684 of record VWZW01005677.1, read on the forward strand.
CTGCTGCACGTCACACTGCTCCAGCACAGCGTCCTGGTGGCAGGAATGGTGCTGCAGCCCCCGAGGATGCTGTTAGGACAGGTGACAACAGCGATTTGTCTCATCAGGGTCTGGTGCCGTGCTTTAATCAGTTGTTTTTGTGGCACAGGGAAATGTTTTAGTGCTGTTGCCATCTTTATGTTGCGACCTGGTATTGTGAGAGAGAGCTTTAGCCTCCAGGCTGACATCACTGTTATCTCACAGCTCCTCAGGGACTGTAATCAGCCAGGCCTCGAGCTTTAAATCTCAGAAAGCCAAAATCCACAGCAGGCTTTCCCTCCCCTTCCATCTCGGGCTGTGCTGCTTGCCCTGCTCTTCCTTCTTAGGAGTTTTGGGGAGTTCATGATCCGGCAGAGATGGAAACTAATTCAGATCTTTGATGAAAAATGAGAATCTAATGCCAGAAGAGCATTGCAGGGACAAAAACAAGCTGCTAGCTGAACTGGATATCCCCTAAATGGGATACTGAATAAAACTCTGCTCGTCTGATTTTCCTTCCTTTGTGGTTCCTTCTGCATTGCTTGTGCTGCTGTGTTGGTTGGAATAGTTCTGAGCTGCAGAACCTGCGATCTGGAACCTACAGAGAAAAGAAGGGCCAAGGGCTCCACTAAAAATAAACCTGTAATTCATTTTTCTGCTAGTGCCTGTGGGTGAGAAAAAAAGAAAAAAAAAACTCTCAATGTTCCAACACCCTACTTATCTGAGGGAAGGATCTATTATGTAGTTGTGGGGGTGGGATGGGAACTAGGTAGGGTTACAGAACAGCAGGGCTAAAATTAGAAGTTGTTTGATGTCAGGGCGCAGCGGAGATTGGCTTCAGGCAGTTTCAGTTCTGCGTTCTGGAGGCTGCGGCTGCAGGGGCTCTCTGTACCCCGACCAGGCTGGCGACCCCTGCCCTTCCCCTGGCTCGGGAAATCGATGTCTCAGGGCGTGGAAGAGGGGAGGGAGGGGTTCCTGAGCTGTCACACTCGTCCTACCCAGCTCTGCTCTTCCAGCCTTGCGCCTTCTTTGGGATGTAAAATAACAGGTTGGTGAGACAGCGACAGGAGGGGTGGTTCTGTCCTCACTTCCAGACACCGAGTCCTCGCGGTGACACACAGAGGTGACAAACGTGGCTGTTTGGGATTCGTGCCTCCCTGATTACCCAGGGAAATGATGAAGCTGCTTAAATCACTTCCAATTTCGTATGGAAGCTGCGGAGACGTCGAGAGCGGCTGCGTGCAGCGACAATGAACTTCGTTCTGTGGCGCTGCAAATGATCCAAATGAAATTGGATTTCCAAATCAATTCTTCCTCAATTTTTGGAGGAGCTTAGCAAAGTAGTTCTGTTAGAGTTACATAATTGCGCTGCTGTGCCCGTTGTGCTGCTCGACCTTCACGTTACAGGTTCCAATGTTGCATTTTCAGTCTTTTCTGTCTTCATTGATTCTTCTGCGTCTGCATCTTCCCTTTTATCCAGGGCGAAGAAATAGGTGCTGATAATCCTCAGCTGAAAACCACCAGAGATGACCCACATACATATAAATATGGCTCTGGTGTTTGGGAAAGGAGAGGCCTTAGCTCCTTATGAATTCTGCAAATGGATCTGAGGAGTCAGAATTCCCGTTTGCTGGCGGTGCAGTGGGAAGAGCAAACCTCATTAAGAGGTCGCTCGTCTTCCCCTGCAATCCAGAACATTCTGAACTGGCCGTACATCTTGAACATTCCGTCCCCAAAGTACAGTTTTTATCCTTTTTCAGCAAGAAGATGTCGTGCCAGGTGCCTGGAAGAACAACCTGGAGCAGCGTTGGCAGGTTGATTTTTGTAGATGGTGCTGTGGCACACAGTTACTAAGGGGTTATTAGCAGGTTTTGTGCTAATTTATCTGCCCTTCGTGTTATTTTTTCTGGTCTTTTCCATAGTGGGAAACCCTAGGAAGCAGTGAGGAGCCTAATCCGAGTGCACTCAAGTCAAGGAAAAGCCTTGCACGCAGTTCCCTTGGCCAGGCTGTGCTTGTGGGCACCAGGAGAGCCAGAAATAGAAGCAGTTTTTGTCCTGGGCTGCACAGTGCCACGCTGGATTAAAACCTGCAGTGGCAACAGGGTGTGAAGTGCGACTTTTATTTTAGTTAAAGTATGAAATTACAGTGGAAGGAGACCATTTGAAATAAAACCAAGTCATTTTGGAGGCTGGGTTTGCTGTGTGATAACAGACTGGCTAAAGCATCTCTTTAATGATTTTGTTTCTTATGTGGTTGGCTTTTGGCATCACTGCCTGATTTCAATTTGGATAAACATCTGTAATTTTATTCTCTGGTATATTTGTGCATATGGAAACCTCTCTGAGGACACAGAGGAGTTCTTTGACTCAGGCCATGAAGATGCTGCACTTGGTAGAGTTCACTGCCAGCACCCAGAATCTCTCCCCCAGATCTCTCCTTGGGCTGCAGATTTATTTTGGCTAATTGAATCCTAATCATTTGTTTTGCTGGGAAATTGCCTTTCCCTCTTATCAGATGGCAAGATCACCTTGCTCTCTGTCTCCGGTCCTTTGGCAGCCTCGCAAATGTCAGGTGAAGGGCAAACTGCTTGGAATTGCTCTGGAATTCTGCAGCCTTTGCTCGCTCAGGGCCTTGAGTTGAGGCGCATGAGGCAGCAGTGAGGCTCCTCCAGAGATTCTTTTCCTCACTAAAAAGCCTGGAAAGGGGGAAAGTTCAGTCAGGAAGGGATAAAATGTGGAGCTGAGGCTGCTGGGTGCTGCTTGGTCACTTCCAAAGGGGAGGAAGGTGCTGGCTGTGGGAGCTGGGGGTCACGAGAGGCCCCTTTCATGCCTGGATCTGCCACTGACCACTTGTACCCTGGTGTTGCCTCTGCCCCGCTTTCCCTGCCCGCAGAATGAGGCAAACCAGTCTCCCCTTCCTCCTCCCTCTCCCTGGAGCAGAGATTCTCATGGGACAAGTGCTGGAAGGAGGTGTTGGACAGTGTCCCATGTTTTGAAGTGTCTGATTCACCCTGTGTGTGTTGATAGCTGTGCTGGAAGCGCTCACATAGCTGAAATTTCTGCTCGGTTTCTGCTCAGCAGTTGGGCAGGGGCAAGGCCTGAAAGAGGCAAAAATTGCCATCAAAACCCTTGTGGCGCTTCCTGACACAATCACTGTGTCCTGGTCAAGGCCTCTTCTGCTTTTTCCAGCTGAAATTCCAGATTCCTCTCTGTTCTAAACTAGTTTGTGGTATTCCTTTGGTTGATTGAGCAGCTGCTCTGTTTTAGCTTGAACCCTCCCCTGAACATCTCTGAGTTCAGGCCTGATTAGAAAGTGCATCTTAACGCCATTATTATTTTAATTGATGCTTATTATGACTGGTAACTACTAATTTCAGGCTTTTGAGCCTGGTTGAAGTAAATTATATGAAGTTGCAATATAGCAGCAATGATATAGCCAAGGATAGAATATCCAAGCTCAGGAAATGGAGGCACCAAAACCAAAATGCTGCACTGAATTCATGTTCCTTCTGGGTGTCCTTGCAGAGCCACGCGGTGCATACAAGATGCTGGAACGTTCTCTGAGCTTCTCCTTCCCTAAGGTTTTCCTTTTGGCCACATTTAGGCCTGTGCTGTTGATTATATTTTACATTTTCCAGCGGTTTATTCCCCTGGAACCATTTTTCCAGGACAGAATGCTCTCTGTGGTCACAGCCAAGCGACCTGGGGGCAGATGCTCTGCTTTTTTTCCAACTAAAAAAAGATGCAAAATGCTGCCACTCTCCTTTGACAATGTCACAGCCACTCCATGCATGTGACAGAGGAGCAGAGAAGGAGGAATTTGTGGATTTTTTTTGGGACATTCATATATTTGGGGTCTATATTTTGAATTATTTTCCAACCACTCAGAATACCAGGTTTGGGAGAAGGTGGTTTGGACCACAGCTAATTTCAGGCCTTGGAATTGGAAGGAGAAAAATGGAGGAGAAAATGAGTGGAATGAAAGAGACATTGGGGGAAGAGGAGGTGCATTTTGAGGTGTATTTTGAGGAGCAGCAAAGATTTGGTAACAGAAGAAATGTCCAGGTAGGCACATAAAATTAGAACAAATCAGCTGGAGGGGGAACACACGACTTGTTTATCTTTAGTGCAAGAACAGCTCCCTCTAATTAGAGCCCTTCCCTTAATGAAACACTGAGCAAATCAGGCTGTGTGTAAATGGCAGGAGAAGGAGGTGGCCGGGCCTGAGGATGGCAGAAACCATTTGCGAGGTCCCAGCCCTGGTGCAGGGAGGACACTCGAAGTGCTGTGCATTAAAAGGTCTGTGCTGGAGACAGAGGGATTTTAGAGAGCTGCCAGAGAGGCAGAGCTGTAATTTTGGTGTATTTCTGGCCCCACAGGAGCCAGAAATAAAGCGGCTCTGGAGATGTGACAGAGGTGCCCTGTGCTCGTGGCGGGATCGGCTCGTGGCTGCGCGGCCCTCAGAGCTGGAATTCGGCTTTTCCAGAGCTGCCAGCTGTTGGAGGAATGTGGTGCTCCTGTGGTGCCCCTCAACCTGATGCACATTTTGGGAATGAGGTTTGGGAGGCAAAGCTGCAGGCCATGGAAGAAGGATGTGTCTGGAGGCCAGAGCTTGGAGAACCTCAGCAATATTCAGTGGCTGCTCCAGGGCACTAAAGCTGCATCATTGCTTCAAATACCTGCTGTATTATTTTTCCAGCAGGAAGAATGGGTTCCCTGCGGATTCTTTCCTGTTTTAAAGGCAGCTGATAGCACAACCGATCTGGGAAATAGAACTGTTTCTAAAACTGTGTTGTTTTCCAGTGAAAGAGGCTCTTGAAAACAGAGATTTGCTGTGCAGGGAGATTTTCATGCCCCACCTCCAGTGTGGAGGAAGAGATTCCATCCTAAATAGTCAAGATGGACAAAGGGTAGAAGAAAGGAAGTGGAATTAGCCTTGGTTTGCAGATGAGGCACATGGAGATGAAAGGTGGTTTTCCTTTTAATATGTTTATTAATAGCTGTGTAGTAATTCCCTACTGGAGGCTTGGCTTAGGAGAGCAAAAAAACTGTTATAGTTTAAACAATTCTCTAAAAGGAGCAAACTCTACTGAAGTAAGAGCCAGGGTGAGAAATGCAAACATCCATCCCTGTCCCCTGCACTTCTCACAGGGGAGTGGCCCAAAGCCACAAACGGAATCCTTATAATTGTCCCAAAACAACCTGTGCCTCGCTCGTGTTTGGAGATGCCACAATTATCATGAGGACATCTGTTCTTTCAAGGATCACAGCCCAGATTAAGAACTCGGGATGATTTGGATGTCACTTTGCAAGATTTCCCACATGGAACCCAAAATCACAGGGGTGGCTGTGTGTGTCTTGGAAGTTCTGGGGACAAAAATGCAGCAAGTCAAAACAATCCTTTAAATTGTACCACTCAAACAGCAATCACTGCAAACCTTCAGAGCCCTGCGTTGCTGCAAACTGGGCTGCTGCCTCTTCCAAAAAAAATGGAAATTATGGAAAGCAGAACTAGGGACTGAAAAAAAATGTGGTATTATTGAGGTATTGATCCATGTTCCTGCCAATGGGGTGTCCTGTGCAGGGAGCTGGACTTCAATAATCATTGTGGGTCCCTTCCAGCTCAGGATATTCTGTGGTTCTGTGATTCTGCTTTGTCTTTATTAAGTTATCTATTGCTGTTCATGAACATGACAAGTGAACGAGTTTATCCCGCTTCTCTCCTGCCCCTGGCTGTGAGGATTTGACTTCAGCCTCATTTCTTTCCCACAATTTCATATAATCCCATTGCTCGTTGTTAAAAAAAAAAAAAAAAAAAAACCAAACAAAAAACCCAAACCAAACCCCAAACCTTTTATTACAGCTTCTCTTTCTCTTCAATATTTACATTCTTCAAATATTTGTTGACCACTCCACTTTGTTTACCCTTCCAGTTTGTTTTCACAAGCGAGCCTCATGAGTGCCCTGATGGTTTTGTTGCTTTCCTTTGAACTCATTGCTCTGGAAGAAAACCTTTCTGGTTGTTTGCCACCCTCCTAACATGTTCCTGGTTGGGATTAACTGATCACACAGAGCAGATATTTCATCATTCCATGAGGTGGGATTGATCAGCTCCGGGTCACATCAGTCCTCCCTGCTCCTATATCACGTTGCAGGAACATTTTTCATTTGCTCTCTGCTCTTCCCCTGTCCATCTGTGCTGCTTTCTTGCTTTCTAAAGTCTTCAAATTGCTGGCCGTGGCTTTGTTTCCTCTGTTCCACCTGCCTGGAGTAGGTACAAACCCAAGGACAGCAGCACGGCAGCATTCCTGCTTTTCCCAGAAGGGAATCAGGCACAGCCTCTGTTTATTTTCCCCCAGACAGGTTTTTTAAGTGTGTTTATATACACTTTCAGGATGAGTCACATTGTTACCTTCCGCATGGTGTAAGCTCCGTGCAGGAGATGGCTTTTCCCAGAGCTTGTGCTTGGAAATGCCCGAGTGTTGAAGGCAGATATTTCTCCTGTTGCTGCCTGCTGCTCCAGCAGGGAAATCGATGGTTCGTGTTGTCTGGTGAGGTTTAGGAGGATGTGCAGCCCCTCGGGGTGAAGAGTCAGAGCTTTGTGGGAGCGAGGAAGTGGAATTTCGAGGTAATTGGGGATGTTTCTGTCCACGCTGAGTGCTCTGCTCCTTTGTCGTCACAGAAGTGCTCCCTGGTGGTTTGCACCGCGGGGAGGACGGGGATATTTAATAAAGCTCTGCTTGGGATGCCAGGGCTGTGCAGCAGCTCAGAGAAGCTGCACCAGGGCGGCGGAACAGACGGGTAAGAGCAGGAGAAGAGCAGAAATCCTGGAATTTCTCCTCGGTGCCGGCAGCGAGGAGCAGCCGGGGTTAACCGGGTGATGCGGGACATCCTTAAAGCGACAGTGGGAGCTTTTCTCCGCAGCGGGCAGCGGCCGGCTCAGATGCCAGCGCCGGGCAGCGCGTTGCAAAGGCGGCTTTGTTCCAGCCATGCCGAGCCGTTGTCAGAGCGGGGAATCTTTTTGTCAGCTCCCTTGGCGGCCGTGAAATGCCTCGGAGCAGCAGCGAGGTTCCCGCCTGGTTCCATGGTGTGCCCCCCGGCAGCATCGCTGCCGGCCGCGGGGAGCTCGCAGAGGAGCGGGGAAGAGCCGCAGGCGCCTGCCGGGAAGGGCGATGCGCTGCTGACAGGTGCCGGTGGGATGGTTTAGCTCCTCGTTTTTCATCTGCCAGGCAGGCGGGGGACTCCTTCCTGTGCACGCAGGTTCCTTTGTGTGCGTGTGAGTGTGTGCGGGGAGGTCAGGCAGTTCCTCAGGAAAAGGATGCCCTGAGGGGGCTGGGATGGGGATGCAGTTGGATGGGGGAAGTCTCAGTCGGGGTGGAAGGGATGTGGGGGGAAAAGCTGGGGGAGACTTAAGGTGGAGAAATATTCTGTCTTCATGGGAGCAGCGGCTGCGCTGAGCAGCTCTTGTAGTGGTTTTGGCGAGTTTTGGGGTGAGCCCAGCAGATTTCAGCAATCTGGAAGCGAAGTTAAGGAAGTCAGTGGGAGTGGGGATGAATCCAGTTGGATTGGGATTGGAAATGAGAGGTGGCCCAGGGCGAGTGTGAAGGTAGAGGCTGGGGCAGTGCTTTGGGGAAGGCTGGGTTTGGGTGGGATGAACAGATTGGAACAGCCGGGAGGAAGGGAGAAGCTGGAACAGCCGTAACAGGATAACCCAGTGCGGGAGCACACGCTGCACCAGCCAGTGCTGGAGAAAGAGCCTGGACCCTGGGCCCTTTTAGGACACTTTTCCTTCTCTTTGTGAATGAGATCCGAGCTATTCCAGCTCAGCACAGCAGGGAACAGGGAGCAGAGGGGTGGTGCAGTGGGGCCTGTCTGTACCAGGAGGCCGCTGCAGCCCAGCCCCTGGCACAGCTCGGCTGATGTTCATTCTGCTCTCCCCAATGGCAGCTATTGAAGCTTGAGCCAGATGTCAGGGAGTTCTCTCTTTGTGCTGAGCCTGCACTGGAGAAGCACAACTGAGGGCTGCTGCTCAGTTGCTGGGAGCAGGGAGGGGGTGGCTGTCTCGTATTCCCAGTGGCATCCCAAGAACTCATTTGTTTGTGTTGAGTTTGAGGTGAAATGTTGGTGCTGCTTGTCCCCTGGTGGCTCCCCCTGCAATGTCACTGGAAGAACAGTGGCATGACATTTAACTCTGTCCTGAGGGAAGAAAAGAAGGATAAATAATGGAGGCACTACTGTGATGATTTCACAGGGACCTGTAATTAGCGTGAGCTCCTGTTTCTGTTATTTTGCTTTGTGTGTAGGGCGGCCTTCCCCGGTCAACCTGTTTTGCTTTTCCCTTCATCCTCCCTCACGCTGGGAGCTGATCCTGCTGGGATGCACTCAGGCCCGTGTCTGCCTGATCTTCCCAGCCCTCAGCACGGTGCTGTAACCCGAATAAACGCAGGAGTTCCTTTTATTAGTGCTCCATCTCAGAGACATCTGTTGGCGTTATTGATGTGCCTGTTAATCTTCATTTTTAAGTGCACCGACTGCTGGATCCATTATCTGTCAGTGCAGAGCAAGGGCTTCTGGGGTAAAATATGCACCAGTGCAGGGGAACGGAACATGGAATGGCTCCACAGGAAAAAAGAGATGGATTTAGTACCAAGGGGAAGCCGACAGGGAACTTCAGACGTGCGAGTGTCTGTGTAATATATGATTAGAAATTCCAGACAGGGGATTTGCGGGTGGGCAGCTCAGCCAGCCTTTCCCACTGCATCATTCCAAACTGGCGGCTTCCAGGTGGGATCTGCTACCTGTCCGTGATGCTGTGTGCTCTCCATTTATCCTCACATTTATCCTGCAGTGCCTGTCCGTGTTGGGATGGGATTCTGTTGGTCTCAACCTGCAGGGCAAAACTGGTTCCCCTTGTGCTGCTCTTCCTCCTCATTTTCAGAGATCCCATTGATTTAAGGAAGGTCAGAACTGCATTAAACATCCCCGTGGATATCTCTGTTTGTGAGAGTGAGAGCTGTGGTTTCCTCAGGGATTTGGGGCAGTTCATGGCAGTGGCTGATGAGGAAACTGTCTAGACAGGTTCTGGCCGTGCTACAAATGCTTGTGCTGGCTGATGGAGGCTCCAGCTCTCGCTCCAGCACTTGTGGATGCTGAACCTCCCCACAGCCTTTTTCCCTCCCATCCATCACCGCACCTCTCCTGCTCCTGCCTCTCCTCGTGCCGATTGTCTGAGCGTGGTGTTGGGGACAACAGGTAGGGCTGCGTTTCCTGGGAGAGGTGGGACCTGCTGCTGCTGAACGTCTTTAATTCTGTGTGGTTCCCTTTGTGCAATTAAGGAGAGCTAATTAGCTCCTTTTAGTGCAGTCTCCTTGCAGAGGTAGCTGACCTCTTGTTAATCCTGGATTAAGTTCTTACTAAGAACTGGCTCTTTGTGTGTCCCAGTTAAGATGTTGACACTTTGTTCTCTCTCTCCCCTTGTTCTCCTCCTCCCCCTCTTCCTCCCCATGCCTGTGAGCACATGATTCCCTGCCTCCTCCGGCCCCCACTGCCGTAGGAATCCATGGACTCCGTGAAAATGCCATTGTCAGCTTGGAAAGAGTTTTGCTTGGTCTGGCACCTGTCTAGGAGCCCGTTTTCCACAAGGGAAAAGGGAGAGTGCTTCTTGTTGCTTAACAGGGTGGGAATCCTGTGGGGTTTGAGGAGCAGCACCCATGGGCTGAGCAGGAGTTACCAAACAGGGCCAATATCCCAGCCAGAGATCTCACCCTGTCCCGTGCTGTGCAGTCAGGAGCCCACCCATTCATTCCTAAAGAGGGTGAGTAGCAGAAAAGCACCTACAGGCACAAGGTATGAACAAAAACCAAATTAAACCTGTGCAAAACACTAATTCCCACCCAGTTACCCACTAATGCTCATCCTGCTTGCACATCTTGAGGGTGTAGCACTGAGTTTCCCGAGGACACGGTTTCTTGACATTTCTGACGTGTCTTTTTCAAAGACAAGGCTGGAAATACAATGAAAGTGTGTCCCCCTGGTTCTGTCCTGAAGTCATCTGACAAGCAGAGATGTTGGGGAATAGCTGCCCCAATGGCTTTAAGTTTTCAAACCAGATCATATTAGAGGCGGACAAAGAATTATGGGGGGAAATGAGAAACCCTACGTGTTTTCCAATCCATTGTTGCCTGACAGTTTGCAGACAGACTTTTAAAGGCTTCTTTTTGTTCTGCACCGCTGGTGTGGCTTACAGGGAGGGTAGGATTGCTCTGGCTGGCTGGAGAGCTGATCCCACCCCCACCTGATGCTCTGCAGGCCGGACATTGAGGCCCTGCTCTGTGTCCCACGGATCTGTCGTCAGCCCCGGGCTTTAATTACTCGGACAGAGCCTCATTTCCTCGGGGCTGGGAGATGCAATATGCATGAGAGTGCTTGTGTTACACAGCCCTGCAGACACCGAAGGTGCACTTTGGGGAAGGTGAAGGTGCTGCCTGCCTGGACACTGAAGAGCCTGACAGCTGAGCCCAAAATTGGAGCATCCTTGGAGGGAGGGATCCCCACATCTGGTCCTCCTGTAGGGCTTGGTAGAGCTCTGGTGTCCAGGCTGAGGTGTGTGACCTTGTCATGCTCAGCTTGCAGACCCTCACATTGTCCTCCACACATGAAATAAAGTCCAAATCTTGAGTTTTGAACACCAGACCCGTGCAAGCGAACCCAGCTGACACAAAATGCATTCTTGCAGCTCTTGAACGAGACAGGAACTTGCAGCTTGATGTCCAGAAGAGCTTCCTTAAAGGCCCCAAAGATCCTCTCTCAGTGCAGTGTTATCTAAATTTTATCACCATGACACAAGCTGTCTTCAGTGCCAGGGATGGCGCTGCAGAAATGCAAAAAGTACTTGTCCTTCCGAGAGTTTGGGGTGGAATGTTGCAGATCTGATGAAGTTTGTGAAGCATTTGAGGTGCTGTGTGGTTTTCCAAATTCCCCATAACTTTGCCTCTTGCATGCCACACCAGATAAGCCTAAGAAGCTTTTCTCTAAGTAAGTCTTGCATTTTTACTGCTGCTCTTACAGTGCTTTTGGAAGCAGGCCTTTTGTTCGATTCATCTTCTCTCCAGACAGTCTGAAGGGTGGGTTAGGCTTAACCTCACGTCTGTCCCGCCACTCCGTGACCTGCTTGGAGCCTTTGTGCATTCCAGATCTGAAGTAGCCATTATATTGAATTTATCACAGCATTTGGGTCAGTGTAAGTCTTGTGACTACTGAAAAATAGCATCTTGTTCAAACCTTAACAGTTATCCAGACTAAATATATCAGAATTTGTAGAGGCTAAGAATTATGGTTTTAATTATTCTCTCACTTTCTCTCTGGAAGAGAAAAAACCACTGAAAGATCCATAGGCTGTAAAACAAAGTGGGACCATTCAGATATCTCATTCCAAGTCCTGTTGAATGCAAAATGTGAGGCTTGAATTGATTCTGGTTTGAGGTACAGAACAGCATTTGGGAGAACACAAACCCTTGCATAATAATGTTTGCCACAGATGGATAATTGAGCCTTGAATTAGTTACAGTGGTTAGTTCTGTTTGCTTCCCAAAATAGGTTTCTCTTGCCTGGTTGGGATTTGTCCAGCTTCAGCTTTCAGCACTTGCAGCTGGTATCCAGTGGGATCAAACCTGGATTCCAGGTGAGCATTTAAATCTTGGCATTCCTTGGCCTCCAGGCTGTGTTGGAAGGATTCAGGGCCACTGCCTTTAGTGCTGGTTGCTCTTATCTGAGTTTATCCACATGATCCGCTCATTGAACCTGGATACAATCCTAGACAGCATTTCAGTGGGAATCACACCACCCTTGGTTCTGCCTTGGGCACAGGGAAGGGGAAAATCTGAATATAAAATGTCATTTCCTGAAAATAAATCCATAAATTCTCCAGCTGGCAAACTTTGGGAAGCATTTGAAACACCAGAATTGCCATCAGGCTGATGGATGCAATGGATTTGTTTGACCAGTGGCACATAACCAGTGAGTTGATGTGCTCCTGGGTGTATTCTCTGAGTAAGATGAAGGTGGTGGTACTGTTGTAGTGTCCAGACAAAGGTGTGTATGGGGGTGGTGTTTTCAGTTTAAAATCCTGTGCAGCCTTTGAATTGCACTGGCCTGAGCCTGCTGGAGCACCTCCTGCTCCCGCTGATTTTGATTATGGCAAAACGATGGATAATCAGCCTTTTGGGAAGGCGCTTTTCTGGGAATCAGCACTCAAAGCTGGGACTGATTGTGAAGAGAAGAGAAAATGCTGAACCCTGGGTATGGGAGGGGCAAAATGCAACAAAAGCAGGCAAAGGGCAGAGTGATGAGCATTTGCAGAATTTAAGGAACAGCTCCGTGGGTTATCGGTGAGGAGCAGTGTGTCCTTGAGGGGCTCATTCACAGCATCCTGAGCCAAATAATTCAGTGTCATTCCACACGTGGACATTCGTGCTCAAACCAGGGGTGCTAGTACAGTTCCAGTTCAGGTCTACACTGTTTCCTTGCACACACAAGGCCTGATTTCATAGACTGGAAAGAAAAATGCAAGCTGGGTGATTGTTTTGGTCTCTTATTTTTCGTCCTCCAGCCTATCTTATTTTTATTGTACTGAGAGGGACTTATTGTCCCCTATTTATTGTATTGAGAGGGACTGAAATCCTTCTCCTTATTCTGGAACAAAGATGTCCACAAGCAGGTTTGGAGGGATACAGTGTCCCCAAAAGCGACATCACGTACTAATAATGCTGCTGCCGAGCTGTAAACTTCGCNCCCTGGGTATGGGAGGGGCAAAATGCAACAAAAGCAGGCAAAGGGCAGAGTGATGAGCATTTGCAGAATTTAAGGAACAGCTCCGTGGGTTATCGGTGAGGAGGTGTGTCCTTGAGGGGCTCATTCACAGCATCCTGAGCCAAATAATTCAGTGTCATTCCACACGTGGACACTCGTGCTCAAACCAGGGGTGCTAGTACAGTTCCAGTTCAGGTCTACACTGTTTCCTTGCACACACAAGGCCTGATTTCATAGACTGGAAAGAAAAATGCAAGCTGGGTGATTGTTTTGGTCTCTTATTTTTCGTCCTCCAGCCTATCTTATTTTTATTGTACTGAGAGGGACTTATTGTCCCCTATTTATTGTATTGAGAGGGACTGAAATCCTTCTCCTTATTCTGGAACAAAGATGTCCACAAGCAGGTTTGGAGGGATACAGTGTCCCCAAAAGCGACATCACGTACTAATAATGCTGCTGCCGAGCTGTAAACTTCGCTTGATAATGTTTCTTTAAAAACCCCAGGCCTGTTTACACATGGATAAGCA
>VWZW01005681.1:0-230748 GCA_013397115.1 Edolisoma coerulescens
CAGAAAATTGAACAATTATGTTGATGGATTAGGAATATTTTTTTTCTTCTCCAGTGAAACCTGGTCTTTAATTGGGAAGGCCCATTTTGTCTCTGCAACATTCTGGTTTTTTTCCACAAGCAGTAAAATTTCCAAAGAAAAGTCAGCAGCTGAAGTTTCTGATGTCAAGCAGACAAAGATGTAGCTGCATGCAAAAATGTGGGCACACAGTTGGAGTGTAAATTGATTATGTAAAGAGAATGTTCTTTAAATGTCTGGCATTTCTTTTCTTGTTCTGTCCTTTCACTTGTGTGAAATATTGGTGGGACTTTATGTTCCATGAAAATATAAATACATAGCAAGTGTCCTCAGAAAAAGAGAGAGGCCTTAAAATACATGCAAATGTAATTATGTCCCCTTCCAGCAACCATGTGGAATGTGAAGAGCTTTTAGCAGGGGTAGAAATCAGTTCTACTGGCTGGTCTGGCATGGATAACAGATACCTACATGGATCCTTTATATAAGTCCCTGAAACTCATGCTGTGCTGCAGCCTCGGGCTCTCCACAACATGGACTTTTATTAAAATTGCATGTAACACAGACCTGGCATTACCACTTTTATCTCATTAAATGCTCCATTTCCAGCTCATCTTGCTATTGCAAGGGCTCTTTGCTTTCTCTTTTCCGTTTCCAGATAAGATTACACCTGAAAATTGAAAACTTGTTTGAAGGCCTCCAGATGATTTCTCTAGTGCCTAGAAATATTTTTTTTTTCTTTCTGCTACTGTAGGCTCTGTCTTCTGATTTGTTAAAGACCTCTGTGCTTGAAAGAAATGATCAAAACAAATAAATTGGACAAAGAAACGGCTGCCATTGCATTTCTGCCTGTTTATGTACAACGTCTTCACTGCTTCTTTCAGTGTTTGGAACAGTAGAACCAAAACAAACTAGCAAATGAATATTAATAGAACATCTGAGGTGTTTCTGGTCCTGCATTGCATATCCCAATCATTTCAGATATTGGTAGAATTGAACAAAACAGGGTATAAAATACATGGAGAGGGTTAGACTGTCAGCAGTCCCAAGCATGAGGCAGACAGAGCCCAGCAGGATTCCTGGATTACAGGAGACAGGACAGTGTCATCCCAACCAAATCTTCTCTCACTTGAAGAGCCAAAGGCAGAATCCAGATGTATTTCATAGAATCCCAGAGTGGTTTGGGCTGGAAGGGACCTTAAAGCCCACCCAGTGCCACCTCTGCCATGGGCAGGGACACCTCCCACTGTCCCAGGCTGCTCCAAGCCCCAATGTCCAGCCTGGCCTTGGGCACTGCCAGGGATCCAGGGGCAGCCACAGCTGCTCTGGGCACCCTGTGCCAGGGCCTGCCCACCCTCCCAGGGAGGATTCTTTCCTGATATTTGCCACGAGGTAGTAAATGCTGTGATGCATGGAGAGCATCTCGTGAACAACAAGAACTCCAAACCACCAGAACCAATAAACAACCTGCTCAGTTTGGGTATAAAACTGGGGATGCAAACGTCAGGAATATTTCTCGACAGGAACAGAATGGTGACACCAACGTGCATCTCTTCACAGTTCATTTCATCAGCAGTTCTCCAAGCTCTCCAAGGAATACAAATACCATAATCACAATTTTATTACTGGTGAGGCTAAGTCAGAGAGAAGCAGTGATTTTCATCAAAGGCTTGAGAAGTCTGGGGCACAAATGGAAACAAAATTCAGCTCTTAAGGGTCCTGGCTCACTGCTTCCCTTCTCATAGGTGAGGCTGCTCTTTAAAACCAGCATGCCCCAAAGAGCACAAGAACAAATAACTCAAAAGATTCACTTTGAGATGAGCAAATTTAAGGTCTATTCATGTGTAGCTTTTAATGTGTGCAATTCATGAATTGAACACATTTATGTTACATAAAGGCAGAGGGAGTATGTTGCATTTATTAATGTATTAAATTTAATCATTGATGAACCCAGTATTCAGACTTTTGTTTTTACTTTAAAAACATATGATGTTGAGCATTACATTTTTAAATAATTGCGCTAAAAAATCTGCTTATGTATCCAGCTGCTTGAATTTTAATGCCCACATGAACGATTTCATAAACTGAAAACAAACATCTGCACACAAAATTCTGAATTTACTGAATAAAACAGCAGCCTGCCTTAATTGATGCATGTTGTAGCCCACTGTAATGTTTCAGCCAAAATATTAGAGAAAGTAAAATAAACAAAGGAAAAATGCAGCTGGTATTAAATGTAAATACTTAAGCAGTTCTATTGAGGTCAGGAGGACTGTTATTATGTCTGTGACTTGAACAATTCCCTAAATTTATTCTATGACTTTCCTTGTCCCCATCCCTGGAGGTGTCCCAGGAAGGCCTGGAGGTGGCACTCAGAGCTCTGGGCTGGGGACAAGGTGGGGACTGGGCACAGGCTGGACCTGATGGCCTTGGAGGGCTTTTCCAACCTTAACGACTCTGTGATTCTTTAGATTATTCGCACGTGGGTAAATGATCTTATTTCAAATGTGTAGTAAATATTGAATGCCTTGATATGAAGGTTTCACCTGGAACTCCATGTCTCTCCCACACCCAGATTCCTGCTGTTTCAAGCACACGACTGAATAATGCAGGAGGAGAGCCAGCTAATCCATGGGGGTGTGCTCATGCGAGGCTTGCTCAGCGCTGGCTGACCTCAGGCACTCAGGCACTTCAGTCTTTAGATGCTGATATTTCTGTCAGACAATGTGTGCAAAGCCCTTCCCAGACTTCTGAGGTGAACCTGCTCAGCACCAGGGATTTGTAAAGGAAGCCTCAAACCACTTAAATCACACCTGATTTTAGATCTCATTTTATAACCCAAATCAGAAGTGAAGTTCTTGAACCCTCTACTGAACACTGGCTTCACGTGAAACTTTTTTCTCTACCATAAAGTGGAGGGAAAGTTTAATTTGAAATTAATTCTGCAATGTCGTTAAGGCTAGAATGTAAAAGTATGCATTGTACAAACCTAGAAGTATTGTTAAATCCCTATTCCTAAAGGAAGCTTGCCTTGATAGAATTTAAAAACACGGGATAATTCAATCTGAAGGAAACCACTTGCAAATTTTACATGTCACTGCATACTAAATTAATTATAAACCTTCAGAGAAAAGAACCTGTATAGTTTTTTTAAAGATTATTCCCCTAGAAAAGAAATTTTTAAAATATTTAAACAACAATATCCAAGTCATATTCAGGTGTTATTATTTCCTATTCAGAACAGATGAGTCAAAATCATTACAGTTACCAGAGCACCGTATTATATTATATTAATATACATGTACATGTATATGCCTGAAAGAATATAACTACATATTTTTAGGCTGTTAGGACTTTCCCATCAGAGGTGACATGGAAGCTTCAACTCTTTAGCTTGCATAAAACAGAATCAGATGCAGTTGTAAGCATATTTAAAACAAGTTACTCAGAATATGACTGATGTTTCTATCTAATCTGCTTTTTCTTAGACCTGTATCTCTTTTTCCAATCATGTGCAATACCAATATTCTTAGTCATAAAGGCCTTGTGTTCTTTAAACCACTATGATGTCAAAGAAATAAATTGTAGATTCAGGTCAAAATGGACTAATTTTACATGTTATAAAATGTTTTTAAATGTTACGAGATTCAAGTTTTGCAGCATATCAGAGTAACATTATTCTATTAGAGAATATAAACAGAGTTAGAAGAATACTCACAAACTCCTACTGATGGACTTGATCTTCAGTCTCAGGCTGCCTGCACAGGGGTTATAATGGAATATTCCCTATAGAGAAACCATTTATCATTGAATAATGAAAATATTTGGGGTTACACACCATGGTGCTGCCTGTTTTATTTATCAGATTCAATATGACAATTTTTATGCTGAGTCAAGAAGAGTTTTACCAAGTAAGAGCCACCCCAAATCTACAAAATCCTCACAATTAGCTGGCTTTGCAACCAGTGTTTGGATTAGTTAAGTGAACTGAGCTGAGGAGATTTCAGCAAAACTCTGCAAGGCTCCAAAGAACCAAATAAGGAAGAGAAAAACTCTGAGGTTTTTCATAAAGTAACAGAGCTCACAATCACACCTGAGGTTCCAGGCAGGAAGGGTCTCAGTGATCTCACCTGAGCAGGTCAGGGCTGAAAGCTCTTCATTTCCACCTCCACCTGCTCAGGTAATGCAATATTGATGAACCTGGTCCCCAGAGGGGAGGATGGTGCAAGTGATAACATGAGAAGAGCCCAGGAACACCTGACTCTGGAGTCAGAGCTCCTCATGGAATCAATCAGCAGATCAATGCACAAGCTTGGTCTCTAATTCCCTCATCTTTTTAGCTGGCAGTGACTTCTCCCTCTTGCTTTCCCTGTTTAATTTTTTTTTTAATCATTATTATTATTTACAAATTAACACCTCTCAGCTAAGTGTGAAGCAGGAAAAAAGAAAACACAGGATGCCATTAGAAATCCCAGATGAGGAGCTCCCAGCTGGGCTCGGAGCTGTTGGTGCAGGGTGGCTGGAGGAGGAAGGGAGAGGCTGGGGTGGCTCAGCAGGAGGGCAGCGCTGCCTTCGTCAGGCATTAAGAGCTGTGAGATGGGGTGATCCTGCACTCACAGAACTCAGGGAAGGATGTGAGCCAGCTGGAAAAAAACCCCAAAAAACCAAAAGCTTGCAAGCCGCTCAGGTAGTTTGGGAATGCTCAGTTCAGGCTGAGAGGCCAGAGGCAAAGCAATCATGTATTAACAATTTATTGCAGACTGAGGGAAATTTCCGAGTGAGCCGGGCTGCAGACACCTGTCCTGTTCTGGCTACAAACACGCTGCTGAGGAAAATATTGTCCCCAGCTCCTTGTTATCCCTGCTGGAATTTATTGCCTCCACATTACTGGCAGCAAACTCCTCGTTAACCCCTCCTTGACACATTGTTTTAATCAACCCACTCTGATAAGACTGATAAAAATGGGTGAGTGCCCGCAGAGCAGCCCAGGCAGCCTGTTTGGGACCCCAGATATCACAGAAAACAATGGGCCCACACTTATAATGGTTCTGAGATTATTAGATATTGGTTTATCCTTACTACTTATCCTGGAGATACTAAATCTAACAGACAAAAATATATATTCAGCGTACACTCAAAATATTTAAAAAGTTATTACTGATTTCAAAACACCCACATTCCAATTATCCTTATTTTAAAAAGCGGAAAAAATCCTTAAATACTGGGAGATAAGAACATTATTGTGGCTTTTTTTCCCTGAGGATGGTGAAAGGAAAACAAAATAGTTTTGTTAGCAGTAGGATAGTTTTTAATTATGTCTTGCATAGTACTGAATGATTGACCTTATATTCCCTTAATTTTATTCCAGTCTTTTGAGAATTGAAGCTTGAAACTTAAAAATAATTTGTTTTTTCTGAATTTCCATACTTTTAATTCTTAGGCTCTATATTTTTTTTCATGTTGATTTACAAGCTACATGTTGGGCCTGAAAAATATTACATAAAATACTGATGTGCATAGGAAGAATTTACTGATTTTCTTCTTAAATTCCTGATATGTCTGGGAAACTCTTTGACATAAACTCTAACATTGCTTTCTTCTGCCCATAACTTGCTTTGGGTATCACAAATGATAAATGTTGTATTCTTTACAGAGTTTAGGATACAAAAAATGTACTGTAGCTCTGGTACTCTCACCTTCACCTTACTTTCTTCACATTTTTTTGCTGTTACTTGATTTCCCATTTTTACATTGTGCTTGACATTTTTTGTACCGTGTCTACTCTGTAAACAAAGGTGAAAACTTGGAGAATTCTAAAGAAATCATTCGTCTCTGTGGTAAACTATAACTTCCACTAAATGGAAGACTATTTTATTGATTGCTTTGCAATCAATTTCATCCAAATCCTCCCCTCTATAAATTTTCTGGCTGCAGAAGTTGCTCTGTTTTATTTAGAATTACCATCTCAAGGGCCATTTCCACTGAATTCCAGGGGTTTACTTTTATGAACAGCTCGGTCCTAACATGTAGAAAATCACACCAAGCTGATGTCTGAAGATAAGGAAATTACCAGAAAGTCTTCATGGAAGTTCAGAAATGACCTGGCAAGGAGGAGTGAGCTGGCAGGGTTTTCAGATGATGGGTACACAATAAACAAATATAAACAATGAACAGTATAAAAAAAGGAATTGCAAAGAATGATGAGGAAGGGATGTACAAAATAGAATGACACATTCAATGGAAGACAAAATTAAACTCAGAGGGGAATAATCTAAATTCCCTTCCCCTTCAGAGCTGTGCAACTCTACACTACAAAATGTAGATTATATTTATGCCACCTGAAAAAAAGGAAATGGTTGAACTAGAAATGACCCCAAGAGGGACAACAAGAATCATCAGAGCTATAGCATGGCTTTCATTCAAGGAGAGATGAGTTGTGTGAAGTCTCTTCAGCTTGGAAAATAAATGACTGAAAGAGGGTAAGAAGATGGCCCATAAAGAATTAGTGGAACATAAAAATCTGAAGATTATTTAGAATTTCTTACACTATACAAGCTGGAAATCAACCAATAAAACGAGGCAGTGTAATTTCAAAAAAGTTTGAAGTTTAAAGTTTTAATTTTTTCTCCCCAAGTCTGGGGCATCATGTCACAAGAAGCCACAGACACTGCTCTAAATGGATGGAGGAAGGTGTTCAATAAAATAAACATGCACTGATGGCTCCCATGCCATGTCCCTTAGCTGAGCCCCTTAATTGCCAATTTTTAGAATCAGGTTTGTTTAACAGAAATGATCATTTCGTACTTGTTCCATGACTTTTATTCTTTCACTCATAAATTGCTGCTCTCCTCTGTTGGCACAGCCCATCTTCAGCTCTCAGGAGATTCAATTTGCCCCTCTGTGGAGTTGTTTTTACAGAGCTCATGGCCTCTTGACTGCACGCTAAAAACGCACTCCTTGTGTTTCTATATACAGCAGCTCCTGAAATGTCAAAGATTTGAATTCTAATTTTGCAGGCAGAGATACCTGTCTTTTTAAATGAACACACAGCAGCAGTGGCAGTCAGAAGTTACCTTGTCTGTGATAAAAAAGACTCTCAGCTCCAGGAACAGCAGAGCCGGAGCACTCAGTGCAGCTGTGCTGCAGCAATGTGTTGTGAGGAGTCAGATAAAACACTTCTATCAGAGAAAGAAATTTAGAGAATTTGTACTTCGCTTCAATCCAAGATCCAGAATTAAAAGAAATAAAGTACAAAAGTTGTTTGACACTTCTGCAGTGGCACAGCCGGAGAAAGCAGGGCCATGCGAGCAGCTCCAATGCCAGTGGCAAGCTCAACCTTGATACCTGTTTATGTAACAGTCTGGAAGGAGCCCTGGTGCTAATGTGAGCATAGAGGCATCGCTCATTAAAGCCCATCCATGTGTCTCACCTCCTGTGTCTGTCACCGTTAGCTCACCACTCTACAAGGCTCCATATCAGTAAGGTCACTCAAGCAGATGAACAGAGAAAGTGAGCAAGAAAATGCAGGGATATTTCTCTACGTAATGGAAAGCCTAAGTACCAGCCTACGTCTGGAGGAAAATATGTACTGCAATTTCCTACCAGCTGGAGGTGAAAAAAAAACCACTCAGCTTGTCACAGCTAACTAGAGCTGTTAATTTTATTATCATCATTATTGCTTTTATATTGCAACAGCACCTCCATGATCAGGCTGGGAGCTGAGGGCTCCACTGTGGCATGATTGAACACGTAGAACACAAACACAGCCCCTGCCCCAAATCACTCACCTGCAGGTGTCCACAGAGAATTGAAGTGCAGCTTGGCTTTAAGGTGGATTTTAGTGTCGAATTTGGTGCAAAATGTGCTATGATATTCTAAAATAAACACCCATGCACAATACGCAGTTGTATCCAGCTTTCTTGTTCTGCGTGGAACAGTCTTTGTTCTGGGCAGCTCCAGTGACTAAATAAACCCAGGTCCCCAGCCCAATGTGAGAACAAACAAACTCTGTTTTTGTTAATGTACAATGCCTTCTTAGACACTGTGTCAGGAAAAATGCCTGTGTTTGATAAATAGCAGGTGTCACTTCCATTCAATGAACTAAGTGGCATTAACAGCCTCTCTCTTTTCCAGTAACCTCTCACCAGATTTCAGCAGCAAGGCTGTTTGGCTGAAATTTTGTTCACCTTGCTGGCATTCACCCTCATTGTGAAGAATATTTTATTTTTAAGAAAGATTCCAAACACCTAGCTGCCATTTCTAGAAACACCAGTAAACAAACACAAGAGTCAAAGAACCACAGAATTATTTAGGTTGGAAAAGTTCTCCAAACTCATCAAATTCAGCCTTTGATCCATCACCCCCATGCCCACTAAACCATACCATGAAGTGCCACATCTGCTCATTTTTTGAACACTTCCAGGGGTGGTGACTCCACCACTTCCCCAGGGAGCCCATTCCAGTGCCTGACCACCCTTTTAGAGAAGAAAGTCTCTTCATTTGTTAACAGGGATTGCCCCTACGAGGCCGCATTCCCTTGCAGAATTAATGGAACCTTTTCTTTAATTCAAGAAAACTAAGTAAAATTACAGTTTTGATTGCAGGGTCTCAGTTCTCCAGTACAAACCAGGCAAAAGCTGATCCCAGGTCATCAATGCTTGCCTGGTGCTGGGTGGGCAGAGCCCTCACGTCACCTCTTACCTCAACAGACAGCTTGGAGGTGCCTTGACTGATTCCTAGCAGTGAATGACCATGTGACACCTGCAAATCTGCTCCAACACCTTGTCCCTGCTGTCAGCCCCTGCTGCAGCCCTGGAAATAATGCAGGGTTTGGAACGTGAGCTCTGGTCAGGAGCTCGATGGTAAATTATTGATCATGCTCAGGCTATTGTAAGGCAGACTGAGGCACCACTGAAATCCTGCCTCAAACGATGATGAGGACCAGGTGCTTCAGAGAATAAATCACCAAACACTGATCTCTAAAAATCTGCTTCTCAGCCCCACAAATTCTTTTCAATGGTGACTTTCATGTGTTAATTACATCCTGCTAAAGTCTAAACAGTGCAGCTCATATGTGCTGCTGCAAAGGTTTGCAGTGCCTGCCACTGGGACTTGTGATTTATTTCTCAGTCCTGCATCATGTTCTCCTTATGATAGTATCTTTACTAGGTGTGCACCCAGACATGGCCATTCACTGGTGCTTCTGACAGTGACACTCTCAGTTATTTTTCATTAAAGTGCAGCAGTTGGACTGGGGAACAGCTGAGAGCTGTATTTTCTAGAAGTGAAGTTAACTATTTTAAGGGTTTAATTTTCTTTTCTTGCACAGATATTAAAATGGTATATGGTATATCGAGACAATTTGGGCCACTGTGATTTAAGTTGTTACAATAATGTGCACAGAAAGTCCAAAACACTCAGGGTTTTGTCATGAAAGACTGAAAATCCAGTGTAGTTACATGGAAGGAGCTAGGAAAACTTATAGAAGAGTTGCAGAAATGGTATCTACAAAACACCAACATCTCTCAGATGATCTGACCACTCCCTTGGCATTTTTAATTTGCAGAACTTAAATTAGTGAAGGATGCAGATAAAGATGCCTCCTAGGACAGTAATGTTAAAAGGTAAATAAACACAGTTAGCACTCAACCTTCATGGAAGTCATTGGGAAGCCAAAATATCTCGTAAAAAGCTGACTAAATAACCCTCCATTGGCTCCTGTGCTTTGCTGATGAACGAGGCTGGGCTGCTGTGCCAGATAATGCATTTATAAATCAGTGTAACACCCTGGCCCTGCTGACAGCAGCCCAGCTCCATCCAAGGAGCTCCAGCTGTATCCAGGCAACACCAGCGGCTCCCTCACAAAGAGCAGGTGAGAAATTTGTTTACCTGCAGGAGGAAGACACCCCAAAGTATCCAAAGTTGTCATAAAACCAAAGCAAAGCAGATTAGCATTAGATTACCTTCAGTAAATAAACTTCAAGTCTGCTCCTGTTTGTTCAGTAAAGAGTGGAAGTGGTAAGGATTATTTAGAAACAGGGATATGATCTATGGTATCTGCTACAATAAAGAATTTTTAGTTGATTTTATTATATCATTTACAAACCAGAACAGCTGGATTTACAAATACCAGCTTACTTCCCTGTGCTGACACATCTGTGACCATTACAGCACAATATAATTGTGACGTTTTAGTGCAAGTTGATCCTGAAATAAACCATTTTTAGCACATGGATAGTACAGGAATGATACAAAGCCACAAAAAACTCAAACACCTTGGTATTTATTATTGGTTATACTCAATCACTCCAACTTTGTATTTGCCTTCATTGTCTGTTTGAGCCTGACAAAATAAGATTGGAAAAAGTTTTCCTCTCTCTCCCCCAAGGAAAACACAGTGATGGGAGGAAAAGGTCTCTGGGTCTACAAAGCTTTCACAAGGGTATAGAAGAGGTTATGGCAGAAGTTTGGCATCTGGGCTCTCACCTGAGTAGTTGGAGGGAAGGAATTTGCTCTAGATTATAAAAACCCAAGTCCAGAGTACTTGCTAAAATGCATATTTCTCAAATTGTAAATAAAACTTCATAAGGTACTTTATAAGGGTGTATTTCCCTGTAGAAGCACTCATTTGAGATTGCAGGAGGAAAATTACCATGCTAAAATAAAAATAGCTAGTAATAAACTAACTCAAAATTATTTATTTATTTATTGTAAATTTTATTGTACTTTTAAAGATTTTTTAGACATAGCACCAATAATTTTTATACTCACAGTTGCTGTGCTATATAAAACAATTTTAATATAGTTATAGTTTTAAAGTGAGTGGTTTAGATTAATTAATTTGTATGCTTGGTTTTTGGGTTGAGTTTTTTGTTTGGTTTTTTTTTTGTTTTGGAGGTTTTCTCCCTTATGCAATGATAAACATCAAGTCTTAAAGAAGTAACAGCTTTAGCCATAAAATACCCAGCTGCACACTCAGAGTGGAATGCAGCTTTTATGGTCACCGTTCCACTTTGAATTTACTACACTGTGTCTTAAAGGTACATTTTGGAAAATGAATGCCTAAGCACTACCTGTGGCTATTTGGGATGCACATCAAATATTTAAGAGATGCTTAAACTGCAAGTTGTAGACCAAGTACCAGTAACACATTTGAAAGCAAGGAATCGTTGGGTCAGCATTCAAACAACAAATCAAAGATCAAGAACCATTTGCTGAAGGTGTAAGTATAGATGATCAAACAATTCTTCTAATATTTTTATCTTATTTTTAAATATTTGCTTCTGAAGTAATGTGCAGTTATGTCACATTTAAGGCACTGTCTGTGGGGAGGTTCATCAGCAAGGTTTTTCCTACATATTAGAGGTTTTATTTTATGCTTACACTGGGCACAGCTGCATTTTTCTTTGAGAAATCACTTCAAGATCTTCTTCAAAATATTGTGTTGGATTTTACAAGTACTGAGTTTCCATTGTTACTAGGTCAGTAAAAAAGAAGATATTTGTATAACCTGGAAGCAGAACTACTCCAGGTACCAATTCATTGTTACCCATGGCTCTCCCAGCACTTATGGAACTTTGCAAAGGCAAAACACTTGAGATCTACATAAGCCAGAGCTCCTGAAGGAAATCACTGTGTTTTTACTGCAGAAACTCTGTTCTCTCCTTTAGAAACTTCAGAAGTTACAGGAACAGACAGAAAGCAAAGGCCTTCTCTGTGCAGCACCTTACACAAAGGGCTGGAATGCTGGTGGGGTCCCTGTTTATTTGTTTGGTGATGAAACCACCCCCAGAAGTGACAGGCTCTGCCTCGGCTCAGCCAAGAGGCAGCTTTATCACCTGGATCCGTGTAAAAGGAACGCTTACCTGAGATGCACTGTCTCAACTCTTAATGGGAGGCAGCAAGAGCCCTCTGCTTCCACCAGTGCCCCGTGAGAGGAGCTTTTAGCTTTAATTTCATGTCCTTTTCATAGCTTCCCTCTCTCATCGCTGTTTTCTCAGTGGGTCTTCTTGTAAAAAGAGAATTCAGAACCTACAGATTAGGCCCACAAAACCAGCCCTGGCGGGCTGTGCTTTTGGAGCCACTGGTTTTGTCTGTGGCACGCACTGGCTGCAGGCTTCACTCGCAGCCCCTGCTCCCGTCCCCTCTGTGACTCAGCTTTCCAGAGAGCAGGATTTCCTTCCCTGCAGAGCCCCGAGAGCCTCTGCAGAGCCTGTGGGGATCACTGATTAAGAGGCACTAAAGGAGTGTTTTTCTCATCCTCTTCACATTCCCCTCTTTTCTCCCAAACCCAGCTTGTTTTCATCACTTTAACTCTCCCTCAGTGAAACACAGCTTGCCTCTCTGTGCTGGGATTCAGAACTCCTTTCAGAAGGATCTGAGAGATACAGGCACTAGACAGAGCTGGTCTATGGCTGAAGGAATGGGAAATTAGTGAAAAAACACTGCACGTTGTGCTCTGCCAGTGTTAGAAACCACAACTGCACTGGAGGAGGGGAGCTGACAGCTTTCTGGGCTGTCGAGTTGCCTTGAGAACCGCTGAACACAAAAACCTGCGAAGAGCAGCCCACCTGTACCCACTCTGTAAGTATGGATCACTTATTATTCACATGCTCTTTCATCTCTCCCGTTCTGAATGCTGCAGTCAAGGACTTGCTAATGAAAAAAAATTAATTGGGAGGAAACAAGAAAAAGCATGCGAGTGATGACACACCTGAAAGAGGGTAAATGAGTGGAAGTTTCATTCTGAAATGTTTTCCCCACAAAAAGACTGTGGTAACACTGAGATGGCAAATTTCAAGGGAGGAGTGAAATAGGTAACTCTTTTAGAGGTCCGTAATTGTAAATGAACAATTTGATATTAACATGGGCCTATGAGAAATTAAGTTCATTAAAGTGCAATTGAAAAGGAAAAGTGAAAAGGAGGCTCAGGGGGGCCCTTGTGGCTCTGCACAACTCCCTGACAGGAGGGGGCAGCCGGGGGGGTCGGGCTCTGCTCCCAGGGAACAGGGACAGGAGGAGAGGGAACGGCCTCAGGCTGGGCCAGGGGAGGCTCAGGCTGGACAGCAGCAGGAATTTCTGCATGGAAAGGGTGCTCAGGCCCTGGCAGGGGCTGCCCAGGGAGGGTTGGAGTGCCCATCCCTGGAGGTGTCCCAGGAAGGGCTGGAGGTGGCACTCAGAGCTCTGGGCTGGGGACAAGGTGGGGACTGGGCACAGCTTGGGCTGGATGGGCTGGGAGGGCTTTTCCAGCCTTAATTATTTTGTGTTTGAAAGTCATAAATGGGAGACCAGACTAATCCAGAGCAAACAGTTTGTACGGTGAGGACAGAATTGCAGAGTGAGTTTTAGCACCAGCCAAGTGCAAAATTCCCTGCGATGATAAGAGGTGGGCATCAAATTGTAATGCAGGAATCCTAAAAGGCTGAATGGCAAAGAGTGGGTGCAGGAAAAGACCTGGGAAAGGAACAACAGGGAAACACTTTTTGCCATTTTGAATGGTACCTCCAGGGGTGCTGTCTCTGAACATTCCTCCCAATAGGATCTTTAAGAAATATGGCATCCCTTTTTATTTTTACAACAGATGGCACATAAAAGATAAAGCTGAAAATAACTGAGAGTAGTTAATTTTAATTAATTTAATTGTGGCTCAATAATAAAAACCAATAGCCTTGGCTTTTTAAACTAAACCACCTGGGAAGGGCAGGTAGCTTTGCCTAATATCACTCTTACAACAACAGTGCAGTTTCTAACGCCTATATTTTAAAAGAACACATGCTAAAGACAGTAAAAATGTATAAATTTGAGACAGAAAATGTCTTAATAGTGATGGCTTCCACAGGGCGCTCAGTTGAACTTACACTGAGAAGATCAAAGGTGAATTGGTTGCACTAATTCAATTGTTTCCCTTCACAGAGAAAAGCTGTTAGTAGAGTTTCCAATCAGCAGTGAAAATGCACAAGACCTACTACTGGTTATTATGCATATAAGAAATCAGAGAAGTTTTTAGTTATTAGTGCAAGTCACCAGCTGTATCACCTACACCCTCCTCTGGCTTGATTTCCATATGGTGATTAGGTTTTTTAAATATACATGTACTGGTCCAGACTAAACACCCTTGAATTTTGGATTTTGAAGATACAGCTGAGTGTGCTTGGCCTATTCTGCCTCCTGTGGGAACTCAGAATATTTAGTCCCCTGAGCAAAGATTAGTGCTTTGCAAGACAGGGCCCTTGATTAAAGAGTTCTCTGTGTTACTTTTCTCTGTTTCCCATCTGATATTATGGAATGAGAAACCAGCCTTGGCCCTCTACCTCATGAAAATGCTAAGAGCGAAAGTTCTTTTTCAGGACTTTGAGAGATAAACAGCCAATTTTTCTTTTTTGAAAACACTGCAAGAAAGTGCTGTCATGCAGCCTTTCAGAAATGGTCTATAACTCAAGGGCAGGCAGGGGGAAGCCATTAGGGATTGGAAAGAGGTGAGTCAGAACAGATGAGAGAGAAATATGTGTTTCAGCAGCAGATTTAAAAATGAAAGAAGGCTGAAAACTTCTAAAGCTATTATCTAAAAAAAAAAAAGTCCAAATTGTTCAAAAGGGTTCCTTGATATAGAGAAGTTTGAATTAAGCAGCAGATTCAGCAATTCCAACATTTTTGTAGACAAATAAGACTTCATAGTGATGCTTAAGGTTTCACATGCTTTTCACTACACATATTTGAAGCTATTAATTGATGTTTAGATCCAAGGTTGTGATCCATGGCTCAAAATTAAATGTTTTCTAATCAAAATGAAAAGCGGATTAAAAGAGTGAAAAAAAGAGTGAAAAATAAAAACAGTGTTCCCATACCCTACCTCAGACAGTCCTAAAAAGTTGCAAATACCCTGCAATGTGAAACAATTTCTCTGGCTGTGGCTGGAAGAGAGAAAAAGTTTCTCCACGTGTTTACAGGTAATGAAGGACAAAGTGCCTGAAGAGCCTCGAGTGAACAGAGAGATGCAGTGGAGAGACAAACAAAGACAAAGTTAATTGGCAGGAGAAGTCCAGTAGGAAGTTAGGGAAAAATCATTCCAGGATTTCTTACTGGGATGTGTATTTCCTCCTTGCTGGAGGACAGCAAGGCAGTTTGTCAGTGCCACAACCTGACTGCAATCCCAAGTGGTGCCTCAGTGGAACTCCATCCATTCGTGATGGAGGTCAGGCTTTGGGAAACCTCAGAGGCTGCTTTACATCAAGTTCTTTAGTGTTAGTCTGTACCTTTCTAGCACTCCCTTTACCCTGTACCCTCTGGATTATCAGGAAGCTGCAGCACACACAAGACAAAGGGAAAATTTACAGAAATTCCCCTTTGTGAACACCACTGGCAGTAGCAAAAATCCCAATGAACTTGTGCCTCTTCTTGAGCACAGGGTTATCGGTGCAAGATCTTGCAGCAATACCCATCTGCCTTCATGCCAATAAAAGGAGTTTTTTATATATGTTTCTCTATAATACATTGGGATGTGAAAAAAACCTGCTTATTGTTATTTCAGAGAAAAGTAACTCATACCTCATGTAAGCACTGCTGATGCTAATCAAGTCTTGCCTAAAAAAATCTCATAACATGTCCTGTCTAAATAAGAGCTGACCCATATTAATGAAAATCATGTTTTGAATGTATTTTTAACTGGAACACACCGTGGTTCCTTCTCTGTTTAACTAAATGAATTTTAAACAAATTGGTTCCTGAGCAATTTAGAAATTCCCAAGAATTTGCAAAGTTTGTATAAACACCAGCTCTTATCATGGCAGATATTCATATTGCAAATATGATTTATGAACTAATGAATGAAGCAGAAATAAGACACATGGTGCTAATCCTTTTATTCTTCCTCAGTTACTGAGATTAATCAAACGTAATCTCTATTGCTCCAAGCAAGCCTGTGCCCAAACAGAATGTGCATGGAGCAGCTATCAGGATGTAAATGTGTTATTTGAAAGAAATGAAAAAGAAAAAGGCTTTTTTTTTCTTTCTATATTTGTTTTCAATGATGGGGACTAAAAGATTATTAAAACAGCAGCACTTATTCCATAGTCTGTAAAATTTCTTGGATCTAGCAGATGTTAACCCAGTTTTACCCAACTACTTCAGCTTTTCTTCTGTGATCTCTGAGACCCAGTTCCACCCTCGCAGCCTACAGTGGATTTAGTAACATGAAAGACAAGTTAATTATTTCTACATTCTTATGTAGCATAATACAAAAAATCATGGGTTTTTCTCTGACCCAACTTTATAATTTTTTTTTAATAGGACAATGCTATTACTAATTTTTGTTTTACTATTGCCATTTGAATGTCTGCCAGAGTTCAGTGCTGGAAACAAAACCACCATTTCCACACATGGGCCTTCGGGAGCTTTTGCAGTGTCTAAGCTTCAGATTTAAAACCTCTCCACATCACTGTGTGGAGTTTTTTGCTAAACAGGTATTTCCTGACAGTGTTTGGAATTCAAAAGTCCGTTAGTCTTGAGTCCAGAGATGGAAGCAGCTGTGAAGGTTAGATTTTGGGGACTATTAGTCTTTCCAAGTTGCCTCTTTGGGTGCAGGGCACACATGAAGCCGTGCACACCTTGCAGCCTCCCCAGGGTGCCACTGTCTGTCATGAGGGGAACTGAAGTGCTTTCCCTGGGGCTATGAAGCACCATTTTTAGATCCTAAAATTGACTGGTAGTGTAGCTTAAAACATGGTAAGTTGAAGTGTTCAGTGATAAATGTTCCCTAAATTGCTATCATTATGTAAAAGATATTACCCTTAATAGTCTGATGGTACACAATGAAGAGTTCAGAAATATCCTGCAATTAGGAGCTTAATTCCAGACTCTCATTACACCATAAGGTATTTCTTAAAACTTAGTTTGGAATAGAGAAGTTTCCTCAGGAACTGCCATGCCAAAAAAACTTTAATGTCCAGAGTCTGAAGATCATATTTGAAGGTAATTAAATAGTTTTATGTTGCATTGAGTTAAGCAGGAGGCACCATGATGGAATATCACCACTATTTAGAGATGCAATTAGGGTCTCTTTTATAGTTGTGACAGGCCAATGTAAATGTAATCACATCCCAATTAGCAAGTAATTATCCTGTTGCTACCTAGATTCATGCCTTGAGTTAGCAAGTACCCTGAACCTCAGTCTTAAACAGAGGTACGATGATTTGATTTTATTAGATTTATCCACCAAAGAAAATAATGGAACACTTTTATACAAAAATACACCTAAGCACTGTATCGCCACACTGCGACAGTATCAGATCTTAAATGGGGACAGAAAATTACTAATAGTACTGTTCAATATTAAAAATTAACATTAACAGGCCTTGTTCTTCTAAGGGAAGCAAGATGGAATGAATCCGACCCATTAACAATTTAAGATGTTAAACTATTTGTTGAAAGATTTCGTGGCCTTCCTTCCTTCCTTGCTGGCAGTAACCTGGGAACAGCTTTATTGAAATGGAGAGGGGAATCAGGCTGAGAAGAAGATGGTGTCTCACCAGTCTTGTGACCTGCATTTGTGATGCCAACTTTAATCTCCTCATTTCTTGTAGCTCAGAAGATGCCTTTGGCACAGTGGACAATTTTCTTTGGGGTGTAGCAGAAAGCCCTTTTATCTCAATCTAGTGAAGCACTAACCAAAACTATCTTCCAGATTATAGGAACAAACTGAAAGTTAAAATATTAAAGCTTATAATAAAATGCAAAGGAAAGAAACATATGGCTTAAGGGAGCCGAAATTCAGCTCACTGTCTGTCTGCTGTTGAAAATGAGTGATGTTCCAATCTGCTGCTTCTTTGCCAAGAGCTTTGGGTCATTTTGAAAATGATCTTCACTGCTGTAACAATGCCCACAAGTTTAAAAACTTAATCAAAATCAATATAAAAGCATTCCAGGTCACTTTCCTTGCTCCTGGGAAATATTTTTCTTTGTTTTCAGTGTTACTCCTTTGGGAATTGCTTTTTCTCACATATCTATTTATTTCAATTTATTCCACTTGTCAAGAAAAAAAAAATTATCTGCATCTGGAAAACTCTGGGATTGTTTTGAACAGAATTAAAATTTAAAGGTAAATCACAGCTACATCTGTTTTCTAGGTCATAGCTTGTGTCTAATTTTTATTTTTTTTTTACTTCTCTCTCAAGTTCAGTTCACATTTAGCAGCTAATTACACAGTGCAAATCAGCATCAACCCAGAGGTTTGAGTTCCAGGCTTTGGAATTTGTACAAGTGACAAAAAATGCACTTGGCATCAAAAGTGAACATCAAATGTGTTCCATAAAAGTAAATCCAGTCTTGAAATGAGTCTCTAGGAAAGTTAAACTGTAGCAAACAGGGACAGTCCCAACACTGCTCCCAAAAACCAACCCCTGATATAAAACAATGACTTTTGTAGGCAGTACCCACAGACCCCACTCTGTTCTCTCACACAAAGTGTTGCACAGAGATGCTGATAAAGTCTTCTCTCAGATTTTGTGAGTAAGAATACCTGTCAGTTTTTATCATAATTCCACATAAATTTCCATTTAATTTTTAGATTTGCCTTGAAACACTCAAAGACCATCCCACACTTCCAAGCTGGGTCAAGAAATTATTCATCCTCCACAAATTTGAGTGCTCTCACTTAAAAAAATGGAAGTTCAGGTGATGTCTTTCTTCAATTTCTGACAATATTTTGAAATTTCAAATCTATAAAACTCTCTGTTTTTTTCTACTTTTCCTCCCCCTATAAGTCACAACATGCTGAACCACGATATTCAGCTTTATTATAATTCCTGAAATGGTGTTTACTATATTTCTCCTCTCCATTTACTGTGTTCATCTATCCCTGCCCCTTGTCATACATTTGGAGTTTGTCATTAAGTTTGAAAAGCTCTTTTATTTAAATGATGAAATGAATTTGTGCCTTCCACAACAAAGAGTAGCAACACTCCCCCTTCTCTAGACATCTTTCAATAAAAATGTCCTCAAGTTTAACATCAAAATCACAAGAAAATGGTTAATCAACCCTGCTAATTAATTTTACTGATTTCTTAGAGTTCTTCGGGTGCATCAGTGGATTAGTTTTAAACAAGGGCATCAAGCCCCTGATCAATTAGAGCTGAATTGATTTTTCTGTAATTCAAAAGCAGTTTTCAAATTTGCTCCCTAAAATTTTTGATTAATTTTCTCACTGAACGTAAGTGAGCCAGTTTCATGTTTTTCTTTGCCATGACATTCGGATGTAACAGCCTAAAGACTGGCCTGGAAAAGTGCTGCTTGAGGACTTCTTTCCAAGATCCAATTTGTTTTAATGGAAGTTTTACAGAAACTATACATTATTGCTCCAGCATAAGTAAATATATTCCTATGAAGTGCAGAATGTGCTCTGATTTCACTCTTCATTATTCCCATTTGGATTTGCATCACTGAAGAATTCCCCATCCCTTTTTATACTATTATTCCCAATAACATACAAGGGCAGGCTAGTTAATCCAAAGAACGGCACAAAAGGTTGAGAGGAGTTTAGATTCCTGAATTCAAGCCCAAATGCAGCATCTAGGCCTGGCTAAGGTAATTTCTTCAGCCAACCATCAGTTCTCACATTTGGATGCTTGAATAAATAGAAAGGAGAGCTCAGGAGGTTTTACAAAACCCAAGTCACTCACAGGTAACTCTACATCCTGAATAAATACATCAGGAAAGAAGGAGATCAAGAGAACAGTATCCATGTATTAATTTTTAATCATGAGATCCAATTTAGGAAACTACCAAATCTACAGAAGAAGGGGAAGAGGTAAAGAGAAATTCTAATTCAAATTCCCACAACCTCAGAGAGCTTGGCCTATTCCACCAGCCAGAATGTGTTCCACTATCCCACTGCAGTGCTGCTCTCCAGAACACACCCCAAGCTCCGTGGCCTGGTTACTCAGCAAGCCCAGACTTAGGGCTCTGGAGTAGAGAAGTTGCTCAGTAATGAGCCCCAGGCCCCCGAGCTGCTCATTAATCAAAGCTTTTGCTCCTTGTGTGACAATTTGGGGACAGTTACACCAAACACCACCAGGCTCACTGTCCAGCAGGCTGGGGCTGGGAAATCCACTGGCAAACACAGTGCATTGGTTATAAATACATGTGATTGAGTGAAAAACACTTAACACCCATTGAACTACTTCTTGCTTGTTTAGAGCTGAAGTGATTTGGGCTGCCTAAACTTTCCTCATTTGTCCTTGCCCCTTTACATAATTTTCCAATCAGAAATGATGTTAGAAGCTTGATGTCCTTCTCATTGTCCTTCCCTCTCATTGTCTTTCCTAAACAAAGAAGCAATCACTTCAACACTCTTACTCTCCTTGTTTTTATGGGCAGTAAAAGTTGTTAATGACTGAACCCTTAATCCAGTGTCCCGTTTTTGTCTGTCCAAGAAAGAAATTCCACACTGCCAGGTGTTCCTGCCCCACATTCAAGCCCCTACTCTTGATGCTTGAACATTCTTAATATTCTAATTTTATTTCACATCATTGAGGTTTTGTACAAGCTGTCCTGATTTTGGGTAGGGTATTTTTGCCATTCCTCTCACTATTTAGCTCCTCTCGTAGCCAGAATCATTCACCATGGCCTGACCACTCTAGCTACCATTTTGTGTCACAAAATCCTTCCCAGAATTTGGTTGAAATCAGACCTTCATTGAACAAACAAATATAGACCCTTTCTTTGGAAATTACACAAAAAAGGAACCACTACTGCAAATATTTTCATATGGATTTAAATAGCACTAATAATACTACAGATTCAGGCTGGACTGATGCTGATTCCAACTGATTAAGGCAAAACTTTTTGGAACACTTGATGTTCAGACTACTTCTTCCACTCACTAAATAGATGCTATTGAGAAAAGCTGACCAAAAAAACCCTCACAAAAATCAATATTTCCGTTGTTCTAAAGGAGCCTTTTACTTTAGACAAGAGCAAACCTTAATCCATTTCCATAAAATATCATGAATCCTCAGTAATTTTAGAAGATGAAAGGGGAATGAATCTCCTCTATCTTTAATTGCTCCTCCTTGGAAAGGTGGTAGAGAAGGATTACATTTGAATACTCCAATTTTATACTTTATCTAGGCAAAAATTCAGCCCCCTTGAATCCCTTTGAGCCCCCTTTGAGTCCCCTTTAGTCCTCCAGGCAGAGATTTGGGGTGGACCCTCCCATCCATCCCAACTTTCCTGTCCCAACAGAAAGTTTGGGACAAAATGTGGTTACACCTCATCCTCCTCAATGATCTGCTTCAGGCATAGACAGAGTGAGGCTTCCATGGGGAGCCAAACAGAAAATGTGTCATCAAATCCAAGACACCTTCTGGAACACCCTGAAAAAGGTCTATCAGCCTGGTACAGGAATTCAGAAGCCTGAACCACAGATTTCTTCAGGGGAGACAAAGAAAATGGGAAAATGCATCAAGCTTGCAGATTTGACATAAACTGACAGATCACAGCCACAAAAATTGAGTGCATTGGAGTGAAATCTTTCCCACAATGGCTTGTGCCAGCTTTGTTTTCATAGATCCTGCGATGCCATTTCACTCTCTGCACCTTCTCACAGCAGGCCTGGAATTCACTGGGTGCTTATTGCACCTCCTTTTAATCTCACTCCTCTAAATACATCTACTTTAGTCTTTGAAACTTTACATAACATACAAGTTTAAATACATATTTTTAAAATCAAGGATTTGTGTTTACCTAAAAGCCACAGAGGAAAACATAGCAGGTACCAAAATTCAAATGACTGCATGATTTGTGAGTTTCTACATTTTTTTTATCTAGCTAAAAGCAATCAAAATCTTCCTCAACGTGGCTATCATTGCTCTCATGCTAATGACACCTTGACAAGCCAGGAGGAAAATGGAAAACATTGATTTCTGAAGGACTTTTCTGAATCTACTGTCGACTAGCACTAGAATAAATTAACTTCTAATATTTTAATAAAGTGAAATAATTTGTGATTCTTTCTCAACAGCTCATGACTCATCTCATGCAAGAGTACAAGAGCACAGCAGATGAACAGCGACTTCTCAATATGTTGCTTTAATCTGTTTTTATTCACTAAAAACATGCTTAGATGATGCAATTTACCAAGAGCAGTAAAAGCCTTTCACGAAACACAAAACATGCTTAAAGCAGACATTCCCAACTTAGGCCACCTTTAACATCCTTTAAATGCATTTCTTTAACTGAAAATTAGGCATCCTAAAACAAAACTGGCATCGCTGTAGATCATTTGAGTTTTTTTTCATGGTCTCACCATGAATCGTAAATGTTTTCAATTTTCAAGCTCCAAGGATAATGGGAAAATGCTTCAATTATAATGGCTACAAAACAAATGAAACCACAAGAAGAATAAATTTTACTGAAAAAATACTTAGAGTTAAGACATTCTAGATTTGAAGGAAGCAAAATAAAATAGCTGTACAAAAATTCTGCTCTACTTTATAAACCTTTAGAAGCAGTAAATGCCTTTTGAAATGAAATACTACTCTGAAAGAAAAAAACACATAAAAAATCCTGTAAATAGATTCTGGGTTTCCTGCAGGTGATTTTTCCCATTTTTTTAGCTTTGTTAAAATTACATTTTCAGTAACTCTTTTCAGATTTAAAGCATTGTACTGTAATTCTATAAAATGCCATATGCACAGAAGTTTTAGAGATAAAGATATTTAGAAAATGTCTTTACATCTGAAGATCCTTGGCTGATTTTTAATCAGCTATAATTATTTCCTCTATGCAAAAAAAGGAAACAATAAGCCCTTCTTCTTGCATTGACAAAAGCCTCAGAAACATCCCAAAGTGTCTATTTCTCTCTCTCAGATAGAGTGACAATGACAAAAACGAGACTTAAAGATAACTTATCCTTTGCAGAGCCAGAAAAATGTCACAAAGAAGCTTTCTGATAAGGGACTATTTAGGAATCACCTGTTCAAAATGGAGACATAGCTGCAGAACCCAGATGCAAATTCACCCCTCTCATGCTCTCAGGAGTTTGTTCTTTATTTCTAATATGAAAAGCAATAAGAAGCAAACCAGGGCATCAAGATCTTAATCTCTATGGCAAAACAGGCACCTTCAAGACATTAAACAAACCAGTTTATTATCAGCCACTTTTAAATATAAATAATAAACTTCCATTCTCCCAATATCAGGTGAATATTATCTCATAAATTTGCCATTTTCATTCCTGACCTCATGCTACAGTTTCGGGTTCATGCAGACATGGTTTTGTTGAATCCATTTTCTATTAGGCTTCCCAGTACAATGATTTGGCTGTGTATGATTATACAGCTCTCTGAGAGTGCAGAAAATTACCAGTAATTTAGGGAGAAATTCCACAGCAAAGGCTGCCAGAATGTGCTCTTCAATTTAAAAAGATATTCCCAGAGCCTGCTTGGCTTTGCTGGCTGTAAGCACTGCTTGAGTCCACCATAGCCCAATGCATCATTCCAATAAATATCATTTTATATCTTTGTTGTTCTCTCCCTCTCCAGTGAATTTAAATCGACTTGATGAAATCTTGCTCTAGCCACTGAATACATAACCCCACCATTCGTTTAATTATACATACAGCAGCAGGAGAGAAAACCAGAGAATATGTTAGTGCTGATGCGTCGCTGTGTGTGAAACAGAAAAAAATATAAGTACATTTATTAAACTGAGA
This sequence comes from Edolisoma coerulescens, assembly GCA_013397115.1. NCBI lineage: Eukaryota > Metazoa > Chordata > Aves > Passeriformes > Campephagidae > Edolisoma > Edolisoma coerulescens. The sequence goes on from VWZW01005681.1 coordinate 23,720, forward strand.
CACTATTCTGGGCTTGATTCACTGATTTTCTCCAAACAGGGGGAGGAAATGATCCTCCTTGGGTGTATTTAAAGATTTTGTTGATATTTTTTTAACTACATCAATGATCAATGACCAGTGATCATCACTGGAATTGCAGCCAGACCTTCTATACTAAATTCCACTTTAATTGCTATTCCATTTTCTGCTCCTTCAGTGCTACTTATTTCTAACATTTATTTCAGCCAGTCTACCATATCTTTCTCACATAACGTATAGAGCAAATTCTCATTACTTTGGACTGAAATCCACTTTTTGCTCCCCCTTTTTTAACCAGACTCTTTTTACAGAATAGACAACAGCCAATGTCACGATTTTTCTGTGGTCTCCTGTTTGTCAGCCCTGTTGATTATGATACACAGAGGGTGTTAGGGGTCAGGGCACAGCTGAATTAAGACATCAAAGGGTTTATTTCATGTGCCTGCACTTCCCTGCTGCTTCTAAACATTTTTGAAGAACCACCAGTAGACCAAAGAAATAACCACTGCATGGTTCAACCAGGTACGGTCTGACCTTTTCCTGTCTGTTCATCATCCTTCAAAAAGCACAGGAGTAATGAAAAAATCAAACCCCACAGCCTTAACTGCAGGGTTCAACACAAAATGGGGCTTCCAGCGTGAAGTTGATAGTTTGATAAACCTGAACAGTCACAGTAACAGGTGGAGACAGAGCTGCACAACTGGCAGCACAAAAGGGCTTTACTCTGGCCACACAAGGGTACTGTGGGAAAAAGTAAACAGAGTTTTGGCACTTGATTTAAGTGAACAATTCCATTTAATTCCACCTTTCAAACTGACCAGTGTTTCTGGGCAGGTTGTGAAGATGCATCTCCCACCCATCCTCGGGCAGGACTTTGAGCTCAGAAATGCTCCTTAGGCCTCTTCGAAGAGCTCGTGGGCTGAGCTCCTTGAGCTCATCAGGGACCCTGCTCCCAGCAACAGGTGCTGGTAACGAGCTCCTGTTTCCCAACAAACAGCCTTGGAAACTTGCCTGGATAACAACCCCAGGGGAACAACGTTTTTGTTATCAAACCTGCAAAGAAAGTTACCCCCAACTCATGCCCAGGGTGGAAAATAGCATCAATAAAGCCCACGCTTCTGTGATCCTGCAAACAGCAGTCCTAAATGAGACCCATTGAGCTCTCCTGGACTGCCACGGGCTGTGATCTTTTCTCCCAGTGTAATAAACACTGATACATAGGACAGGATTATTGTTCTGCATTTTACTACTTCTTGAAGTCAAAATAAAGGGCAAGATTATGATAGATCCATGAAAATCTGAAAATGAAGAAGAGCCTTAATTTTCAGTGCACATGTTGTTCCAAGAACAGGATATCAGAATAGTCTGACCTTCACTCTGAAGGAAACGGGGAACCAGTGCAGTCACAGATGACCATGAGAGAGAGAGCACTGCATGAAATTCATGCTTTGAAACTAATAATGGGTCAGTTCAAAAGGGCCCCACCAACACCAGACATACTCTTTATGGAAAGATTACCCCAGGAATTGTTTTGGTTTGTTTGTCTGTTTGTTTTGCAAGATCTAGGTTAAAGTGTAGTAAAGGATATTACATTAAAATACATATGTAAACCCCTCAGCAGATCTGTCATGAATAGCACCGCTCAAATACTGTAGAGAAAAAGCTAAAACAATATTTACCCTCTGTGTGAGAAGCACTCTCACAGGAGGCTCCCAGCTCGGTTCACTCTGCATGTAGTTGACTCACATGCTCTTTCCTGCTAGAAGACACAGGGGAGGTAAATAGATAAATAAATAAATAAATAAGGCTGCCTCCAAATGACTGTTCTCTTCCTTAGCCTCATTTTTCCCCCCAACATATCCTCTTTGTACATTTTTAGGTGTGTTCAGGTACAGTTTGACATTAGTAGGTGGTTTCAACACTCAGTCCTTTTCTGCAGCATGACTGCACAAGCGCTAGGAAATACTGAAAAACTCATCACTTTGGTGGTCTGGGCTTCCTTTCCTACCCTGATATTTTGAGGTTAAAGATGATATTCCAATGTCATGGCAGGGGGACAGTACTTGGCTGCCTGGTGGCAATGGCAGTAAGTGCTGGATGCAGCTTTCGGCTTGTCAGAGTACTTCAGTGCTGTCATGCTAAATTTGTAATAATGGCTCTGCAGTGCTTTCTGTGACCTCCACAGCTAATGACCTCTGGTCAGCATCAGGCACCTTGTTTAGTTAGGGCAGACAGCATAATTTGCTTCTCTGCTTGTTTCTGTTGACTTTTTTCTAACCGCGATTTCAGATGACTTCCAAAAGCAGGACAGAAGTTGGGATGATTAACTTCCACAGCCCTCTGCTCGTGCAGTAACTTCCCAAAGAAAGTTATTACAGGGAAATCCTTTTTTTCTCCCCAGCTCTGAAGTGTCAGAAATGGCTTTACAAAGCTGAGCACAGCTGGTGCAGCAGCCTGACTACCCTTAAGTGTATTCTCTGAGTCATTTGCACACACAGAGTTACCAAAACCTTCCCCTTATTTTCTATCTCCACTCCACTTCCTTGGTGGCACCCTTTGTGTGAAGAGCACAGAGCTCCTGGCACTTCCATACAAGACCCAGGAAAACAGAGTGGGCCAGGATACTGGGATGCAAATCCCAGGAGATGTGGAGTGTTCAACCCAAAGTGTAGTGCTCCAGTGATGAACATGTCTGAAATTCTGGGTGGTCTTCCAGTGTGTTCTGTACCTTCTGTGCTGTGAGGACAGGCTGCTGCAGAGGGGGAGAAGACCACTTTTTTTTTTTTTTTCTCCATCCTTCCTCTATTCTCCATCCTTCCTCTATTCTGCTTCTTCCTTTCAATATCATTTTGGTTTCACAGTCACAATCAGATTTTCTGAAAGGACAATGAGCCATTCCCATTTCTTTGGCAGGTTAGTTTACAGCTGTACCAGCCAATGGGTCCAGCTTCACCTTTTGCTGCACAATCAGTCAATGCAGTGTGGTGGAAATAAGGGATGTGGAGAGAGCTGCAGCCCACAGCTACACTGAGTCAACATAATGTGAACCTGAGTTTTTGGGATGCATTCACCATCCACACCAACACTTGCACCTGCTCCGTGCTGTCATGGGCAGAGGGAGCAAACCACATCCCTCTAGCAGTAACTTGGATTTAGACTAAATTATGCCACTCCTGAGAAGCTGATCACAATTGTGAAGAATGGCAGAGGCAATGCATTTCCATGAAGTGAGAGCTCAGAAATCCAGGACCCAGGTCAGCTCCAGAGATTCCTGATGAATGCTCCAAGTATTCCAAGAAGCAGATGAGTCTGCTAGGTTGGTGCTAAGCTGCAGCATGCAGCTTACTTGGCATTTTAAGATGTCTGATGTAATAACACAGCTAATGATAAGAAACTAGAAACTAAAAGCTATCAATTAAATCTCTTTGATCTCATAGAATCACGGATTGGTTTGACTTGGAAACAATCCTACAAGCCCATCCAGTGCCACCCCTGCCATGGGCAGGGACACCTCCCACTGTCCCAGGCTGCTCCAAGCCCCAATGTCCAGCCTGGCCTTGGGCACTGCCAGGGATCCAGGGGCAGCCCCAGCTGCTCTGGGCACCCTGTGCCAGGGCCTGCCCACCCTCCCAGGGAACAATNAAAGGAAGTTTAAAGAAAAACAAGAGCAGCACAGAAAACAATTAGGCAATGTTTAATTACACACAGCCAGCTGCACCATTAATCAGCACGTTTGGGAGACTTCCTAAGCTGTGGCCCCACACGTTGAAGTGAGACATTAAAACACAAGGGTGGCCCTTCCAAAGCTGCTGTAAGAAGTACCTCTCTTGAGTGTCTCTTATAATTTCAGTCAATGCTGCTTGATGGCCATTAAAAAGGAAATCAAATTAAACTCCCACATCATGAGGCACTGGGAATATTTGTTTATTTTTATTTATGCAGAGTTACATAACCATAGCTTGGGGTTGTAGGGTATAAGTGTTTGTGGCTGACTGGACATTCCTGCTCTGGCACAAATGTTGTCTCCTTGTGAAAATTAATCCTAGGATTGTGCTATATAACTGAATACATCACATAATCAGTCCTACCTGCCCCACTGTCCTCTTTCAGTATGCAACCTGCTCTACAGACCCTCTGGAACAGGTGCAAATTCCACCTGTTTGGTTATGTGGGATCCCAGAGTCCCATGAACATTACTGCAAACACCTGTTATCTCTCAAAGGGAGGAAAAGAAAACCCTCTTCCTTATAATTTTTTATTTCATCTTCTTCCAAGTCATGCAGGCACTATCAAGCAATTTATTCTACTATTGAACTGTCTGATCCTTATCTTTTGGCATGTAATAGGTGGGCTGGGCTATGAGTTTCATTTTATGTAGACACCATAACTGGATTTAGAACAGTCACTACTCTAGTTTTCATAATTTTTAAAGCTCAGCATTAAAGAGCATAGTGCTGCTTTTTATCAGAAAGTAATCATTACAAAAAAAGAAAAAGAATTGACATTAGATTACTAGTGGTTTTTCAAAATGAAAATTAAGCCTGCAGTACTTCTTATATCATAAAAAGCATGTTATGCTTGTGCTGAGAGAAAGCAGTGTCTCACAGCTGGGATAGATTTGTAGCCTCAGATGGAGAGACTGTGGTAGTGCAGCATTTTCCCAGCCTTGCTCCTTTGCTCCAACCCCTGCCTCCCAAGGGATGGATCCCAGCTGGCACAGCAGCATTTCCTCTTTTGGATGTGTTGCTGCAGCAGCAGAGGGTGAAAGCAGTGGGAAACCAGAGAGGGTACCATGAGTGATGGGATAATGCCAGAGTGGAGCAAAGACAGCTCCAACTCAGATTCTCCTTGTGTAGAAGCTGCTTCTCCTGGAAACATCTGCTTTGTGTTCCAGCATTCCTGCTTTTCTCCTCTAGATGAGAGTTAACCACAATTCTGATTTGCAGGGCTTGCAGGGAGCTGGCTGTTACATGATATGGTCTATCCACCACAAGAAACAAGCCTGGAAAGGAAACTCTGAAAATTCTCCAGCCTCCCTCTTCCTCCTCCTATTCCATTTCTCTGGAGGTGGGGTAGCTTTTAAATGTACTCAGGAAAACACAGAACCAATGGATTTTGTGTTGCACAAAACAGGATTAATTGCTTTGCTGCAAGCCACATTTGCTTGCCAAACTTTTCAAGGTTGTTTTGCCTTATTAAATGTATTATATTTTTTTATTTTTGACAGAACACAAAACAAATTGTAAAATAACAGCTGGGTGGACAGGAAAACACATACTTTGTTAAAGGAAGGCAGAGAATTATAAGCAGAACAGTTCAACTTAAAACAACATTCTTTGGGATTTTTTCACAAGGCCTCTTCCAATTTAAAAAATAAACTCATCCATTTATGTCAATCTTCCTGAGATCTCATATATCTCTGCAAGGTATATTTCAATCCATTTCCTATACAATAAAGAGATTATATCTTCTGTATTACACAGCTTTATTACCAAAAATTGCCTGTTCCTATTGGTTGGTTTAACTGCAAAACTGTTTTGATTTTCATAAATTGGATGTAATATTATGCTTAACACAATGTGACAATGTAGGACTGAAAACTCTCATTATGGTAAATCAGAACACAACAGGAGAGTTTATAACCCAGTCCTTTACAGCTTTCGTCTGTCCTGACACAATCTCAGTTCTCAAAAACATGTTCCAAAATCCTGAAGCACAAATGAGTATTTATTTGCAATCCTGTCTGAGCTCTGTAGCACCTTGGGTTTAATTGCCTAATTTAAAAGGATTTAAGGCAAATTATAATCAGGACTGAGCAGATTCTGGAAGCAGCTTCAAACAAGGAGTTGACTCTATTGGAAATTGGGTTTCTTTGGGAAATATTTTTGTCAAGAGTCTTTGTTTTTAGGTACAATAACCACCAGCACCATCAGTCACTGCACAGACACCACAACAAAGCAACCACGGTATGAACCTTCCTTACAAAGTACTTTTCAAGCTGATTCAATAACAACTCTTTCTCACCTGCTTTAGTTTCATTACAACATTTAAAAAACTGCAGATGAGAAGTATTTTTATTATTATCACTGACTTAGAGAGCTTTAATGCTTTATGGATCAGTAGGAACACAAGACAATTATCAGTTTTCTGCATCCTCCAGTGCAAGTAGTTTGGACTGAACCCCACCAAGGTGGCACTGCAGGGTTTGAATGTACAATGACTGCTGCATTGGGCTCTTCAAATACAGGAAACCTCAATAGAAGATCATGAGAACACAGAAAAACTAACTGAAAAAAGGAGGCAGAACACTTGAAGCAGCAAGAGATTACTATCAAATGCTTTTAAAGAAAATTGTGAAAGCTTGGAAAAGCTTTTCCTTCTTAGGCTTTGCCTTTCCTTCTCTACTGCTTCTGTGACTTGCGTTGCCTAAACCTCCCTTGCCTTGCCTCCCTGCCCTTTTCCACCCAGGAGAGATGAATTTTGTTACTTTATTCTTTTCTAACCACTCCTTAGACCCATGGACTATCCCTACATAGAGCACAAACACACCTCAAGCAGCCTAGAACATGGGAAATGTATTTTCATGCAGATTCCTGAAAGTGAAGCACTTCCAGGGGAAGATATTTACTACTCAGGACTCACTTCTACCATGCTGTGAACTGGATCAGCTCCCAGCTATCCATCCTTGCCATATATACAAAGAGTGAATCATCTGCAAAACCTGTGTCCTTGGTCCTCCTGCATGGACAGGGTGTGACCTGCCCAGATCACTGGACTGAGGGAGTGAATCTCCAGCCTCCTCGAGCACAATTATGTCCATGCCTTGCAAATCAGCTATCCAAATGGCCAGCCCTTAGCTGCTCTAAAAAGAAGTCAGTGACAATGTAACACTGGAGAATAACTAAGAACTAAGAGTGACACAAATAAAGATCAGTCCCGCCATCCATCAGTAAATATCCATTGGTCAGGCAGATATATCACATTGTAGACCTCAAGGTAAAATTTGGAATAAAGTTGCTGTTTTATAAAATCATCGAAATACTGAAACTCACAGTTGAAAATATTATATTCTGCTCCATACATATTGACTCTATTCTTAAAATATATTTACGTGCGTTTTAGAAGAGATGGGTAAAAAAGATGGATTTTAAAACAAAGCAATGTCCTCATTTTCATTGCAAATCAAGTATTTCTGTTGATGTCTAAGACACTTGGCTGTCTTTTAAGTGTCACCTTTTCGTGGTAAAAAAGAAAAGAACTTGTGCACATCTATCTCCTTTTTGGTGCAATATTGTTTGGAATTGTCTCTATCCTGAGTCTTGTGAGACCCCACCTGGATTGCTGCATTCAGTTCTGGTGCCCCAACCAAAAGAGGACCCAGAGCTGCTGGAGTGAGTCCAGAGGAGGCCCCGGAGGTGCTGAGGGGACTGGAGCCCCTCCCCTGTGAGCCAGGCTGGGAGAGCTGGGGCTGCTCAGCCTGGAGAGGAGAAGGTTGTGTGGAGACCTCACAGCACCTTCCAGGGGCTGCAGGGGCTGCAGGGAACCCAGAGAGGGACAATTCCTCAGGGACTGCAGTGCCAGGACACAGGGAATGGCTTCCCAGTGCCAGAGGGCAGGGCTGGATGGGATATTGGGCAGGAATTGTTCCCTGGGAGGGGGGGCAGGCCCTGGCACAGGGTGCCCAGAGCAGCTGGGGCTGCCCCTGGATCCCTGGCAGTGTCCAAGGCCAGGCTGGACATTGGGGCTTGGAGCAGCCTGGGACAGTGGGAGGTGTCCCTGCCCATGGCAGGGGTGGCACTGGATGGGCTTTAAGTCCCTCCCCACCCAACCAATCCATGACTCTGTGATCTTTTAACACAGCAGTAAAAGCAGTATTTCTTTAATAATCTGTTGTCATGATGGGAAGATGTTCAGCTTTCTAATTAAACATTGTCTAATTCCAAAGTCAACACAACCACATGCTCAAGGCAGGACAGCAGAATATGAGTTCATCATGAAAATGCACATTCTTTGGGAAAAACTAGTGAAAGCTAAAAGGGTTTGAAATATTGAGGAAAGAATTGTTAAAAGGATTCCTACAAAAAATTCATAGCTGTATTTACACATGCAGTAACACACTCTGGTTTTTCATAAGTAAACCATCAGTTTAGGTTTTGGGGGCTTTTACGGAGAATATATAATAGCACTGGCACATTTCCCAGAAGGTTTTTAGGACCTGACAATAGAGACATTAAAAAAGAATCTTAGGACTTTGTTGATTAATCATAAAACACTTTAGGAATTATGTTTCTGCAAGATGATAAACCAGTGGTGTATTTAAGGGCTGAGTGAAGCCCAAGGATCTGTGCTCAGGCTGAAAAAGAAGTGGTGAAAACTTTTGAGTACTTTCATGAATACAGAAAAGGCAAAGTTGGTCAGTAAAGAAACACCCTACAAATCACTGGAAGCTCCATTATAGAATCCACTGTGCAAAACACCCCCTACACATCAAGAGGGGATGGCAAAGCTGCAGGAGCGTTTGTCAGATGTGAAATACTTCCCCAGTGAACCACTTCATGGAGTGGATGCATTTCCAGGAGCACCAATAAACCTCAGAATGAAGGATATGTGGAGTTTTTGAACAAGTATATATATAAAAAACTCCACTCTTTCCTCCTAAAAGATGATAAGATGATATATAATTGCAACCATTCCAGAGGGCAAGATGATGCTGATAAACTGAAGGAACAGACATAAACCAGCAGGGTACAATATAATATGGAAAAGTGTGAGGGATCCCATTTAGGTAGAAATAATCTGCTGCACAGAACACCAGGAACAACTGGATAAGCAGCATGAATAAAAGGTGGGTTTGCAGTAATCCACAAGCCAAATGAAAATCAGCATTATCCCCTTTTTTTTTTTTCTTATTTTCACAGGTTAATATCTTACTAGATCAGTAAGACTAGATGCAAGTCTATTGAAACAATCCTCTTATCCTTTTACTTTGTTCAGCACTCTCACCATCCAGTGAAAAGATAATCAGCTGGAAGGAATCTCGAGGAGACAGAGTGGGTGGAGGTCTAAAAACAATAATTTGTTAATCCTAGGGAAGAACTGAAATAATAGCACTGTTAATGCAGAGAAGCAAATACTGAAAATCAGACACTAGAAAAATTTAAATTCTAAGACAGTTAAAAAAGCCCAAAAAGATATAAACTTGAATTTTGGGTTTCAGAGAAGTTGCAATGCTCATAAATTACAGTAACGAAGAATAAGAGTGTGCATTAGGGAAAAAAATCATCAGTATCAGGATAACTGAATATTGGCAAAGTTGTTCATCTGTGAAGGTGTGGAATCCTTTCTTTTAAAAAAACAAGCAAAGGAAAGTTGCTAAAAAATACATAATATTGGCAAAGAAACACCTGCCAGAGTTATAAATATTAGTATTGAACAAAGGAACTCACCTAATCACCGTCTGTTTGTTGCCAATATTTTCTTTTTTTAACTATTTTGTGGTTCTAAAAGAGTGAAAAATCCTCTTAAACTGTGGAAATCTGCAATTGTTTGGATGATGGTGATGTGACCAGCACAGATGTCCTGGTTTACTCAAAAAAACCCCCAAACTTAGGGGGATGACAGAAGCTGAAACATCACAGGTTTCCTGATAATTCCACTTGTTCTAATGAATTTAAATGCTAATTTAACTGGTGCACAACTTGTCTAAATGAGGCAAAAATCAGACTTATCTTCCTCATGTTTCTGAGGGAGATTTTTAATCTGCTCTGCAGAAGTTTCCTGATACAATAAAGCAAACAGACAATCCCTGCACTGACACAGCAGGACAAAGGGGCATTTTATGAGTTATGCTCTTGACATCAGAATATGGTACAGGGGAGAATTTTTATCCCAAAGTCTTAAAAATTGGCTGAAATTTAGATCCAGGAAGAAAAGGGATTGGCTGTGCAGAGACTGACATGAAAAACATTGATATCATCTGGGTGGTCTGTCACACACAAAGGTGCAAGAGTCACTCAAGAGGAACTGCTCGAAATATCTGTTTAAAAAAATAGGTAAATGCTTCCTTGGTAACTGCATGTACATCAACAAGAAGAAAATATGATTTTTTATGTCGCTTTAAAAGAAATGCATGTCATACTGTCTTCAGTCCTTCATACAGAATACTGTTCATTTTCTAGATGTGCCTCCCAATCTAATGTTTTCAGAAGTAAAAAGAAGGAAGATTATTCTTTTTTTAGCCTTAATTTCACCTCAAGGCAGGTGAACTAAAAATTCAAACATAATTTAATATTGGCTGATATCAGTAGAATCTGACAGAGATCTGTCCTATTTAATCTCTTCCAGTTCAGGGAACTACAAACATATTTTTTCAGAATCTGGTTTATTCTTCAGGATGCTGTGAGCTCTATTTCAAAATATGCAGTGCACTTGCTTTCTGCTTGTAAATCCTAAAGGATCTGCGTGTTCCAGACAAATTGTGGCAATCTAGGAATTACTTATACAACCAGGCATGCACACCCAAACAAGCACAAGAGTGGGGAACTCAAATTAGGCAAATAAATCCCACCCAGAATTGCACTGCATTGCTATTTGTCCTCTTAAAAGCAAAGCAAAGCAAAGCAAAGCAAATAAATGTTTTTGTTTGACAAACCATTAGCTGTGAACTGGAAGAAACAGGTCACCTGCAGCCGAAGGCAGGGATGCTCTCCTCACCAGCACAAGGGTGTTTTTCCAAATCATTTCAGCATTTTTCTCCTACCTGAATGAGACCACAGCTACAAAATTCGCTGTTTAATTCCCTTCTGATTTCATTCAGCTTCAGCACACATTGTCTCAAGATGTGAAATCATAAGCTTGGGATGCATTTCAATTAATGTCCTTAAGTTCTCCTTTCTGGCTGGGAAACCTGGCTTTTGGATCTGGAAAGAGGAGCTGGATGTTGGCCAGGGAATGAAGAAAGGGATTGTGTGCTGCTGGTGCTGCTTCACTGCGGTCTGGTTTCTAATCTCTGGCATGGCCCGTGTACTGCCCAACTCTAAACCAGGCTTAAGGACACGAAAAGACAGCCCCTGAGCTTGACTGGTGTTAGCTGTCCCCTCAGCTTGGCACACTCAGCCTTTTCCCCCTGATAATCCCAGACAGAGATTAACATCCAAAGTAACAGCCTGGCCAACACCAAGGTCCCTGAAGCCAGAGAGGAGCAGGTGATCCCACAAAAATCAGCTGGTTTCTGCTCTTCCTCACATGTAAGGTGACCAGAGATACCAACCCTCAGCATCCTGGTGGAGCTTTGCAGCTAGAGCTGCCTGCAGAGCTGCTTTATACACTGTGAGCCTGCTCAACACTAATAAAAACTTAATGTTTTAATAGTTAATGAGTCTGCTTATCTCTCTTTAGCTTGAAAGTGAAACAGAGTGTATGATTTGAGTCACTAAATAGTCTGTCCGTGCTTTACACATTCCCCCCTCTATTTAACAAGTCAAAGTCATGAAGAAATACAGATTTTTAAATTTTTTACATTTCACTGTAACTGGGATTTGAACTGCAGGTTCTTGTTGGGATGGTGAAGTCAGCATACATAGTCCATCTTGCCATATTTCTCTTTCTCTTCCTTTATTTTGGCATAAGGCTGAAAAATTGCACCTGTAAAATTATTTCTTCATAAGATGTAACAATGCAAACAGAACTTTCCATTCCTTTTAAACATACACCTGCTGGAAGCTTTATTAGCTGTAAGCTAATTTCTTCTCCTCTTCCCTAATAAAAGATACACAAAAATAATGACACTTTAAACCACCTGAGCATTTCCTCTCCAACACAGTTATTTGGGGGTGGCTTTGCACCAATCTATTTCATTTTGATGTGACAAGAAAAGAGAACTTGTAAATGATGGGAAGATGGAAACAAAGATTTGTTGCAATTTAATTTCTTAAGCTACTCCAAACAGATCACCAAGGGCACATCTGTCTGAGCACAGCGTTTTAATCTGCATGCACAAGTGGGAACAAATCTTAGTTTCACAGGTGGTTGATATTCTATATGCATTTTCTATAAAATTCATCAAATCCCTCTCATAAATCAAAAGAAACTTTTTATGTTGCTGGAAATACGTAATTAAAAAATAGATGATGTGGGGAAAAGATGACTGGATTGTGCAAGAGACAAATGTTACAGGCCAAATGTAAAAATCTCACAAATAAACAACCCCAGCTATTTGTTCAAATCACTTTCAATAATCCAAACAGAGTTTTAAGACAACAATATTTTGCATAAGTTATTCACATTTCAAGTACATTCAGTAAGAAAAACAGAACAATTCCAATCTTAAGTGAATGAACAATTAGTCTTGTGACAGGTACTGCATTTGAGAACCACTGGGTTGAATCTCTGATGGAGTTAGACTCTGAAAAGAATGTGAACTAAACAAGACAGAAATAAGATCAACTCAATCCAATAATTTTTCTTTGCCTCTTTCTACATACATGAAGTGCTACTTTGCGTGGCACAGGTGGGAAAATGCAGGAACCATCTGAATTAAAGATATTTGAAGGAGGATTTCAGAACTCTGGGAGACTTGTTTGGGTTATTAGCCTTCATATAAAATATGAGATTTTATGAAGGGAAGGAGAAAGAAACTCATAAACATGCAATGTTCTTGGGGCAATGTAGTGTCCTTATCTGTGTTATCTGTAATGGATTACCCCTCCAATTATTACAAATTTCTAAGAAAAGAGAATTTTCTGTGAAATGTTGAAGGTGTCAGTATTGCACAGTGCTGGACACAGCCCCAGTAACTGCAATTTGTGATTTTGATGTCTTTGTCCATGTATTTTTCCCTTAGCTCCTAAAACTTCTGAATGTACTTTCACCTGTGTTGTGAGCTTGTTAACCAACAATTACCAACTTCACGTTGTCAGCTGCTTTCCACAAGTCAGTTCATGCCATTAGCCAAATTTGTAGGTTTTTTTTTTCTCCCTCCCCCTTTAATTGTAGGAAAAAGATGCCCAAGGAGAACACCTTGCTTTAACAGATGATGTTCTTCCTCTCCCTGCTGGACAAACTTTAGTCCCTGCACCATTTAAATCCACAGTCAGCAGCACATCACAGCAACGTGGCTGATCCAAAGCAGCAGCACAGAACAGGCTACAAGATGTCAGTGTTTTCTGTCAGTGTATGCTGAGCAGCACAGTAAAAAATCTGCAAGAAGAAATTGTCCCCTGCAAAGGACAGATCTGGTAGAGCAGCACTGTCACAATCTTTCTGTCCTGCTGGTTAAATCCATTTCATTTGGAGTGATGTCCAGAACCTTTTTTATGAGCTGTGCCTTAACAGACTGTAACAGCAATTGCTAGTTCAGTGGCCATCTCAGCTGACTGAAGGATGGAGGGAAGACAAGCTCTCAGAGTACAAGAGCTGTAAGTGAGCAGAAAAAACCCTCCAGCTATTTTGGTTTGGCTTTTTTTTTTTTTTTCTCCCTTCAGGTTCCTGTTTGGAGCTCTTTTCTGCCTTAAAGTTTTAAAAATGCACAGGCAAATAGCAAAAACTAGAGTTTTATCTGCTATGCACATGGTTTCTCCTTGTTACTGAGGTTTACATTCCAGAATCTCATTGATACAAACCCATAGGCCCCGGTGTTCCATCAATTACCAGTAGGAATTTCTCCACTGGGGATTTACCAGAGTGCAGCAAACAATGGAAGGGGGCAAAAAAAAAAACAACCCAGAAGGCAAGGGAAATGTTAAAGTTGGACAAATAAAGTGCTTCTGCCTTAAAGTGAAATTGCTGGTGACACGGTGGTGCTGCTAGAGTTCTGTGAATATTGCTGTGGAAGAGGTCATGAGGGGCTGCCAGCAGCCTCAGAGAGCACAAGGGGAGTGCTGGTGGAAGGGATGATGCTCCCTGCTCCTCACCAGGACTCGGGGACAATTCCCCTTCTGCAGGGAGCAGGAAAGGGGAAACAACAGTCCCAGCCCATTGAGTGCTCATAATTGGAGCAAGAACCAACTCAGGATGAACAAGACAGTTTTCCCTGGGTAGGTGATCAATGGAGAGCCTCAGGCACCAACTCGAGTGTGGGTTTATGGGTTTGTCAGAAGGACAAAACAAACACAGCTCCCCAGACCTGCAGCCAGCTCTGTTCCCCACTGCCAAGAGCAGGCAGTGCTTTGATTGCACGGAATCAGGCATTCCCAAAGTGTGCTATAAGATACAAGCACATGCTCCTTTTGTGCGTGCTCATCACTTGCACCGTGCTGTGGGTACCAACAGCACAGGAATCCAGGAGGAAGAAATTGCACTGCAAAACCACCAGCAGCACAACCTGATCCACAAGGAGAAAAAATGCTATAAATCTATCAATTAGAACATCTGCAAATTACATATTTTTTAACAAAATCCCAGAATGATTAAGCTCTCCAAGCCCATCAAATCCAACCTGTGGCAATCCCCACCTTGTCACCCAGCCCAGAGCACTGGTCCTGTGGCTGTGAAAACTGGGCCCAACTCACACAACCAGCTGGACTCTCCTGAGATCCATTCCAACACCCTAGGTAGCCTTTTTCCCTCTATTTTTTTTTTTTTCTAATAACTTTGCTACTTAATTTAGATGTCTGTGCTCAGTTTTCCAGAATTATGAATGAACTTTTGTTTGCCTTTTTTTCACCTCACACATGTGCAAGAACCTGAATGTCCATAACATATTAAACTGCACGAGGCAGAGCCACACGACTGAAGTTGGAAGCTTAATCCACAGAAGGAAAATAGTTTTGTTTGTGATAAAACTCACAGAAGAAGAGCCCAGTTATCCCCATCCTTACTCCATTTCTCCTGGTTTGAAAAACTGCAGCAGTACTTCCAAAGCTTTAATTCTCACATTTGCTTCATCTGCTTTTGCCTTGGGGTGCTTTAGAGAAATGCACCTCCTCACACAAAAAAGAGACTTCCGTGGCCTACAGAAAAATGGTCAACAGACACCTGTGCAGCAAAGATGGGAAGGAAACTCATCGTTTTAGGGGTAAATTTTTTGGCAGGTGGGAGAATGTACAAGGAGTAAGATGACAACAACCCCATATCTTTTGAGAGGACTTTTGACACTGAGTGTATTTGTTTTCAAAAAAATCACAAGTAGCTCTGCTACAACAAAATTGGTAAATATTTTAATAATTTTTTTAAAAAGTAAAAAAAAACCACTTTGATTTTCACTGTAGGAGGACCTGGGAGTTTGAATTTTGTTGAAAATTTTCAAACAAATCATAAAAACAATCTCCAAATTTGTCTGTCTTTTAAATTACAACTATTATCTCACCTGGAAGAGTTCAGTTAGGTGCAAAGTGTATTTTGTTTAAGTTCTTGCATGGCAGACAGCTTTCCTCAGGCTGAAAGGAAGGGAAATGACCCAGACAAGCTGCCCGTGCTAACGAGGCAGCCCCAGGTTTGCAGAAGGGTTTTTAGGAGGCTGTTCCTGCCCAGGATACGCCCCTGTCATTAACAACCACACCATCCCCACTGAGACTGTAGGTGGGAGCGCTGGAAGTGATTCTGCAAATACATCACCAGAGCACAGCAACTGCACAGCACACACTGAAAATAGTCCTTGTTTGACCTTGGCTGTCTTACAGATTCCTTTAACCCCAAAATTCGAAGCTGTTTTACTGTATTCTTGCACTGATTTAAGCGCTGGGTTTCTTTAAAAACGTCCAGGTTCCATTTAATTCAAGTTAATTAGAACTTTAAGAAAATTTAATGAGGTTGTAATTAAACATGTTAGAATATCTTCTGGAGTGAACTTCTCATGTTCAGTTCTACAAGTTAATAACCATCTTAATTAGAATGACATCCTTATTTATCCCATTTTTAGTTTTGGATTTAAAAGCACACTGATCTGTCTGAAATAATTGTCTGTACTGACACAAGCCTCTTGCCAAGACCCTATTTCCCCCCAAATTAACCACTTTCCGTGATCATCATTTGTTTCTTCAGCACATTAATACTGCACAACATACTAAAAATATCAGCTTGTACAATGCTGTATTTAAAATTCCAGATGAACCCACACTCCGAGGTTATTGTGGCTGTTCCCTCTGAAACCTATGTGAGAATTATTCAATTCCTTTTGTTCAGGAGAAAAAAGAATGACTAATAAGTATTTAGGGGACTGACTGAAAACAAACAAAATAGTACAGAGACCATCTTTCTGTATTTAAAAATACATTAAATGGAGTCAAGTAACAACCTTTAACTTCCATACCTACAGTTACTGCTGATTTATGATTTATGACTCACTGCTGACCTTGCATTGTGCAAACATTTAGCTCCAAGCCACATTAGCCAACCAAATGTCCTCAAAAGGATTTTTTAATATGCTGTATGGAAAACAAGGGCAAGGGTTGTCTCACCAGTTTTTAATCTACAAAAAATTAATTATTCACAACCCTGGAAAAAACACCAATACCTGAACTAAAAGGTTGATCCAGCTCTATCATACAGCAGTGTTGCTTTCCCTTTATACTTGAAATACAGGTATTTATATTTTATATTAAAATATTAATAAATTAAAATATACACTTAATTTATACTAAGCTTGAGACTTAATACACCACAATGAAGATTCCCGCCCTTCACAGTCACTGTTTACTCAGATGTGTGCACTGATTCTGCCGTTTTGATAAAAGCAACTGGGCATAACATTCCCCAGTGATGAAGAATTTTAATAAGGACTTTTCCGTGATCTCCTTCATCCATATTCTCATAACTCTAAATGTAGATCATGACCATGCTCTGCTTTCTCAAGGAAACTTCTCATATTTGGACAAACTTTAGATAGGCAGGAATGAGAATAATTTGTCCTGTTTTTATTAGTGATCACCCCATGGCCATTGAGTAATGTCCAGAACAAGGTCAATTCTACCTCCCAGTTCCCTGCAAAAACAAACTGGATTCATGTTTAATATGAGCAGAAAAAAAGCCCAAGTGATTGGTCCATGTTGGAGGTAAGTTCAACTGACTTTTTCCTAAGAAAAATGCAAAAAACAATCCAGAACTAATTAGTAATAATTATCACTGGACTAGAGATTTTCTTTTGTCAGGAATAAAAATTGATGGTTTTGTTTCCCCTGTTTATGGCTCCAAGAAACCGATTTCAGAAAGAGATCCAAAGCTCTTTTCCTCCTCTTTGCCTGGACAAAGATAGTAAGAGACTCATTTCCCACCAAAAGCTAAACAGAATGGGATCTCCTTTCATCAGCCGCTCAAGTAGGAGTCAGAATTCCCAAGTATGGAGCTGTTCCACTTCCCAAAATTACTGCCAGAAGGAAGTGAAGGGCTTGGGGAGGATTTCCTCTTTCCTTATGCCTTGGGAACAGAAGGGCTCAGTTCGGGAGGCACTTGTCATCTGGAAACATGGAGTGGCAGAAGCTGCAGTGAGACGTGCTACGAGGGAAAACAACCTGCTGGCACTTCCAGATGGTGCCTCTCCCACAGATCCCCGCGTCCAGGGACAACAAACAGGGACAAACGTGAGGCTGGGAGCGAGGGAGGAACAGCATGGTCTCAAACAGAAGGGGAAAAAAAGGCAAAGGGAGTGCCATGAGAGACAAATGACCTTTCTCGCCATGGAGGACAAGAAATGCTGAACGTTAGGAAGGATGATTTGAGTTAACAGACCTAGGCCCTGTTTTAGGCAAGGATTCATCAAGGCAGGATTTATTCAATCCTTTCTCTCTGACTGAAATTTACTTCTCTCTCTTCCAAAGCCCACGCAAGTGTGTAGGAGAGAGACCCTTCCCCACTCCATAATCCACATGGTATCTCAGCAAATGTTATCGATCTAAGGGCTGAAAGAGCAGCTACTGTTCCCCTAACCCCTGGATTTCACTCTATACATACAGCACGCTTCAACAGATGCTGGCTTTAGATAGCAATAGGATCTTGCATGGACTTCTCAGCAGAGCAGATGGTTTAATTTCATAATATCCAGAAAGACTCTTTGTCTTAACTCTTTGGGGGGCATCTGATATGAATATCCATCTTAAATCCCCTTGTCAGTGCTGAGATGTGTGTAAGAGAACTTAATCTTTGTTTTCAAATGGATATTTCTGCCCCTAACTTGCAGAAGCCATATTAATATCAACTCCAAGTGGATTAGAGTGGGAAAAGTCACCTTCCAGAGTCAAAGTACAAAAGCTGAAGTGCTGTGCTGTTTGTGGCTTACGTAATGCTTATTTCAACTTTTATTATTATTATGTTTTATCTGTGAGCAGCTCATTGCCACTTATCTCTGGCCCTATCTTCAAGGACTGCAAATGAAAACACCAAGCAGGTGGTGTGAGGAGAATATCCCTACAAGCCAATGTGCTTTGGATTCATCCTGCAAGCAATTCAGAGCGTTGCTTAGTACCAATCCATTTCCACTTTGACCATTACATGCATTGCTATTATCATGTGTTATGAACCATCCCTGAGAATCAAGACATTAAAGAGCAGCTTAAAAAGCCCTACACATCAAGAGTTTGTTCTGCAGGGGGAAAACCTGAGGCGTCTTTGCAGCAGCTGAGTAATGTGACAGATTTCATAAGTGGTCCTGGTGAAATGCAGAGGCCTGATTGCTCTGGCATCAGCACAGATTACAGCTGGTCTTAATGGTCTCAGATAACAACTGTGCACGGCACTCACTCTGCACTGAATTCTGCAGCTAAAATACATTATTATTGATGTCTTCCAGCTCTCACTTTATGAACTTTTTCTAATATGTGGGTGTACTTTATAGACAAGGGAGACTGATTAGGAAGGAGCACATTTGCTGCAGTGAAGAGATTTCCCTATTTTCGTTAACGTTTGTTTTCATTAAGGCAAAGTTGCCCTGTGTGTTGAACAACCTGCTATTTATCACCACGTGGACAGAAGAACTCCTGCTTAAATATGAATTTAGGCAAAATTTTAACTGCAAGAAAGGAAAAAGACAATAATTATCTCATCTGGAAATGCTGTATCCCTGCACACACACAGGAAATGCTGTATCCCTGTCCCCACCCTTGAGGACCAAAGAAATTTCACACATTCGCCTTTATTTTCTTCTCCTTTTGCATGTTAGCAAAATATGCTTCTTGAAGACAATGTTTAGCACATCTAACTTTTAGATCTTGAAATACTGCTTCTACTGTGCTTCTCTCCAAGGATTGCTTGGATGAGGTTGACTCTTGCTCAATAAACAAACCATTGTTGTATGACTGTTCGGTTGTCCCAGAGTCCTTCAGAGAAGCCCAGTGACATCATGCTCAGGATGCTGCTGCCAGAATTGAAAAGCTACATCCTTCTTGGGTGTTAGCAAAGTACTCTTGGAATATTCTGAGCTGGAAGGACCCACAAGGATCATCCAGTCAAGCGCCTGTCCCTGCACAGACACCCCAACAATCCCACTCTGCGCATCCCTGGGAGCGGTGTCCCATTGCTCCCTCGTCCAGAAAATTATCCAAGAGTAGGTGAGGATGTGGACCAAAACATCCCAACGGCACTACTTCCAAATGCAATTTCTGGAAATTAAAGAAATGCTATGGTGGTACTCAGTATTTCAGACAAGCACACTAATGTAAGCATTGGGATCTAGAAGCAAATTCTCAAACTGTGCATGTTAAGAAATCTTTTATTCACCAAAAGAAGTTAAAGTGGCTGATACAAAGAAACCTGATCAGGAAGCACAAAGAACAGGAATGAATTATTACATGGAAGCACTGCCTCTAAGTCTCCTCAGTGGTAAATTAGAATAACTTCGACGTATACTGGACTAGAGATATTTTTTTTTGCAGAAATAAAAATTGAGGGCTCTTTTCCCCTCCTTTTATTGCTCCAAGGATATATACTGCAAGCTTGGAGTCTTGTTTTCTGACTTTGTTCAGAGTGACTTATACTGCAGGTAATATCATTTCCTAAATAAGCATCAACTTTAACATAATTCTAGCCCTTAGAAGTTGCTACCTTAAATAATTCTGAAGTAAACTGTATCTGTACACATTTTTATTTTTCAAGCAATTTATTTTAACTAATGAGTGATGAGAGAAGACCACAGTTCATGCATTGGAGAACCAAGGTAAGTTGTACTGAAGATTTCTATCCAGAAAGGAGTTTAGGAATGTGCAACAGGGACCATAAAGGACTAGAGGAGTCAGGGCAGAGCTTGCCAGGAAGAGTCATTTCTTCCTCCTGTACCTGTTGGTCAGCTGAATCAACTCCCCACAACTTCTCCCTGCCCTCCACTCCTTTAAAGAACACCAAGATGAAGAAGTTCCTCTGATTCCGGATGTTTTGGAGAGCTGCACTTGCAGCTGAGAGCAGAGCCCTCCCTGGCAGGGCTGTGTCCGTGGGGCAGCACAGCATCTGCTGCAGTCACATCCCATCAGCTGCAGGCACTGACCCACTTCCTCAGCCCTGTGGCTCTGCTCCCCGAGTGGCAGAGATGTGAATCTGTCTCAGCTTAGTGGCATCTCCAGAGAACCCCATCATATATATTTAACTAGAACCAAAGTCATTTTAGAACACTTGCTGTGAGTGATTTTTTTTCTATTTCATGAAATGTGTAATCCTAAATTAACTTTAAGGGATATTGTTTTTTTCATTCTTTGGGAGAATGTTTTGCCTTTACATGTCTGTAGATATTAAGGTTTCCATGTGCATCCTGTTAAAGAAAGCACCTGATTTTTATTTGATTTTTATTAACAGGTTGCCTCTCAGATCTCCATGACTCAGCAGTCTGATGGAAACACGCAGATGCAGCTACAGAGAGCTCAAATACAGAATTGCCTTCTCATAGAAAATGGGACTGAAAACATCACATGCCCTCAAAAACATGGGCAGGATTCTTAAAATCCTTGTGGGTCCTGAGTTCACTGCAGTAAAGAGAAAAATCTCCTTTGATTTGAGCAGGCTTAGAATCAGAGTAAATTATCTATGGCTCTCACTGTTTTCTCCCTGTCCCATGAATTCCTCTGGCAACAAGGTCACTCCTTTGACTACAAAACATGGACTGGATGGAAACAGGAGCAGCTGAAGAATGTTGCAATGCACTTTGTTATGATGAGATTATTCATGTGCCCGAATTAGTGGTGTGCTGGGTCCTGAAATAACTGCACTGCAATTAAACCAGAAATACCTGTTCATTTAACAATGTTTACCACATAACATATATTTTTAGAATAATTAGTTGATTTAGTAAACTTCTATTTGCTGTTTAATTTATGTCTCCTTGATTGATTTAATGGCTTTTCTCTCTCTTCTATACCATTAAAAATCTACCAAGAAATATTAAAACTAAGAGCTAAATAAAAATCTAAGTTTTTTCCATTAGTTCATTCTGGTTCTCATTTTCTTTTCTAAGTTTGCCCACCAGTTACCAGGACACGCTCATGTTGCTCTTTTTTCATCATTTTTAACAGGAAAAATAGTGCCCAAGAAAGCCATCCCCCCTCTTTGGTTAAGAGGAGACTAAAGCTGTATATACAAAGCATCCATAAAAGGATACATTAAATATATCAATAACTAACAGGTATTTGGCGTTACCCTATTTCCTTGCAGATAAACTGGTGCCACACATCCTGTCTGGCACAGTAAATCCTAAATCCTGCCCATGCCTTTGGATGTCAAGGCACTATTAATTACAGTTTCCCTCAAGAAGGACTTTTAACTCCTAGATAAAGGAATTAGTAGAACAGCTGCCAAATTTTCCAAAGGCTTCAGTTCTGGAGCTGCTGTCAACTTAACCCAAGGCTGCAGGACCTGGACAAAGTGCAGCTCAGTTGGTGCCTCAGCTGGGTTATGTGTTCTTGCTCTCCCTGCTTCCAGCCACAACCCATCAGAGCCTTTGATAGCCCCTTACCCTGAATAAATTTGGAAGAATCCTGTACTGCTGTATGAACCAGTTTCAGGCTCCACACCACAATGCAGTTTTCAAACATTTTGTTTCTCTTCCTGCTTACCTTGTGCAGATCTCCCACTCTCAGCATGGGTGAGAAATTAATTCAACACACTGGGATTTTCCTCCTTTGAAAAGAGACATCCCTCCCCTCACTGTGAAAAGCTCAGGTCTTTTTAAAAGCTATTTTCAGTGGCTGCCTTAATGACTGCAGTGTCCTCAGGGAGGTTGCTGCTATGCTTAGTTTGCCATCTCCCATACAAAACTTGTAATCCTCCTTTCATTCTTTGAGTCTTAAACTTTTATTTTGTGCTGTATTTATAGAGCAGGGACACAGCGTGGTGCACAGTCCTTACCTGGGAGGCTTCCAAGAAATCTGAGTGATGACAGCCTCCAAAGTGCTCCAACACTGGCTGGTAATTGAGGGGAAGCTCAAGTGAAAGCAGAGAGAAAGAGCTCTCAGCAAAGTTGATTCTTTAGGCTGGATTGTGCCAAGGAATCACTGGCACTTTTTGAGATAAATGTAGCAATAAAGGGGAAGCAGGCTGGATATGCTGGGACTTCCAGGGATTGGGTTGGTTTACCTCAGCTGGAAGTGATCAGCTAATTCAGATCGTGCCACATTCCCTTCGAGCTCCCTGGAATTACATCCTTTGCTGTCTCCTTTCTTCTCACGTGCTATTAAGGAAGGCAGGATGTTTAACAGGGAGGCCTGATCTTGGAATAATTGGTGCTCACAAGAATGCTTTGTGCACCAGATCAAATAAAACTAGAAGCTCTTGCAAATAAAGACTCCGTTAATATGAAGTCGGATGAACAAAAATATTGTGGGAAGAGGAAACAAAGCTACCTGACTTCTAAAATTATAGTAGTGTAGAAAAACAGCAATAAAATCCTATCAAGGAAAAGTAGCAGAGATTTACAAAAAAAAAAAAAAAAAAAAAAAAAAATCAAGCATTTAGAAATACNGTAAATATTAAAAAAAAAGTTTGTCAAGAAAATAAGTAACATCCAAAGAGTATCTGGTGCTGAAGCAATGCCAGGCTGTTCTAACAGTCCACATGAGACAGGTAAAAATTCCAAACCACAACTAGAAAAACAAGTTAACATGGTCTTAATACCTTTCTTGGTCAAACAATTGCTCATGTGAAGTATTGAGGTGAAAAACAATGCCAAACATTATCCTGATCAGATTATCTGGATAAATGCTGATTACAAAGTTTAAAAGAGATTCTCAAACTGTAAGGCACAATAACCATTTTGACTAGCCAGCATCTGTTCTGCCCTCTGATTTGATTTATCAGGAGCTCACCAAACAGTGGGAGAATAAACAGACAAAAGAAACATAGTCAGATTAGAGCCTGATAGAAAGAAATACACTTTCACTAGTCCTGCCAAATTATTAAATACAAATCTATAAGTGATATGCAAAAAAAAGTGCTTTCAAATAAACCCCAAAGCATTTAGAATCCCAGGGTATTTGAAGAAAAACTCCTTTGGGAGAAGTCTTTCAATTTTCATTTCTCAGGAAACAGATATAAGAAATAATGTTGTTTGGGTTCCTTCAAGGAAATATATTCATTTTCAGAGCCTGAAATATTTCCTGAAGTGGTATCTGATAGTTCTCCTTTGTGTCTCTGTTTATCAGCACTGCTGAGAACTCCAGAACAATGGCAGTCTTGATCTGAATATCTCTATATGTGTCCTGTCCAGTAAAAAAGAAATGAGATCTCTGCTCTCAAGATTCTCCTCTTGGGAGTCCCTAAATCAGGTAAGGAGAAAGAAAACACATTACACGTTACTGGCATTCCTTAGCTCCCATCCCTTCCACCTCAGGTGTTGTTCCCCTCAGATTTGAGGGGACAGGGACACAAGAAGGGGGGACCAACACAACAATTCCTCATTCACTGAACCCAGTGCCAACCTCTATTTCGTGAACTCAGAACAAGAGCAGGAATTAAAACCCACCATCCCTCTGTCACTCACAGCTGTACTCTCTAATCTGTGGAAGCAGGAAGATCTGTGAGTGGAGTTTGAGAGCGTGACCCTTCTTGGCACATTATGTGCGATTAAAAACGTACAAAGCACACGAGACAAAGAAACAAGTAAGGACTGGCAGTGATTTGGAAAATGTAATAGTTTAGTTAAGACGAATTAGTAAGTGGATTTAGCCAGAACAAAAGGGAGAAAAGGAGGTGACCTGGAAGGCAAACTGGCTGAACTCACCTTTTATATGAAGAGAAAAAGAAAAAAATACAACTCTATTCATTAGCAGCTGAGCTGGGGTCAGTCATGAACCAAAGATGATACTGGGTTACTACAGAAAATTCTCAGATCTAAGAGCACTTACGAGCTGCAATTTTATACATGTTGGAGACTATCCCTAAAGCTGAATTTGCCTACGCTTATTTTATTTCATTTGCTCTATCCAAAATTCTTTAAAATTTTTTTTCTAGAATGAGGCTAATTACAGGATCATACAGAACACTCTGGACCTGATGCTGCCTTTTTCTTTCATGAGTTATTCCATTAAAAACACAATGGCCCCAATAGATAAATATATGGAGGGCACCTACTAAAAGGCAGAAAATAAATTCTTAGAAAAATAATTGAAAAAAAAGAAATTGTTGCACTTGAAGTTAAACTTTTTGTTTCTTTCTCCTTATACAACTAGTTCCAGCTGGAGCTATATATAGCATATACCTAAGGGAAATAAAGGGGTGCATTTCTCATTGTCTTCAGAAGTATTTTGTGTCCTTCTAGAGTCAGCACTAAATTTGAAACAGAACATGGACAGCAGCCACTGAGCACAAGGTTTGGCACAAAGATATGAGGGAAAAGTTGATGGCTTTTATATGGAAGCGCTGATATACACAAGTGGAATCCCCTGCCTAAATCCTCAGCCAGCTGTACAAAGTGCACATTCCAGCCAGAACAGAGATGTTAGATTAAAAGCTCTCATCGTACCAGAAGCCACAAGGTTTTAGGTTCGTGTCTGATTTTATTCCAAATAGAAAAAATCCCCCCAAACACCAACCAAGCTATAAATGTCTCTATTCCCTATCTTTGGCAACAATGATTGATCATTTTAACATCATTATTTATATCAGTAAATATATCTTACCTCATGTCTTTGAAGGAGTAGAACACCATTGGTATCAAGAAAATACACTTCTGCATAATTGTGTCTATTTCAGTTTGTTCTAAGGAGCAAATCATTCCATGGCCCTGCCCCAGAACACTTTTAGAGCTACATTTAGAACCAGAGTCATCCAAGAGACTTCACCTCTTCCATGACAATCAGACATACATGTCAAATTTCACTTGTACTGGCCTTTTCTCTTTTCATATTAAAACATATTTTCCAGGTTTTCAGCAATTCCTTCTGGCTGGGTAAGCTGTTAATAATTTTGTGCTTTCCTAAGAGTGTGTGAAGGATTTATGCTGAACTATCTCTCACTTCCAGGAATTAGGTGAACCAAGTCACCAGCCCAGGACTAAACTCACAGTGGTATTTGCACATTTACATCACAAAACAATCCAGTGATCAAACTTAAGACAATAACTCCTGTAAATAACATGCAGAAAACACAGTACCCAGAGATAAATAAGGTTTTAGCTAATCAACCTCTCCATGAGATACAGGACTGAGGAAGATTAAAATTATTGGAAGTTAACTATCTGTATTAAAATGAAGGAATGGACATTACTTAATTCATTAACCAAACCAGCTCATTAGACATTCCTGAATATTCCTTTCTTACTTTTATTTTGTATACCTTTTTTTCCTAAACCTTAGATTCAGGAAGCAGAATGGATACAGACTACGTAATTTGCTGTAAGGAAAAGTAAGGCTGAGGGAATTGGGAATGCTCAGCTTGGAGAGAAGGTTGCATGGAGAACTCACAGCCCCTTCCAGGGTCTGAAGGGGCTGCAGGAACTGGAAGTGACAGAACAAGGGGGAATGGCTTCAAATTGACAGGTTTAGATGAGAAATTAGGAGGAAATTTTTCCCTGGGAGGGTGGGCAGGCCCTGGCACAGGGTGCCCAGAGCAGCTGGGGCTGCCCCTGGATCCCTGGCAGTGCCCAAGGCCAGGCTGGACATTGGGGCTTGGAGCAACCTGGGACAGTGGGAGGTGTCCCTGCCCATGGCAGGGGTGGCACTGGATGATCTTGTAGGGTCCGTTCCCACCCAACCCATTCAGTGATTTGTAGAATCATTTCAGTGCACTGTCAGCACCTGTTTGCAGCAGGACACTAAAATGCCCTCAGATCACAAAGCAGACTGGAAAAAGCCCTATTAAAGGACAAATTCTAACCAAGATAGTTTGATTTCCACATGGTAAATTCACAGCAATAGTTTCATTTCTTGCCAAGAAGGACAAAACCAGAAGGTGTTTGTATTTCCTCCACTGCACCTAAGGCTGGGTAAGGCGTCCCAACGCTCCTGTGCACTGCATTTCACTTCCCCCTGAGCTCCCAAGGAGTGAATTCTCACACAACTCCTAACATTTAGTCATTTCTGCTTCCGTGTTAACTCGTATTCCATGGGAGGGGAAAGCATTAGCCTTAGAGTTTAGACTTTATCGGAATGCAAAATGAGCTAATGAAACTTGGCCACAAGCCAATAATGCCAGGGAAGCCAATAGGAGAAGAATGCTAAAAACTCATTCATGCAGACACTGTTTTCTTTTACAGTAATGTCTATATATAAACTTATATGCAATGGAGCACACACATAAAAAGCTAAGGTGAAAGAATGAATTTCAACCCCGTTTTTGTTGTAGAACTGCATTGTAGGCAAAAAGAAATGCATAATAAAATATTGAAAGCCAGTTTAGGAAAACATATTAGCAAACTACACAAATACATTCTTAAAGTGCTTGTTTGAACTGAAGCAGAATTGCCAGGATGAATTCTGGACTCCCATATGGAATTTGCACATTAGGTAGAATATTGCTTCTAATCTGTTCCTCTGTCTGAGTTACTTGTAGGTACTTCAGGGAAATTTCTATAAATTCTGCAATAAAAGAAGCCATTTTTAAAATAAATTTCATCATTACCTTGTTATATTTGAAACAGTGAAATTTCTAAAACTCTTTGACTTTTGCTATTGCATCTTAAGACCTACATTATATAGAGCACCCAAAACAGAAACCACCCAATATTATACAGCTTGTGGCAGTGAGTTCCCCAGACTATGTTTTAGTGAAAAAGTACATATTCAGCTATAAAAGCAATAAATATGATTTTAAAAGTCATTATTTTCAGGCTTATATCCTATTTCACTGCTCTCTGCTCCACAAAGAGGGTTCTAATAATTCCAAATCTATCCTCTTACAAAGCCGTCCGAGGTCTCTAATTATATTGTCACCCTTCTCTGGACCTCTTCTATTTCTGCTAAATGTTTTTCAAGT
Source organism: Edolisoma coerulescens (assembly GCA_013397115.1). NCBI lineage: Eukaryota > Metazoa > Chordata > Aves > Passeriformes > Campephagidae > Edolisoma > Edolisoma coerulescens. The sequence continues at coordinate 51,053 of VWZW01005681.1, forward strand.
GCCTCCTGTGACATTTTAATTTACATTTTTCAAAAAGAGTTCCAAGTCACTTAGCTTTGCAGCAGAAACCTTCTTCACCTTAAGTGCTCCCTTCACTCTTTGCTCGGCCCAGAGACCCAGCAGCTCCCTCACAGACTGCATGTGTCTGAAATATTTAATTTCTCATTAACTGCTTCTTGGACATAATTCCATCAGAGCCCTCCTAATTCCCAGCTTTTAGACTATAGTGGCTAAAACTTGTAACTTCTTAATGTGCTCAACCAGATCTGCATTTCCATTTGCAGAAGACATTTCTGAAACCCTCCTGTCGTATATTTGGTTGCAGGGACAAAGAGTTTCTGCCTGTTCCCTTTTCATTTTAGGGCCCTTCTGTTGCTTGGGGTTTTTTTGTTTGGTTGGGATTTTTTTTTTTTGTGGGTTTGGGGTTTTGTTTGTTTTATTTTTCTGTGTTTTTTTTTTCTTTTTCGTGTGTTTGATTGTTTCATTCAGTAGTTGTTTTTTGTTTAAAGATTCTTCTTAAAACAATCTCAAAATGCAGTTTATTTGGATAACTCTTAGTGGCTCAATCCCTCCGTTGCCGGGTAGTGAATTCTCTTCAAGATCATTTATGCTTCACTTCGTGCTTCAAGTTAAACACACTTGACTTCTGCCTTGAAAAGATTCTCACTTTTCATACTAAATGCTGCCCTAAGTAAGGATTCTGTCTGAATGCTCTGGAATGAGCTGCCAATCCCTAATGTCTGATTCTCCCAGCAGTGCCTTGTCTGTTGGACAGATAAGAGTTTTTCAAATCAAAAAGAGACAGATTAGCAGAAGCACTAAAACCTCACGGTAAGAAAAGAAAATATTCTTGAGGAAAAAAAGCCCAATCTATTTGAAAAACTGCCCAGAAACAGATATATTGCTTATGCAACACTTGCACTCTCCTTGTCCTTGGAAAGCTTCACACGGACCTATAACTTGGCATTGCTATACAAAACAGCTAAAAAGTAAATACAGGTTCTCTTTCCAATATTTAATAAAGGAAAATATGTACTGCTTTTAAATATTTAGTTTTTTATAACTGATTTTATTGGCAATAGAAGGTTGATATTCTAATTTGTCCATTATATCAGCACTGATGAATATACAAATATCCTTTCCTCACATATAGCATATTATAAGTGAATATGCAGGCACAACTGAGCATCTTGATAAAACTACTGCCAAAACTATGCATTGAACAAAGACATTTTAATTAAATGAAAGCAAAACAGTCTTGAGCATTTGCTGAATGCCCCTGGTACTAAAGAGAAGTTAGGAAGACACAAATGTTCAAAAAGAGTCCTCAAAGATAAAGGTAAATGAAGAACAGGACCTGAAAAGGGCTCAAAAAGCACAGCATGGAAGCACCCGAGTTTGCCCACTGACAGCAGTTAACAAGCTAACAATGACATCATGTGTAAATAAATATTTGATGGAGATAATCTCCACATATTCTCAGAGGCTTTTCCTTCCTTCCACATTTTTCATTATTCAGACTGCATTGTGCTGCTGGGGCAAGGTTTTGGTGGTGGTGGGGCTGCAGGAGTGGCTTCTGTGAGGAACTGCCAGAATCTCCTTCCCCTGTGTCCAACAGAGCCAATCCCAGCTGGCTCCAGGAGGGACCTGGCCAGGGCCAAGCCCATCAGTGACACTGGTGTCACCTCTGGGGTAACACGTGAAGAAGAGGGGAAAAAATCCCACACAACCTTTAGCAAAGAGCCGAAAGTATGGCCCTGTCAAGGAAGATAATCAGGAAGCATCATCTCTTAGAGATGCACATCCCACTGCTTTGCATGCATCTGGAGAAAAAACAAAATTAATTCATAACTGCTGTGAAAAGCCTTTGGAAACGCTGTTACTGCAGTGGTGTTGAGTGTAGGGCTGTACAATGGGAAATCACTGTCTTTATATACCTATGCAAACCTCTGGATATTTAGCTTTAATTTTGGCAACTCGTGCAACTGATAATCTTCCTTTAAAAAAATAAACAAATAAATAAATAAATAGGGAAAAAAAATAAGCTTACACACAGGACAGTTGCCAATGTTTAATTGTGTTCGCTGACACGCTCTTGGAATGCAGCTTGGCAATTTTCCCCTTCAGTGCCTCTGTGGCCCCTTTGCCGTGTATCGATTGCTGGCAGGGTTTACCTGCTCAAAGCCGTGCTCTGATCGAACCTCGGCGTGAGGAAAACCACAGGGAAAGCAGCCCCTGAGCTCAGGGTGGGGCTGGAAATCCCTGCATGCTGAGAGCCCCTGGAACGTGGCACAGCAGCACAGAAATGCAATGATCCCAAAGCTTTGGTGGTGCCCAGCCTCCCTCACTCCTCAGGCAGGATGTTCCCGAGCCCGCTAACACAGGCTAACACACAATTTCTGCAACTCTTCCTGACTGTTTCAGTCCCTCTCTTCCAAGTGACAGAACCCATCAGTCCATCTGCAAGGCTGAAAGGCTCATTGGGGCTGGATTGGAGGGAGCTAATTAACTTTCCATGTCCTGACTTCCTCTACCTCCTCTACACTGCCTTAGCATTTACTCCTAAATAATCTTCCCTTAGTGTTGCGTCTGAGTGCGTTTCAGGGACAGCTCAATTTGCTTTATCCAGCATACAAGTCTAAATTCAATTTATATCTCAAACACAAAGAATTGAGGCACTTGTTAGGTTTTTAGGTTTTTTTTCAGTGAGGTTGTCTTCCTCAACCTTGACAATTCAAGATACTGCAACTTCTAATTTAAAAAAAATATCATTTACATATCCCAGAGAAAAATATAATGTCAGAAACATTTTGGCACAGGCCCTTTGTTCACATTTGTGATGATACAACAATCCTTCCTGGCACTCCTCTTAACTATAATAAATATTTTTCTACGTGAAATTTTTGATATTCCATTATAGCTCAATAAAATTTTTAGTACAATTTTCAGCTCTTTGTTATAGCATCCCCTGAAAAAATTTTTAAAAAGAAGAAACAGGTTCAGAAGCAGTCAGGGCTATAACATCTCAGTCAGGAGTATTTAATGGCTTTATTTTGTAAAATACAGGCAGGTTTCTATCATTTTATTACCCAAAAAATTATAAATGAAGCATATGTGCACAGAGGTCAGGCAAATTATTTTAACCTGGCTAAAAATCACATGTTTAAAGAGACAGCATCTCTCTTTACCTCTTTGTCTTGATCTGGTGATATTTTACAAACCTATGCCATGTGTTGACCTGCCTCATAGCCTCATATTATGACCTGGAGAACAGGGAATCTGTTTCCCACAGGTCTCAGGGTTTTGTCTCTAATTAAAAAAAAACCCAATCAAACAACCAAAAAAAAAAAAAAACCCACAAAAAACGACCTAAACCCAACACTTCAACGGGTTTATAAGTAACAAATTGCCATGTTTCTATTGCTAATGTAAATGTGTGTCAGCCCTATAGTTGATAAAAGCTTTCAGAATTGCTTTAAAAGATGCTTTAAGAACTGTGCTACCACAAGATTTTACTGTGCTCCTTAAATTTTTGGCAAAGGAAGCAGCAATAGGGTGATGCAGGCAGGTGTTGCTAAAATTCATTCAAAGCCAGTGTCTTCATGAGAAGTTATTTGAAGCATGCAAATAATGTTTTTAAGGAATTCTTAGAAGATAATATGAAACTTTTGGACTTGGGTTTTACCTATAAGTTATATTTTATTCCTTCAAATATTCATGAACTTTTAATGAATAGTCAACTCTATAGAAAGAAAGTCTCAAGTACAAAGCAATAAAAGGTAGTGTATACGTACATTTTTGCCCACATTTTTATCTCCTTCCACTGCAGGTCAGGAATATCCTTTTACTGGGTTAGAGGCTGAACAAACAGCATGCTCAATATAGGGTAATTTGCTAAGAATTTTCATCTTTTGGTTTTCTTTTAAGGATTAATGTCAGGTGTGTTCAAGCAACATTTGAAAAGCCCACTGCTGGAACAAGAGCAGGAATCAGGGATCAGCCTGTCCCTGTTACAGGAGATGAAGGATTTGAAAAGACAGCAGCAAAGAGCAGCTCTTCATTTGCTGTTGGTTTTGGATGGAGCCCGAAAGATTTATCATGTAGTGTAGGTTGAAACTGAACCAGAACACTGAAGTTATACGGGGTGTTTGTGGCTTTGTTTGTTTGGTTTAACTCTCAGTACCCTTCGTTTAGTAAAGTCCCCTCCAGAAGTATTTACTTACCTTTTATTTAAGGACAGTAAAACCTCTAAGCTTCTAACACTTTAAATAAAAAGAAAAATCATTCCAGAATCAAATCAGTCCCATATTTTCCCCTCTCCACCAGGTGCACATGATGCACTAGTCAATAAAAGGTGACAGAAATAAAATTAATCTTCCCTTCCCTTATATAAACAAGCAGGCCCAACCCTCTGAGGCTGCAGGGACACAGGACAGCTCTGAGCTCAGCAACCCCAAAAACACCTCCAGCTCTCCAGAGCCCACACAGGGAGGGAACTGCAGTGCCAAAGGGTCCTGACAAAGTGGGGCTGCAACAGCTCTTGGGAGATGATGGAAACAGGGCTGTTCTCCCGAGTGGAGAAAATCCAGCTCTGCCGATCCAGGAGCAGCATTTAAAGAACGGGAGGCTGGGATTCACAAAGTGCAAAGCAAGTATTGCAGAAATGACATGAATCAACAGAAAAAATCAGACTGCAGCTAAGAAATACAGTTATGTGCTGCATCCCATAGTGAGTATATTTCTCCTATTTTTGCCCTGCCACAGAGAACACTTGGAGCAGAATCCACCATGCCTCCATGTCTCAGCTTCCACTTCTTCCACTCCAAATTCTCAGCAGCAACTCACCGTCTTCCAATATGTCAAAAAGATCTTTGAGATTAAATATGTCACCAAAAGTCGGGTGTAAGAGCTGGCCAACCCTCCACATGGAGGCTGTGATTTACGTGCTGTGTCACACTCTCTGCGTGCCCTCGCCGTGTGGAACTCTGCACAAGGGTCTCCTTGTTCCTCCAACACGATCTGTTGGCAGGTCAGACTGTCTGTCAGCTTCCCACCAATGAGCTGGGTTATAAATGGACTCTAAAATTAGTCACCCAGATATTTAGAGTCGCTAAAAGTGATCTCACACCTTCTCTTTTTTGACATCACTGGATGAATACAGGATTATGTGTTTAAAAACACAAACTATCTCAGGTATTTATCAAAATCTTATCAGTGAATTCTAGAGAAATCTCCTGAGGAATAATTAGTCACCAGACAAATCTTTTCTATCTCTTGTTGGAAAAAAGTTGATGACCAGAAGTGAGCCCCCAAAAATGATCAGTAGCATACTTCATCACTCCAAATGGAGGAGAAAAACAACATGTGACTGCACCATCATGTGCCTTGTCAAAGACATCTGCACGTTCTCCTTTAAGTGCAAGAAAACAGTAGCTTTGGTAGGGTTGTGCTCCTTTGGCTGGACCAAATCCTAGCATCCCATCTGTGGTGACAAAAGAACCCCAGGGGTAGTTTTATCGCTTATTATTTAGCAAAAAAAGATATGAAAATATTGATAGGAAATAGTTTCAGAGACAAGTTAATTGCTCTTATTTTTAGTGACTTGTGTAAAGCATCAACACAGAAGCAGCCATTTGGCTAAACTATTAGCAGCTGAATAATGTTCTTAGAAAAGAGTACTAACAGTCTTCCAAATTCTCTACTTTAAAATCACATTATTGATGAAATACTTACAGTAGAAATAGGAGGAAAGCAAATTGCTTTGCAAAACAACAGCCATGCCAAAAAAAACCTCTTGAAAAATCCATTCATTATTAATTCTAACAGATCATTAAAGAAATGATTCCTTTATTTGCTTGTGTTTTCATCAGTCAGGAAAAATAAAGTATGTTAATGCCTTTCATTTGTTGTACTGACAGTTAAAAACTGTGCAAAAATTACAATGTTGGAGCTACTTTAGCTTTCTAGATGTCTCATTTCCAGAAGTGCAAGGTGGACAGATACTGCTTGTGGGAACTCAGGCTATTGGTTTAGCACGTGTCTTTCTACATTGCCTTTGTTTCTCTTTAGCCTAATGGTGTAAGCAAAACTATCCCTAAATTAAATTGACTTTTTTTTTTTCGGTCTGAAGGCATTTCCGCCTTGTCCTGGCACTGCAGTCCCTGAGGAATTGTCCCTCTCTGGGTTCCCTGCAGCCCCTGCAGCCCCTGGAAGGTGCTGTGAGGTCTCCACACAACCTTCTCCTCTCCAGGCTGAGCAGCCCCAGCTCTCCCAGCCTGGCTCACAGGGGAGGGGCTCCAGTCCCCTCAGCACCTCCGGGGCCTCCTCTGGACTGGCTCCAACAGTTCCAGGTCCTTTCTATGTTGGGAGCACCAGAGCTGTGCTTTCTCACATAAGAATTAATGGGATAGGTGATACAATATCTAACACTGCCTTAAAGGCCAAACGGTTCTGTGTCAAACCTTGTTTCATAGCTTTCACCATGAAGTCACATCTCACACCACGATGTTCCTATTCAAGCCCTTATAAATTAATAATGAGTAATAAAGCACATAATAAAATAATTCCTTTTCAGGATATCTTTAAAATTCACGTCCTGAATCAGTTGGGTTTGTTTCCAATAAGTAATTCAGAAAGATGAGAACAATGGTGATCTAAGTTTAACTTCCCAGCTCATTACCAAGGGTTTCAGCATGTTTTTGAAGCACTTTCACAGTGCATGATAAATCAATCCAACGGGGGAGCAGATGTCTCATGTATTCTTTTCACATAAGCCAGATAGAAGTAGGTCATGCTGTGTCAGATGGAGCACAACTGCTTGTCAGCCAGGCTGGCCACGAGATAATGGGTGTTGATTGACAGTATCAACTATCAAAGGTTGGACCAGGGGCTCCAGAGAAATTCAGAGTGGGTATTTTAGGGATAAGAAGTATGTTCCTCCTAAGAATTAATTCCTTTTCAACTGATTACTATTGAAAGATGCTGTTTTAGTTTTGTAATGTAAAAAGATTTACAGATCAAGAGCAGCCCTGGGAGAAGGATTTGGGGGAGCTGGTGGGTAAAAAGTGGATGTGCCCCATCCCAAAAAACTACCCCCTGCCCTGGGCTGAGCCCCCGCGGGGGCAGCAGGGGAGGGGGGATTCTGCCCCTCTGCCCCCTCAGCTGAGACCCCCCTGCAGAGCTGCCCCAGCCCTGGGCCAGCACAGGAAGGAGCTGGAGCTGCTGCAGAGAGCCCAGAGGAGGCACCAGGATGAGCAGAGGGATGGAGCAGCTCTGCTGGCAGGAAAGGCTGCGAGAGCTGCGATTGTTCAGCCTGGAGAGGAGAAGCTTTGGGGGGAGCTCAGTGCGGCCTTGCAGGGCCTGAAGGAGCTGCAGGAAAGATGGAGAGAGACAATTGCCAAGGGCTGGAGGGCCAGGCCACAGGGAATGGCTTCCCAGTGCCAGAGGGCAGGGCTGGATGGGATATTGGGAAGGAATTGTTCCCTGGGAGGGTGGGCAGGCCCTGGCACAGGGTGCCCAGAGCAGCTGGGGCTGCCCCTGGATCCCTGGCAGTGCCCAAGGCCAGGCTGGACATTGGGGCTTGGAGCAGCCTGGGACAGTGGGAGGTGTCCCTGCCCATGGCAGGGGGTGGAACAAGACAATCTTTAAGGTCCCTTCCAGCCCAAACCATTCAGTGAATTTATGATTTATGTAAAAAATATATATGTGGCTATTCCAGCTCGTGAAACATCAAACGACAACTCTATTGATTTTTAACAAAACTTGCTGGATTAGAGCTGTGCTATTGATTCATGAGACCTGGATTTTGCTAATCAGTGATCAACCTTATTAAATTTAATGATTGTTCCAAGGAAAAGAATATCCATATTGCGTTGATAAGAAATATAAAAATTTATATAACAGCAGAAAATGAAAAATTATTTATGTTTTATAGATATATCATATCCTGCTCTGGCACACCTTTCCATCAACTTAAACATGAGCAGAAGTGAATTCCAGAGCAAATCAAGGCTCCTCTCCCCTCTATCCTTCCTGTTCATTATCACTGAAGTTCAATACTGAGGCTGTATTACCTGATCCATCCCTGACTCTTCCCACAGAACCAGGGATTCACTCAGTTTTGATGCTTTCTTCCAGCAAAATTTCTCAGGTTAAAAATGCTCAGAAATCTTCTGGTTTGCTCCTTTGTTTTAAATTTCCCATTCTGCTGAATTCATTAATAGCAATATAAAACAAGATAGAATATGATCTTCAGACTCGTGCTCGATTCCTGCCCTCTTGGCTTTCACCACTGCTTCTCCTGACCTCCCTTCTCCCACTTCATCAGCAGGAATCAGCTCTTCCAAGGCAAACCCAGGAGTGCTCCTGCTCCCCAGTCTGCCTCCTCTCTCCATGGCTGTGCACAGCCCCTGTCCTCCCAGCAGGGACAGGGCACTGCTGGGCCCCTTCAGACCTCTCTGCACTTGCTCCCAATTCACCCTTCCCGACCTGGGACTTCCCCCAGGTCTCCTGAACTGCAGTGGTGGATTCTGCAAAGCACTGCATCTCCAATGCAGTCTTTTCGTAATACTCACCTCTTTCAGGATGCCTGAGACAGCAAACTTGTGCTGAGAAGAATAAAAATGCACGAGGGAGTCTGAGAACCGGTAACAGTTCAAATGAAAGCCACCTAATGCTTCTCATCACAGAATGAATACATTTAATTTTATCCACTAGGATTTTTAAAGCTGAATGTTTCTAGCAAAGCTTTGGACTCTGTCGTAAAGGTAATTTCGGGGTCGTTGTACAAATGTGTTTTGCTGGTCCCATGAAATGCCATTTAAATTTGGCAGTTTTAAACTAAAGAGAGTAATGATTTCCCATCTGTGATTTCAATTATAAAACTTGATTTTGGCAACCTGTCAGAGCCGTGGAGCTTTCCCAAGCCCTGCTCACAGCCCACACAAGGCCACGTCACATTGCCCAGAGCCCAATGAGGCCGCTGGGATTGAGGAGCTGTGGGAGCAGAGCCCCAGCCTGGAACCAGGACACAGCACGTGGAACACCAGGACTTAGAAATTCTGACCATCAACCCTCTGTTTATTTAATTCTGGTTGTTTCCATTAGAACTTCCCTTGTCCAAATCCAGCCAGCCAGGCCCTCTCCCAGATTCTCCTAGAAGAGACCTCTTTGGAAATTTCTATTTTACAAGCCCAGATTTTTATTTCAATTTCTTTTTTCCTGACCAATCTGACTTGGAAGAACACATTAGTCTCACAACACATTTTATAGCTGAACATTTCCTTGTCATTTGAGAGTAATTTAACTCTCATTTAACTGCATTCTGCCTTCTGTAATATGATTTGGCTTGGTACAGTACATAGAAAATGTCTTCATTTCATAGAATCAATTGCAGTGAAAGAAAAGGAACACAGAAAACAGACTATAGAAAATAATTTAAGACGATTCTTGCTTTGTCTATACTACCCTTTGTCTTTTAATAAACTAAATTTGCACTGTTAAATTGTGTTAGCAATGTTAATGCTCAACAACCAATAACATACTGGCATCCAATCTTTGTTTCCCAGTCTGTTTAATGTAATCCAGCTCATTACAGAGCTATAAAACAACCATGGAGACATATAATCAAATACATCACCAGAATATTCTGTTCACTGGGCAACACGTGTTTGAAGCCAAATCCTTTTTCCACTAGAAAAAGAGCTTGATTTCAGAAAGTAAGGGCAACATTTCCTAAAAATCATCAGGAGAACTCAGACTGGAATATCATTTAGTCATCAATAACACACAAAAATTTAGACTACACTTGAAGATGAATAAAAATGCAAATTTTCCTCTTGAAATATGATTCACACCTGTGCCTGTATTGAAGTGGTACTGATTGAAGAGTATTTTGTTTAATTTCTTTGTTTCAGTAGTTGCTTGATTTTATTTTGGAAGTGTCAGGCTCAATTATGCTCTTTGATTGATTAAGGAATTAATTTGAGGGGGCAGATTATCAGGTACTAAGATGCAGTGTTTTCACCTAAACACAGAGCCTACACTTGCAGCTGCATGACACAAACATCCCCCACCACCACGGTTATTGTGAACACCAAACCTGAGTCTACCAAAGTCGTGAATAAAAATTTCTACAGGCTTTCTATTCCTTCTCCTGTGGGCAGAAGTATTACATCCCACAAAGGTGCTTTTGCAGCACAAGTTCTCCATCAACAACTTTTCTTTCCTCCCTTCTGCCTCTAAGCCATTATACTAAAAAAAAAAGAGATGTACAGGGAAGCTGCTGCTCCTCACCTGAGGTTTTGACTCTTTCTAAGAACAAGTCAACAAAACCTGTAACTTTTCTTCGTTTGCATTAAGCAAAATACCACTTGCAATAAAAAGAAAGAAAACTTCAACCAATACAAAATAAAAGGAACAAATGCTTATTTTTCTTCTTCTGAATTTAAAAGCAAACCCACAAAGAAAGCCCAGAGCAGTGACTTCAAGAGTTTATATGAGGGGGAACATTTCTCTGGGTAACACAACAAGGACAAAAGCACTTAGAGAAGGAAAGTCACAGACATGTTTCACTTGATCTTGGAGCGATCTGATACAATGGTGTGTGTAAGGGGAGTGATTATAATATCAGCACTGCTGAGCTGCTGGAGTGGATAATGGACCAGCTCAGTTATTAAAGACAAGTGCTTATAAAATAATTCACTTCAGAGCAGAAGGAAAACACTAACAGCGTGCTCTAAAGATCAATACCAGGCTGCTTTTGTTTGATTTATTTAATCAGTGACCCCAGAGAAACAAGAAGCAAGGAGGAAGGAAATCTGCTGATTGTGGCAAACAGAGGTCGGGCAGCGGGGAGGGTGGAGAAGGGAGAGAGGAGATGAGGAGAGAGCTCAGCACAAATGGCTGAGGGAGAAGGGTAAGGAAAGGGACAGGCAGCAGTCCTGGGGATCCACAATGAGGAATGGACAATTTATAAAACTCGGACTCCAATCATTTCAGACCGAGGTTGAATGGAAGTGACGCTTCCATTTTGCAGTTTTGTGGCTATCGTAGCTTCTTACTGTAGTTTTGACTGTATCAAAGAAAAACTGACCCAAGATATGGATGAGAAGGGCACACGCTCTTCCAGCACTTATGGGAGGAAAAAAAAATGCAAAAAACAATGTACAGCAAGAAATTTGGGACTGTTTCTTTTTAAACACCAACAAAATTTCCGATACTGAAGCAGTAGAGAAGGTTTCTGACAGTGCAGTTTCCAGTGCAGTGCCAGACCAGACAGCCTGAGGAGATCTCGTGCATCCTTTGGTACAGAATATGTGCAAACACCTGCCAGGAATGTGTTAATACAGCTGACCCTGCATAAGGAATAAATCTGCTGAATTATGTAATGATGTTCCTTTGAGTCCTACTTCTTATGACTGTGTTTTGCGGGTAGAGAAGCAACCCAAGACTCTTGACGTAGAGCTCAACTGCAGTAAAAGCATTATAGTGTGCAAAAGCATGACTGCAAAATATTTACAGTAAATAAAAGCCCAAATACAACCCAAAGGATGTTATATTACTACTCAGATTGCAGTGTTCCATTAAGAACATTTTGAAGACTATTATAAAAAGTGCATCAAATATTTAGAAAAAGTGAAGCAAGGTCATGCAGAATTCAACAGCTCCAATTAAATGACATCTCTGTTTAGAAAACAGTAGACAAAAAGCATGTGCAATTCTTCAGTGAAAAGAAAATTGTGTGTCACAAAGAATTTCATGCTAGTATCTAATCTGGAAAAGCAGAGACGCTGGCTTGCACTAAACTAACTCACAAAGAGCTGGACAACAAGAACCTCTGAGCAATAGTTCCTTTATCAGAGAAAGGACCTTCAGGACATCCTTTATTGACAAGGGGGAAAAAGCCCCACAGAATTCTCCAGTGTACCTATTTTCCCCTTAAAAATCTAAGGAGAGAATTTTGTGCATGTTAATGACAATTTATGCACATTCCTCCACTCATGTACATTTAATATTTATTTAGGTGAGTAAATACATTATTAAGATTAGCCTTTGCTGTTGTAGCAGAATCTTTCCCCCACTTAAGTCTAGACATTTTTTTGTGTTTTGTTAGTTTGTTTGATTGTTTTTTTTTTTTTCCTAAAAATAATTTACTTTCCTGAAAACATGCAAAGAATTTTGGAAGGAGCCCATGTGAAGATGTAGGGGCACAGACGGGCATATTTGAGTACATCACTACGTCAGCTGCTTACAATGTCTGCATTCCCACCTGGAGAGTGCCTCCATTTGAAAATGGTCTAAACAGGAACTTATGGGTCTCTCTCCACAGGAAAGGACATCTTGCTCTCTAAGTACACAAACAGCTCCCCTAATCCATTATATTCTACTAGAGCATCACATTTGCCACCTTTCATCAGAAAAAAAAAAAAAAAGTATTTTAGACAATGTCACAGAAATCTTCTCTGGGGGCTGACATTTCAAATCTTGCTGTAACACAGTGAGCAGAACAATCTTTTCTAGACCCAGAGTGAGAGATGGCAAATATTTCTTCTTGTGAAGGATCAGCAAGACTTTTCCTTCTGATACATTGAGATAATATGTTTTAGAAATCTTTTGGTTTTATTGCACAATGTAGTCCCAAATAAACTGAGGGAACATTTGCCTTGCAGTAACCGTAGTTAGAAGTGTCCCAGCTGTGTTCTCTGGGTCGTGGTTTCTGGTGTAGCAACAATTCATGGTCACTTAGGTTTCCATATAAGACTAAGACTGATCTTTTCTTCTTCAGCAGGACCCAGACAGAAATATAAGGCAGAATTGGGGAAGAATAAAAAAAACCCTTTTCAAATCAGAATAGGTTTTGGATCATACTAACTTCACTATTCTTCTTTTCTTGACAAAATGGATGATCCCAGAAACATTTGCTTAACATGTTAACCTGATATAATGACTTTCTTGTCCAACAGTACTCCATAATCATAAAAGCTGCTCTTTACACCAATCACACATAATTTTGCCTATTGTTTTTAATTTCATTCACCAGAGATAGAGGTTCAGACCAAAACCCACTGAATTTCTTGTTCCTACCCACAAAACTTAGCAGAAAATCACTTGTTTTCAAATCTCATTGTAAATATTTAGTAACTCATTAAACCTTTTTTCCCCTTTAGCAGAATTTTAGCTCATCACCTCACTGTGCTCCACTGAGTAGCTATTAAAAAAACCCTCTCTTTTACGTGGAAATGTCTCCTCAAAGTAAAGTCAAGGGCCCAATTCATTACAAATGTTTTGCCAAGGTCTGGAGACAGTTTACACTTTTAATTTGCAGCACCTCCAAAGTGTTAATTGTATTCTTAATTCATATTGGATTGTTTAGATGCAGGTCACACACTTTGTTGAGTGTGCTGGGTTTGATGCCATTATGAAAGTGTCTTCTGAGAAAGACAAGAGTTGAGAATATATTCCATTTTGGCAGGTGAAAACAAAGTCTGATAGGCCCAGTAATCAATTTTTATCTTTACTTTGAAAGAACACATTAGGAAAAGACAGGAAGGTGCTGGGAAAGGAAAGAATGTAATTTTGGCACTGATGAATGCACGAAAGGACAAAGCAAAACACATGGACCTTTATCACTGTATTATTAATATTATCACATCACTAAAGTTATTATAAAAGCACCATATCTCTCAGCTAAACTGAAACCACTCCTTACATCTCAATGGAAAGTAAAGAAAAGGACAAAGAGGATGTAGCAGGTTTGAAATCTGAAAGTTCAATTTTTTTTCTTGTTTTGAATAAAACGCTGTGTAGTACAAAAACTATCCAGAGAAATACCAAGTAGGTGTAACAGTGTTCAGGAGTGGTCCTACTAATGGTGGAATAGAAGTATCTACTCTAATAATCTAAAAGAATTATGTGTGAACGGCTGGAGCTGGGTCAGGAAGGGTTAGGTTGGATATCAGGGAAAAGTTCTTCCCCCAGAGGGTGCTGGGCACTGCCCAGGCTCCCCAGGGAACGGGCACGGCCCCGAGGCTGCCAGAGCTCCAGGAGTGTTTGGGCAGCGCTGCCAGGGGTGCCCAGGGTGGGACTGGTGGGGGGTCTGGGCAGGGCCAGGGGCTGGACTGGATGATCCTTGGGGATCCCTTCCAGCCCTGGATGTTCTATGATTCCATGATTTTCTCACTCAGAAGATACATAGCATGTCTTTCAATAGACTACAACAACTGTATTATTTTGTCAATTGTTGTTCCGCTAGATGGTAGTTTTATGGAAATATGGACAAGTTTTGTAATGTATTCTTATTCTCATGATCATTTCTGTAGAAATTAATTTATATTGTATTGTTTCCCATGGTAAAGTTCATCTCACAGCACTAAAAATCAGATAAGGCAATGTGTGCTGCATATATGCTGGGAAAGTTAAGAGCAAGTTGCCTTATATTGACATTTTTAGTGTTATGTGATTTCATTTGTCATTTCCATTTGCTTTGTTTATAGAGTCAGTATCTTCTAACAGTACGGATAGTCATGAAAAAAACAAGGAATATCGGAATGAAAAACTTTGTGTATGAGTCTCATTTCAGGTACTGCAATGAAAGTGTAAATTTAGGGTCCTTTTCAAACAAGAAGTGAAAAAGAGACTATCCTTACAATTAGTCCTACATGTCCCTCAGTCTCCTTCTCCCCAAATTAATTCTACTTGAAATAGAACAATATATTTGTTTTATTTGTAAGTCATAAAACATGTGTTTCCATCTTTTCTGTCAAAACCAAACACAATCAATCATAATCAACTGGAATTTTGAAAAGTCTAAATAATAATTTTTGAAGTTCACAATAATTTCCTTCGCAGCAAGGCAAAAGTCTAACCAAATTTTTTTATTGAGCTGCATAAACCAGACTCTTAGATTTATATTTTCTGCTTCCAGGGAATTCCTGAATAATTGTCAAGAGAAAGAAAAATAAATTTAAAATTCTGTTAAGCATTAAAAGTACCGTTCATTTAAAACCAATTTTTCAACACCGGCTCCATACTTATAAATATTGGCAGGGTTGACTTGCCCCAAGGAGCAGGAATTATAAGAAACAAAAGTTAAAACTTTTGTCATGCAATGAATCCACTTGATCATAACGACACTAAACACTTATAACCTTTTGAAACAGAAAATATTGTTCCATCCAACACTCCATCCCTAGGCAAGGTACATGTTATGCTCCCAGAATATTTATGTGCACAGTTGTGAGGCAAAGTGCACAATGTGAGCAACAACCTCACTGTTTCAATGAAAGATGGATGCGAGCTCTTCTCATTTGCTAAATTCAAGTTCTGCCAACACAAGTCCTGTCAGAGCACTGTATTATGAGAAATACATTAACCTTTTTACAGATCTGAAGGCACAGGAACCTTTTTAATCATGTTTGATTTCTGTGGGTTGCTCTGTGGTGCTGCTTATTGACTGAACCACAGCACATGTTCAGATATCCATCAGGTCAGGAAACTCGGGACATCAAATGAATCATTAAAAGCTTTGTATGACAAAAACAGGGAAAAGGAACCCTCAGCAGAATCCATGTGAGTCATGGAAATTTTACTGAACCAGTATTTCAAATGAAAATATGCAATAATTTTGTGTTACAAACTTTGTGCTCCTCCCACACTCAGAAAGTGCTCAGAGGTGCAGGCAATGCAAATTCAGCTTCCAGTTTGTCAAACCCATCCTTATGCAATCAAGGGATTCTTATATTAGAATCAGAGAATCACAGCATGGTTTGGGTTGGAAGGGACCTTAAAATTCATCTTATGCCATCTCCTGCCATGGGCAGGGACACCTTCCACTGTCCCAGGCTGCTCCAAGCCCCAATGTCCAGCCTGGCCTTGGACACTGCCAGGGATCCAGGGGCAGCCCCAGCTGCTCTGGGCACCCTGTGCCAGGGCCTGCCCACCCTCTCAGAGGACAATTTCTGTCTATCTGACCTAAATTTCCCCTTATCCAATTTGACTATTTAATGTATCTAATCAATATTTTAAATATTCCATTCTAACCCTGTCTAAACCATGCAAAGTCTTCCTTACAGTGTGCCTGTGGGCCTCCTCGTACTTCTCCAAGATCTTTAGCTGCCTTTCAAAGACAGGATTGCCTTCTGTGGGATTCCTCCTTCCCTACAACCTGGCCACTTGCACTCTGCCCCCAGAGATCCCTGCCCCGATCCCTCCCATCAGCGTTTCCCAACTCAGGTGTGTCTTGTCACAGATGTGGAGGAAATGTCATACAATTACACTTCCTATTAGATTAGTCCAAGTAAAGTGAAGTCTGGTTAATTTTGGTTTCTAGATTTGCTTTATATCCCTCTCAAGTGAGATTCAGAAACCAAACTCCAATTTAGGCATTGAGCCAGCATATTTATAGAAATATGCTGCAGCAAAATCAGGTTCTAAATTCAAGTTCAGACATGGCAATTATCCTTGTGATGACAGTAGGTGGGGTGAATATTAACTCTTAATCAGACTTATACAAATCTACTGTGATCATTAAAGATATTTGATACTTTCTGGTCACAGAAAGAAAGAATTGTTTCCTAAACTTGGAGTACCAGGAGAGGCACAATCTGAGAAACAGTTCCAACAAAAATATTTGCTCTTTTAAACTCAGAGGGGAATGCATTGTTTATTTTTTTAAAAAATGCCATCCTCAAAGCCTCTGCTAATCCCCTAGCCAAAACAGTCCATTTTATTTATTATTTTTCTGCATTTCTTATTTATCTGTCCATAGCAAATAAGCTCTTTTTCATTTCTTTGTCCAAATAAGAAATCTCTTTTTCTACTAGGATTTTGGGAATCAAGTGTTGAACATTTTAAATATAAATACAAGTTTATGTCATATTTAATTTTAAGTTTATTGTATTGGATTCATTTTACTTGTATTTAATGAATTTAATTCCACAAACAGTAATCTATTTAATTCAGTTTCTCTTAATGGAAAGATATACTGATAAAATGGAAGATGAATTTTATAGGACATGGATCACAAACACAATCAGTATTGGAGATCTCCATAAATCCACATAAATCAATTTTATTTTCTTAATCAATTCTGGAGAATGCAGTCCTTCATATCAATACCTGTGTTTTCTTCAGAGGAAAAGTATTTCTACAAGGATATTCATTATTTGCTTTTGGCTTACTGTGATCGATCTCTTGTTCCTCATCTATTAAATGCTCCGATCATTACCAAGAAGAAAACTTTTTCTGTTCTGTTACAAATCAAGCAACAGCGAGAGTGAACAAAAAATAGTTCAGAAAGTGAATCATGCATCCCCATACATGGCAAGTAATCTGTTTGCTGAAATACATAAACTCCTTGGCAAATACTTGATAAAACCCTATGCAGCTGGGATCAATCTGAGAGCTACACGCATAAGGGACAAGACCAGGAACATCATCCAAAGCTGACGAGTCAAAGACAGGATTTTTTTTTTTTTATGTCAACCTCAATGGGCTTTCGATTAAGCCCTAAAAACTGAGTGATAAACTTAGCACGCTGTGCTCAAAGGTGAACCTTAAAATGAAATATCTGCTGTGCCAAGAGCAACCCAGCAGCTCCCAGTGCAAGCTTAATACATTGCAGATGAAAGAAATATTGATTTGAAAGGGGGCTCTGAAGAATAATTGCCAAAGTACAATTAATCGCATAAAATGCAAACGCATTCTGGTGATCAACAATAACTGCACTCCAGAAGATTTATACAACTCAAAATATCTAATTAACATCTATGCAAATACCAGGCATTGTCAACAAAAGCACCAACTGCAGCTAGCCAAATTCCTTGGTAATCTCCAAAGACCTTGTGAAGTGGTGGGCACAGAAGCTACACAAACACAAGAGATCTGAGTGGAAAACAGCTCAGAAGTTCTACGTTTGATGTGATGGTGCATGGATATCTACCCGTGCTGTCCTTATTTGTTCTCTTCAATGAATATGGATTAGCAATTAACCACTGCTCCACTAGAAGTTAAGATGTATTACAGGAATAAATTCAACTTGGATTATAGGATGTGAACTTCTTATTGATCAACTTGCAGAAAATGACCTCAAAACTGCTGCCAGGCTTATATGATTGGAACTACTTGTTTTATTGTTGTTGTATCCAATTGTGTGAGATGCATCATTATAGATGTGCCAGTGCTGCTAGGAAGCAATTAGGATTAAAATGGTTCCAGTAATTCCACACATCCCCCACTCCCCAACAGGCATTTCATTTTCTTCTGTTCCTCTGCGGGGAGGACCTGAGAGAGGAAAACAGATGCAGCTTGTACAGCTCAGTTCTTTGAGGACAAAACTCATCATGCAGTTGCAAATAAAATAAAGCACAGGTGCATTTACTGGAGTTTGCATAACTTGGGAATGAGAAGCATGTATTTCAGTTAGACATGTATATTCTGTAGAAAAATAACAAAACCAAAAGCTTGTCTTGCTGTGGAAGAACCATGAAACTCCACATACCACGATGCCATTAGGAAAAGGGCAAACCTCTGATTCCATAGTGCTTGATGGTGCTGAGCCACACTGGGCCACAAAATACTGCCAAAGAAACTAAACCACAACCAAGCACAAGAAAGGAATTGCAAAAAATATTATACCTGACTTTAAACTGTAGCACACTGAAGAGCTGAAAGGTTTGACTAGCACGCTGCACTATCTTGGAGGAGTAAATACCAGGGAAAGAAAGATAAAATTGTCAAAATAGTTCCTTGTCACTGACAAAGCAAATACTAAACCCTTACTGCTAAGTAAACTTGAGGCAGAGCGGGAGAATTAGAAATCCAAATTATAAATCCCCAAGTGGCAGAAACATACACAAAAAAATTGCAGTCACAATCTGAAAATGTAGGGAATTATTTACAACAAAACATAATCACTTGGTTCATCTTTTGGACACTGGGCACTCATAAAAGGACTAACCCCTAACCAAGATCTGTGACAAAACATAAGAGAACTACAAGCCCCAAAACAAAATCAGAGGTTTTTAAATAAATGGAGTTACCTAAGTCGGAATGAAGCTTAAGTGCCAACAATCCTTTGATCCTTTCAAAGCTACACTGCAGCAAATATTGCCAGTCTGAAATTTAGGAAAAGCCATTCTGGTGCTGGTTTAGCCTCATTTTCAGGAGCACCAGTAGAGCAAGCACAGCAAGGATGGGAACAGCAGCATACTCAAAAGAATATTCAGACGGACCAGAAAAAACTCTATCAAACTCATACAGAGGGGAGAAAAGGTAAAGTCAATGTACAAAAAATTTACGTGACTCCCAGAAAACAAGGAAAGGCCACAAATATTTAGTCACGGGAATGAGGAGTGGCCTGACTTCATGCAAGAGGGAATGGCTGCTATCTCACAGGGAGCTCACAGTGCTGCCCAGGGAAACCTGGCAAGCTCAGAGCCACAGCAAAGACCTGGTAGTCCAAACAACTAAAGGCAAGATTAAATCACACTGAGAAAACAACAAAACACAACATAATTTAGGGTCCAGGAGCTGTCATCAATTCATGTAACAAAAGAAGAATCTAAACAGAAAGCCCCAGCACTAAAGGAAGTGGTGACTCCAGAGGGACAAATTCTGCTCTGTGTTTTTAAAAATGGTTCCTTTATCTCAGCAGGTTTAGCACTTGTACTACTCCGTGCAGAACTTCAGTGATCCTTGTGGGTCCCTCTTACTGATGTTAAAATTCATAGAATTTTAACATCAGTAGCTATTTCAATGGGTTTCCATTTTTATGCTAAGTGCAGAATTTTGGAATTCTTCCTCAGCAGCATCTCAGCTTATCTACTAACCAGCTAATGTCCCTTTAGAGTGATCCCTGAAGTGGCTTCTTCCACAGGTATCTTTAAAGACTTGGCTGCACGATCATGAACACTGTTATTTATGTTTATAGAGTATTGGATCTGTGAATACACAGCTCTGAGTAAATGTCAGTCCCTGATCAATAGCAGCTCATCAGACCTAATCGTACCTTGAAGAAGGGCTGTTTAAAAATGTCATTATAAATCAGACAGGAATTGTTGAGATGATGAACCAGGCAGACAGAAACTCTTGACCGCAACTGTCTATGGTACAAGAACTGAATTCAGACAGTTTTGCACCAAAAAAGGCTCAAATTCTGAGGCACTGCTCATCAAAGCACCTGCAACTCTAGAACTGCTTGGAGTTTCTTCTAAATTATTCAAGTGTCGTAAATGAAACAGCTGG
Organism: Edolisoma coerulescens; assembly: GCA_013397115.1. NCBI lineage: Eukaryota > Metazoa > Chordata > Aves > Passeriformes > Campephagidae > Edolisoma > Edolisoma coerulescens. Next base: position 71,294 of record VWZW01005681.1, read on the forward strand.
ACACTGCTCCAGCCTGCTCTGAGCTGATTACCTAAAATGGCACCATATGGCTCCTCGAGCATTCCCAGGCATGTCACAGAGGTCAGGTGCTCCAGGAGCCAGGGAATGCTGATCTGAAACACTGAAACCATCTTGGCTGCTCACAAGTCTGCCTTTTGTCAAAGGAGGGTCCTGGCAGCTCTCCCCAAACCTGAAGCCAGCCTTCATTCTTTCACAGAGAGTGGTATTTTCACAATAATTAAAAAAGTAAAAAGAGCAAAGGCGTACATTAGTCAACACTACAGTAATATCAGACAGCAAAGTTTATTTTTATGAATTTGATTTATTGGTTCAACAAACCTGAGATCTCTCAAGTGACATTCAACTATTTTCACTCATAAAAATATTTTAACTATGGCATTTGCTAAAATTTAGGATGAAAATAGATGCTGAAATACTGTAATATTTGTGGAGACAGAATATGAATTTTTAACTTAGTTCTAATAACAGAGTTTAAATAAGTAAATGAATTAGGGGGCAAAATCATGCCAGTTCAGGAAACTGGGGAGAACATAGAAGGAGTTGTTTAAAATGACATCAAAACTCTATTTCTAACCAAAGCCACTGCACCTCAAATTCCTCTGAGCATTTTCCTCTCTCAGGGCATTAGTCAAGAATCTGTTGATTATTTAAAACTAAAAACAATTCACATAGTATCTCCTCTGAGGTAAGGCAGTCTTACAAAAAAAAAAAAAAAGGAGAAATCCTAAGTATTTCTTGTAATCAGTTTTTTCTCAAATGAGTTATTTTTAAAGGATCAATTCAAATAACTACTCAAAAGTAATTTCTGCATATCCAGGAGGTTAATTAGTTTGTTTTAATTCAGTTATTAGGTGTTCTTTTGCTCCATCTCCTGTGCTTTCTTCTCTAGTTTTTGACACTGTTTCGTGGAAAACCATGTTGATTTCTTTCACCATAATGAAGTAAAAACAGAGTCACATGTTGCCACATCAACACATCAAAATTAGACAGAATTTGAATATATTATAGATTATTGCCTTCTATGCCCTCATGTAAACATCATTTGAATGGTGGCATTCCTGCTGACGGGGAGAGGTTTATTGCTACAACTGAGTTTCCTTCTAGCTCCAACAAATAATAAAATGGCCACCTCCCAGTGTTGGAATCTACCCTGTCTTTACCTTAGAGCATCTTCCAGTGCCTAAAGGGGCTCCAAAAGAGCTGGAGAGGGACTTTGGCCAAGGCATGGAGGGCCAGGCCACAGGGAATGGCTTCCCAGTGCCAGAGGGCAGGGCTGGATGGGATATTGGGAAGGAATTGTTCCCTGGGAGGGTGGGCAGGCCCTGGCACAGGGTGCCCAGAGCAGCTGTGGCTGCCCCTGGATCCCTGGCAGTGCCCAAGGCCAGGCTGGACATTGGGGCTTGGAGCAGCCTGGGACAGTGGGAGGTGTCCCTGCCCATGGCAGGGGTGGCACTGGGTGGGCTTTAAGGTTCCTCCCAGCCCAAACCACTCTGGAATTCAATCAATGCCCCAAAGCTGTTGCATTCCAAGCACCCAGCCAAGCCCCTGAACCAGCATCAGCGACAGGCCCTGTTGTGCTCTGAACTCTGTATTCACAGACTTTCCCCAAAATTTCCTCTAATGCTGCAGGATTTGAGGGTTGATATTTTCAGCTTTTAAAAAGGAAGTTCCCAGTTAATTTTTCTCTGACTTGTAAAGCTCTTACACTGGATATTTAAATATGACAATTTCTGATATGCTGCATTTATTCATATTTAATTTTTAGTGATACCATCTCTTTGCCCCAACAGAACTGAAAGGATTACTCAACTGTGTGGTTTGGGTCTCTGTGTTATGTTTTATTCAAAGCTTTAACAATTAAAAAAGCTCAGAAACACAATTAGCTGCTTGTTCCCGCTTTGCATTAACCTTCAACTTTAGGAAGCCTCCCACAAAATTCAGGATCATGTCCTGATTCATATATTATACATGGAGGCATTTACCACATATTATCAGCTTAAGAACTCTGAGCATTCTGCATTCTGGAAATGATGCACTTGAGCAGATGCCTCCCTTATGGGAATGTATTATTTTAAAGATTGAAATACAAGCTCTTTAAAAATTTTGAACTTCCTCCATTCTGAAAGTTTCCAAAATCTAATGAAGTCATGCATGATTGATCACTCCAAGCAATATGGTTCTTTCTCTTTCCTTTAGGTCAAGAAATATAAAGTTAACCCAAAATTTCATAACTTTTGCAACTAATTAACTCCAATTCAAGCATAAATATTTCCATTTGCAGTGAAGAGCAGCTAAAGTTAACTTAGAGAACAAGAGCAGAAGATGCCACAGAAAATTCTAGATTTCCAGGCACCATGAATTGCTCTTTGTTTATCTTCAGGAAACAACTACAGAGTGCTGCTCTGCCAGTGGTGCTTTCACAGAGCAGGAAAATGAAAACTGCAATTACAGAACCAGAATTCTTCATTTACACGGGTGTATAAGGCAACAAATATCAACATGTCTGTGATGTGCAAGGGCTGTGGAATGAGAAACTCTATAAAACAGAGCACTTTGGCATTTCTTGGAGAGTGGGAAGAGACCTAACCAGAATAATTTCTTACTGAACATGTTTTACAAAATGTCCATGCTTCTTGCTGTGTGTCTCTCAGGGGAAGACAAGAACCTTGAAGGAGCACAAAGTGGGCTAAAAGGAAGGAGGTGAGGCTATTTATGATCTTTTCTTGTTGCATGAGAGATATATCTCTTATTATAGTAGGAGATGGGACATTGAAATGAGCTTTTGAGTGCTACTAGAACAAAAATAATAGTTAAAAATCAGATTTCAATAAGCCCTTCTGGACTGTTCCCTCAGCTTCTCCTTGGCTTTTTTAGCAGAAGGATAATAAGGATATCCAAATCCTTGGTCTGGCAGCCATGAAAACAAGCAAACAAACAAAATAGTCGTAGAATCATGGAATTACAGAAGGGATCAACCACGATCATCCAGCCCAGCCCCTGTCCCTGCACAGATACCCCAACAATCCCAGCCTGTCCATCCCTGGGAGCGGTGTCCAAATGCTCCTGGAGCTCTGGCAGCCTTGGACTTTCCTGACTGAAGTTCAGCACTCTAAAAGGTGCTCAGCATCACCAAGAATGAAATCTCTAAGTAGAGAATGTTTTATCTCAAAGTCTCAGCATATGATTTTGCTGGGTTTTAATCTTCAGTAAAGCAAAATTTGCTCTACTAGAAGATATGGCCCAAGTGACATTCAAACAGCTTTTCATCTTTAATAGGTCTTTGTATTTTAATTTCATAGTAAAACATCAGGGATATTTTTAAAACCTCCTAAGCATGATGCTACAAATTTTCAGGTGCTGTTGAACTTTTTTATAAAACATATTTGAGCTGTTCCTAAAACAAACCTGGGAAGAGAAGATGTTCCAAAGCTTGCTTTACTTCAGGATATTGTGCAACATCTGGACAAAAATTCCTCCACTTATCAGCAAGCACCTATGCTGCAGTAAGGGGATTACCAGAAAAGGCTCTTCACTGTCATTCTTGAGCTGAAATGAGTTTAGAAGTTAATCTTTTATTGAATTCTCTTTAATGAGATTTCTGCTAAATGCTGCAGATTGCATTTCCTTTACCCAGCTTGAAGAAAGTTTGCACTTCTTCCATGCTCATTTAAATGTTTGGGGAAAGATGAGCTGTGCTCCCCTCACCTAGAGGGAAAAATCTGTCCAGATTCCAATGTGTCCATGGCGTGCACAGGTGCACTTTCCTTCCCACCAGTGCTCTCCTCTGAGACAGGCACTGGAATGGTTACCAGATGCCTGCAAACAGACGGGTTTGCTTTGAAACGGAGCTGGGGCCAGCAAGGAGAGGATCCAAGGGAAAGGTGGATCACCCAGAGGTTCAAACCTGCCCCTTTTACTTTGTGGCTTTTTTGGTTTTTTTCCTATTTTTTTAGCTAAGTGATGTCAATATTCACAAACTTGACTTTTCCACTGTAAGGACCACAGAAAAGATTATCAAGCACATTAATGGAGATACATCTCCTTGTTCCTTGCTACATCTGTGTGGGAATGGCCCTCAGTTCACCCCTTCCCTGCAGCTGCAGATCAGAATGGAAGAAAGGAGTTCTGAGTGCTGGTTCAGATGAGACACTTGTAGCTGGACTTATTTCCCACACCTACTTCAGTTTATGTGCTGAGCAGAAAGTAAAAAATGTATTAACAATTACAGTAATTGTTATATTAGTACAATTTTTACAGCACAGCCGGGCCAGGGAGCTCCTGGAGCGGGGCCGGCGGAGGCCGCGCAGCTGAGGAAGGGCCTGGAGCATCTCCGTGCCCGGGAAAGGCTGAGGGAGCCGGGGCTGCTCAGCCTGGAGAGGAGCCCCAGCTGAGAGGGGCCCTCGGGCCTGGCTGTCCCTGTGTGCAGGGAGGGCTCCGAGCAGGGCCCGGGCTCTGCTCCGGGGCCCAGCAATGGCCCCAGAGCCACGGGCAGGGCCTGAGCCCAGGCAGCTCCCCCTGCACAGGAGGCAGAACTTCTGCCCTGGGCAGGGCCCAGCCCCGAACAGATTGTGCAGAGAGGCTGTGGAGTCTCCTCCCTGGGGATATTGCAGAGCCACACGGACACACTGCTGTGCCCTGTGCTCTGGGATGGCCCTGCTGGAGCAGGGAGGTGGCACCAGAGGAGCCCCTGGGCGCCCCTCCAGCCTCACCCATCCCGGGGTTCTGTGACATTAATGTTAATTTTTATTCTAATTGCAGCAAGGCCGTATTAGAAATTTTTGTGTGCATAAGTATGTAAGAAACTTAGCCCAGGAAGGAGTCAAAGTAACAGCTGTAAAATCTGAATAGTTGATAGAATTGAGTAAAAGTGAGCTGGGAAATATGGTACCCCTAGTGGCTGAAGTAAAACAAAAGCTGCTGCCTAAGGAGACATAGCACTAACATCTGGTTACATATTTAATTGAACACTTACTCTTTAAAAAGAATTTATCACTAAAACCTGTTTTCAAATTGCCAGCGGGTGTATTCTATAAATAAGATCATTAAAGAGAAATGTTATGTACTGGAGGCAGGAGGGCACTAAAAGAGCAAGTGCCAATGAAATAAAGGAAATGTGAGATGGCAGGAATTATGATTTTGTTTTTTGTTTGAGGGTTTTTTTTCTTGTTATGGAGTGTTTTAGTATTACAGCACTGAGCCCACACACGGCACAGAATAATCCATACTGCTCAGGGTTACTTCAGCAAATTACAATCACACAAAATCTGTTGAGTGGATGTAACTCGAGTTTTTCCTTGAATACATCTCCTACATTATCCTGTAGAGCAAAGCTAAGTGAAGCCTTCTGTGTTCTGTAATAACTTTGATTAACCTGGCATATTCTGTAGTTTGATATGTGTAAGTCATGTTTGAGAATTACACAGTAGCACAGTCAGTCATACACAGATTTCTTCTTTCCCCTCCTTAAAGAATCTGAGGCAAAAGTATCATGAACATTAAAAATGGCTTAGATTTCCCCCTCTTCCTTCCTAGGTTTGGCTGAGAGAAAATGTCTCAGTCTCTCTTTAGTTTCTGCACAACCTTTATTAAAAATTCTCTCACACATTAAAAAAATATCACCATAACCAGAAAAAAAAGTCATCATTCTGTCATAGATTTTGGAGAGTTTTACCAAAGGAAAATTTGTTCCCGACCAACATATGACCGTAAATGAATTGGGAGGGAAAAATATTTTGGAGGTGACATTACCTGGAAATAATATCCATACAGAAATTCATGTAGGAAATTTAGTTAGTGATTAAACTGACTTTCTGGAATGAACCCATCATCAATTCTGCTTTTCCAAATCTCAAGGAAAAGAAAAGCAAACCAAATCTGTAAAAGATGCATACAGTGAGGGAGATGAAATGAGTGAATCAACTTGCCACATAACTAGAATGAAAGAACAAATGCTACATAAGACATGCAGACCTTATAAAAATACAGGACAAATATATCACAGAACACTGGGGAATAAATCAGCCAAACTGCTGAACTGCTGCAGAATCTCTTCAGCTTCCTCCCTGTTTTGTTCTGTGCTGTTTGAATGGCAATGGATGAGCAGCGGGGTGACGTGGCTGGTGATCACACAGCTCAGCACTGCTGGCAGCAAGGCACTGTTGGGTTCACATCTGTCTCCCTGGGAAAGTTATTTACAGCCCAACTGACACAGGAAACAGGAAGGGCTTTAGCCCACAGTGTTGCAAAAGAACATTTCAGTGACTGCATTCTCTGAAAAATTTTCCTTCACACCACTTATCAACAACGCCCAAAGAAATGCAGCACCGATTCTTCCTTGGGGTTCACAGGCTAAGATGGAATGAACGCAAAACCAACAAAGCCACATTTTCATGGAGCTGAAACACTGACAGGTGTTAGAGGTGTGTGATGGATGGGTGGGACTGAAGTGGCTGATCATGATTATTTACCCTTGATCAAAGAACCCCAGAATGGTTTGGGTTGGAAGGGACCTTAAACCTCATCCAGTGCCACCCCTGCCATGGGCAGGGACACCTCCCACTGTCCCAGGCTGCTCCAAGCCCCAATGTCCAGCCTGGACCATCCTTGGACACTGCCAGGGATCCAGGGGCAGCCCCAGCTGCTCTGGGCACCCTGTGCCAGGGCCTGCCCACCCTCCCAGGGAACAATTCCTTCCCAATATCCCATCCAGCCCTGCCCTCTGGCACTGGGAAGCCATTCCCTGTGGCCTGGCCCTCCAGCCCTTGGCAATTAATAATGCAGGGCACAGTTTCCATTGAAATTTTAAGACTTTCAAAGTTCCCTCATTCCTGCTGCTTCCTTGTGTGGCTTGCAAACACATTCCAGCATATTCTCCTTACTTATATCACAGGCTGCAACTGCAATGGTGTCTTAGTTCAAAATGCAGTTTAAATTCATTAGAGGCTACAGAAGACCATGGTATTGTTGTTCTCAATATCAATTTTAATATTGCAGAGCTGATGTGAATAAAATGATAAACACTAAGAAAATGATTTGGAAGGAGAAACAAAAGAGTATTAAAGCTGAAGGATGGAAGTTAACTAATGCTGTCAAAAACTTTATCAGTATGTAAATGAAAGGAAAACAAAATAATCCCAAATCTCAAATATTGTTATTCACAAAGCTATGAATGAATTATTATAAGCTAATTTTATGCATCTTTTATTTGTTTGTATTACAGAGATTTGCAAAAAGTTCATATAATTCAGCAGCCAATATAGATAATATGTTTGTTAAAATATGAAACCCCTGGCTATTCATTTCCTAGGGACTGACAAAACACATTATCAGGCTGTATATTGTAAAACAGACAAATAATGTCAGAATATAAGAAATATATCATGTAGATGTAACAAACATCATCCTGACCAACAAACAAGTCAAGTGCCAAGTAACTGTCTGGTAATTCTGTGCTGAAATCAGCAATCGGCTTTTAGTGAAGGAATAAGGTCCTAGGTAGACTGAATTAATTGTGATTTGTTTCCTTTTTTACCACCTTGGAATGAAAGTCGGGGGTCAGTCCCGCTGTTCCCCCTGTAGACTGAAGCCCAGCACTCAGTGTTTTCTCCAGAGAATTGGTGATGGCAAGGAAAGGGATCAGCTGTTTTCCAGGAATATCCTCTGCCTCCCCCCAGACCTTCAGTGAGTGGTGCTTGTGACCAAAACAGAAACACCAATTCCATCCCAGAATTTTGCTCCAGGTTCCTCCTGCCAGCTTCACAGTGCTCAAGGCTGCAAGAAGCTGCAGCAGAAATACCCTAAAATTCAGCATAAAATCACACTGATATCAGAGCAGGATAAAATCAGCTCACTGGGGTTCTGTCACCGCTCAGGTCAGAACACAAACCAGGGCATGGTCATTATTGCCAAATAGAATTGAACAATAGAACACAAACCAGGGTGTGACCAATATTACCAAATGGAATTGATCAGTAGAACACAAACCAGGGTGTGACCAATAATGCCAAATGGAATTGATCAGTAGAACACAAACCAGGGCATGGTCATTATTGCCAAATGGAATTGATCAGTAGAACACAAACCAGGGCATGGTCAATAATGCCAAATGGAATTGATCAATGAGTTTTATCTTCTGCTGCCTCAAAGTAGGTCAGTCTTATGTTGTGCTGAGCCTTTCCCCGGGCATCAGGCTCCTCAGGTTCTTGGATTTCATTCATTGCCAAAGAAAACAGACTTTCTCCCTTATTAGATTTGCAATTTATTTATTTATTTATTTATTTATTTATTGCATTCTAAATTTAAAATTTCTCCTGCATTTACTACCGATAAACAGGAATGAGGAACACTGCAGTCAATGAGAAAAGGGAAGTGCTATCAACATAACGTTATTGTTTGTTGGGAAAAACTCAAAAGTGACCTAAAGGATATTCCCTTACTAGTGCTGCAGGCTACACTTAAAATCAAAATCTGGTCTGAGCTAATTAGCACAAGCAAGTAAATGGACCTGATCATTGGCTGTTGTAAATTACATTCTTGTACTGTGCTACAATAAGAAGTGTTCTTTCATTTCAGTTGTTAGGGAACGTTTTATAACATATTGTAAATCACAGCTAGAATTTTTTCCCTTGTATAGCTCTTGGCACTGATAAAGTAATCTTGAGAAATTATCAGCAAAATTTCCCCAAGTGCTAATGGCAAAATGTTCCTAAATTTATAGAACCTTTGGCTTAGATGAATGTTGCTGGGAGCAACAATTAACTGGGAAGGAAAGTTTGGTAATTATCACATATAACATGTGATGCAGATGTTGAATGATAGGAAAATTAGAAAATAAATCCACTCAATCCATGCAATGTGATTTACTTGGGAAAGCTATGCAAGCCTCAGATTCCAAGGCAGAAGAGGGGAAAAAAACCCTATTTGGGCAGTCTCCTTTCTCTTGAGGCTGTGATTCCACTGCCTCTTGTGCCAGGGAAGAGATTCCTGATAGCCAGCTGATGCCATGCTTCCAGCCAAAGTGCCTCCTGCTTGGCTGGACCTGCCCTTTCCATGCAAATGAACTGCAGCTCCCATTCCCTACCCTCAGAAAAATGGAAATTTTTCATACTTTTTCTGTTATTGGTTTATTAGTACTGGAGAAGGGGACTTACACCCCTGTTCCCACTGAAAATGTTCCTCTCAGTGTATCAAGAACAAATTTATTTTTGCCTGTAGCAGGTGTTACTCAGAAATCTCAAACAACAAGTGTTTGAAATGCTATAAAAGTAATGACTTGGAAGTTTTATATAGTTTTCTGCATAAATGATATTAAAATATTTTGCTCCTGCACCTGCCTACTCTTTACATTAGCATAATTATTCATATCTTAACAAACACATCGGTGACATTTGGTTAGATGAGCAGAAAAATAAAAGCTTTGTCCATCTGTAAGGCACCTGCCATGACAGGAAAACTCCTGTGTTTTTATTAATTAAAAAAAAAATAGGTGAGGGTTGTTTTGTTGTTTTTCTTGGATCAGTAGGTCCTCAGTTTTATTTCCTTGACTTAATCTGAGCCACCAGATGTTGTTAAGATGTTTGTTCCAATGAGTATTTTGTTTAAAAATGAGGTCCCAGCCATGCCCACAGTAATCACCAGAGCCACCCACAGGCTCCACTGACACCATTCTGACCATTACATGATCTTCATTGGGAAGAGTTCCCCACTGAAAGCACATTTATCTCAGATGTGAATATGACAGGAAGAGGGAATGTAATTTTTTAGAGCTTTTGGACACACTTAGACTTTGTGTAAAGGTGACAAAATATCCACTGGATGCAGTGATAAATCACTTGGTTGTGCAGGAATTTTACACTAGGCAATTAAAAGCTTTCCATATGGCTATAAATTCAAATGTATGTTAAGATGTTGTTCACATTGGCTAGAAGTGGCTTCTGCCTGCGCAGGACATGGTATCAGTTACTGCCAAAAACTGTGACAGGAGACTCAGCTGGAGCAATGGCAGCAAAATGTGTCTCTTATCACAGATCCATGGAATGCTTTGGGTTGGGAGGGACCTTAAAGCCCATCCAGTGCCACCCCTGCCATGGGCAGGGACACCTCCCACTGTCCCAGGCTGCTCCAAGCCCCAATGGCCTTGGGCACTGCCAGGGATCCAGGGGCAGCCACAGCTTCTCTGGGAATCCCATTCCAGCACCTCACGACCCTCATCACCAGCAATTTCTTCCATATATCCAACCTAAATTTCCCTTCTTTCAATGTGAATCCATTCCCCCTTGTCCTGTCGCTGCAGTTCCTGATGAATTGTCCCTCTCCTCTCTTCTGACATCATCTCAGTGCTGGATCATTTCCCATATTTCTGTTTGAATGGTGTTTCAACTTCATCACTTTCACAGGCGATTTTTTCAAAATCCATCAGAAAGTTCCGTCTAGGAAGGGAAATGAATGCTTAAAGTCGTGCTACATGAAGAACAATCCCTCTGAGGCTGTGGCATGAGGGTATTAATTGATTTGAATGATGGCTTTGTAATACTTTGACATATTTTTGGATGGCAAAAAAGATTTACAATATGGAGCAAGAAAAACTAAGTTATTTTGTGACAACAAAATTTGTAAGTGTATTTATGTAATTTAAAGCATTTTAAAGGGAAATTTAGGATGGGGACATTTTAATCCCACTGTGTTCAAGATTAAAAATCAGAGTTTAGCAAAAAAATGTACTCCTCGGGCTTTTTTTTATTGTTCTCTTTTTTCTGGTATTACAGCCTGCTGTTTGGATTGTCAAAGATGTGTAAGTAGTTTTAAGAAATGTGTCAAGATGACACAAAATATTTTATAAGGCTTTACTTTTCCCAGTTACAGCATGTCTTATTTGGCGAGCTTTCTTTGGCCTGACAATGAATTTTTATTTTCTAACTCCTTCATCACTTAGTCTTGTCACACTAAAATTATAACAAGAGCAAAAACTACCTATGATTTGAGCAACAAATTCTGTGCTCATTTCAGTCTTCAGGATGGATCAATAACCTCAGTAATCAGTGGTTCTAGTCAATAAGAATGCAGAAACTGTTTTTCCGTTAGTTTACCAATCACTTCAGCTTGATTTATAAATGTATTTAAAACATGAAATATTATACAAGCAGAATAATAAAAATATGCCCCAGTCAAGTGTGGTGTTCCACAAATTTGCACTAGTTTGTGTCTGAAAACGAGGATGTTCAATATCCCTCAGAATCTACTTTAAAATCTCACCTAAAATAGGAAGAGTTTAGGATGTGACACCTGTTTTTTATAACCTTGCATGCAAGAGCAGATCTGTAACAGAAAGAAAACTACTGTACTGTAAGAAAGAGCTGCATCTCTGGTTTGAGATTATAATCTCAACCACCCTCTGAATTCAACGTTTAATGCCCCCAGCCACATCTTGGAAACATTATCTATCAAGAACTGCAATTCTTTATCACAAATAATCTTGAAGTAAATAGAGCACAATCCAAAGGAAAAGAAAATTCCTATATCTCTTTCTTTCATTGCTAATTAAAAATGTATTTTTAACATAAAAAGAGGAATCATTTTTACAATTTTTATTTAGCAGAATCAGTCACTTCAAAAAGACTAATGCCCTGAAGATAGCGTGGTACCTTATTTGGGGACTTCTCACCAGGAAATTGGAATATGAACTGTTAAAACATTTTTAGATACCAGACAAAACAATTGTCCATTGGGCAACAAAGTCATTTAACTAAAATATTTGAACAGTTACTATTTTCTTTTGTTTTCTGCTGTCTTGTGTAACCTGCTAAGCTGCAGTGAGCTGTTATAAAGCCATCCCTTCTGCTGGTCACCTCAGTTTCACTCCTTTGTTTGTTCCTGTTGAGTCCTTGTCCTCTGAAAGCCACAATATGCAATCGTTCCAAGGATTTTTTTAATCATATGATGTCATGTTAAATGCAGACAACACATTTTACTATCAATTTTTATTTTTATCAGCTTCAGATCAAGCTTTTGTGCAAAAATCAGAGACTGATTCAGAGCATGCAGGGAAGGGCAGGACTTAATATCCCTTCCATTACTAAGATAAAGTTTTAATAACCAAACTTTTAATCAGATCACCCATAAAGCCCTTGAAAGTCAGCAAGTATTGGTTTGTAGGAGATGGGTAACCCAAAGAAATGGTCACAGTGATTCAACACTCCTGAATTTAATAAGGCTGTTATTGAGATGATATTTAAATTTCCCTCCTATGCATTCAGCTTCTCAAAAGTCTGTATTTATTAAAACTAGTCTTTTTCACAGAATTTAAAATTAAGTGGAAAAGTTTGCTGCCAACAATTTTGCCAATGCACTAATACAGATAAAATAGATACACAGTGGAGAGTACAAAATTAATTTTGGAGGCAGAGATGACTTCCCGTCCCACACAATTTCATATAGATTTTCCCACTATTTACCTGCTTTGGTACTTGTTTTCCACAAGCACTGTACATTGTTCAGCTGATATTGCTTAGTGAAAGATTTCTTCTTACCACAGCCTGGATGTTTTCATATAAAGATAATTTTAGATCCAAACCAACTCTGTTTCTTTTAAGACAAATGAGCTTTGCCTGGCAACAGCAACTTTCAGGATAGTAACATTACTGAACTCCAAGTGCACTCTCGCAAAAATATTTTCCTGATCTCTTGAAGATCTGGCAGCATTTATCAAATTGTTCCTACAGACATATTAATAGAGAGCTGGGGTTAGTGTGCACATGCACACACTGTCCTCTGCCTCTGCATCCATGGCTGTCACTGGAGCTCAACAGAACTTAAAGGTCCTGTATGATATGAATCAGGGCCGGATAATGATGGCCAAGAGGTGTGCCACACCACATCCAGCACTTCTCAGTCCTTTAAACCACTTTCGATGTGTGGCATTGAGTAGAGAAGCAGGGAAGTGCCTCCAGGATCTAGAGGGAGACAAAGAGAGGGAAGAATTGTACATCGTTGGGTCCCAGGGCAGTAAGAGCAGCTGGGAGGGGCTGGGAGAGGCCATAAATCACAGCAGATCTATGGGCAGCATTGGGGATTTCTTTTCCTCTTTCTCTCCTGGTTTTGCATCTTCTATCCTTGAACCCCTCTCATCCCCCCTCACAGCCCAGCCCACCCTCTCACAAGGATCCCTGCAGGATGCTGAAAGAAACACTTTTCTTCATCCCTCACCCTGCTGCAGCCCCTCAGGGGCTGGGGAAATGGCTGGAGAGGACAGCAGAGGCTGCCCTGGAGATTTTGGGGGTTTTTGCTTGTTTTCTCTCAGGAGCAGAGCTGGGTGTTGCTGTTCCCTCTCCCCAGCTGGGGATCAGGAGTTACTGTGTCACCTCCTGCATCCTCCTCATTACCATCAAATTGGCTGTGCTGGAAGAGGTGAAAACGCTGGGCCAATCCTGCTCTCCTGGGCTGAGGAATGATGCAAGGAATCATTAAAGAAAAATTAATCTTGTTATGTGAAAGATGTAACAATAGGGGAAAATGTCAGCTGTAAAATGCACACAGTCACTCAGAGAGATTACTCTAAAGAGATAACCATTCTTTAAATAAAAGTGAAGAACTGTAAAATTGTTTTAATTATCCAATCACATTTACTTCATGTAATGTTATATAGAATACTTTGATTTTGAATTGAACAAAGAAGAAAATTACTTAAGGACCTGTTCTTATCAGGTCGTAACCTTCCTGTGGTAGATTTGAATGTTTTTCTTTTTAAATAGAATTTCATCTTTCTTTTGAACACCATTTTCTAAAATACCATTCAGTTCAACAGGTAGCGATATAATAAGCATGGATATAATTTTGTGCTTCTAGTAATCTATACAAAATGACCCATATGAATCAGTTTGAATGATTGAAAACCTTATATTAATTTAGACTTGGGACAAAATCTCCCTGGCTACCTATGTAAAGTAGGATGATAATCCTAATGATTTAGTAACAGTCATGAAGCAAAGACACAAAACTTGAAAAGCTTACAGGCTTCAAACAGATTTGTTTCTTTTTCTCTGATGATTTTGCATACCTTTGACCTTGTTGTAAAACTACTGAGCCAAGGGAAAGAGACAGAAAAGATATGCCTTCAGATGAAAACAAACCCCTTTAAATACATATTTGATGGAAGGTTGGATTCATGGCTTAAAAGCTCTGTTTTCCACAGCCACCCATTAATAGAGATTTTGAAGCTCTCCCTGCTCACATGGGGAAAAAGCTTTTGCTTAGAAGTCAACATAGCAGAGGAAAATTGGAGAACAACAGCATCATCCTGGAGCTCCACAGGGAAAAATTCTGACAGTGCCGTCATATTTTCGATCCCATCTACATCAAACTGTGTTCCAAAATAACAGTGATCCTATTAATCGCTCCTGCTTATCATCCCAAACCTGACACACTAATTTGGCTACAAGAGAAATCTGAAGCATCATCTGTATTTTTCCTTTGTTATGCTAATCAACATCAAAGGTTGGGTTACTTCTCCTCAGTGCCACTTGCTAACTGAAAATTAATCTACCCGGTTATTTTTTCACCTGGACAAACACAAGAAAATGTGAATTTCTTTAGCCATTATTTATTAAATCAAAGAGACCTGTCTTGTCCTGAGATAAAAGACATTTCCTTTCCTTGTTCGTATTTGGAAAATTCCGCTTTTGGAACACCCAACCTGAATTACTGAAATAGCGCAGGATTTGTGGGTTAAGATTCCTGCTTCCTAAACTTTTCTTGAGTTTATAAAGCTCTTTAAACTACCAATTACTTTGTGATTCTTAAACAGAAGAATAGTTAAATTCCCATTTATGATGGGTTTTCCTCAGCAGACTTCTTTGAACACCTATTTCATTAATATTATGAGAGGATGAAAGTGATACACTTGGTATATAATGCTAGATTAAACTCAAAGTTATTTCTTCAGCAGTTACTTCATTTTGCAGACTGATATATTTTTAAAGAGTGGGTTTGAGGCAGACAATTTTTTTTTTACTAAATCAGTTGGTTAAAACAAATAGTTTGAAAGTGTCACACTATAGCATAATTTCATCTGGATCAAATGTAAAGTGAAATAAAGATTGAATGTTTTCCTGAAGAGATGTTATTGTTCGTATCCATAATCTTTTAATCCTACAGAGATAATGGCTGACTCCAGTGGATGTTTACTTAAGGAAGAAGGGAGGGTTTTATCCTCAGTTTAGGTAAATTGCCCAACATTCCTACTAACAGTTTGTGTTGGTTGGAGTTGTACTCAGTCTGGGCTGAAGTATCCCATTTTCTTTGAAAAATGTCTATCAGAATTAGTTCATCAGTTTCTGAAAATAGGAGTCAGGAAAATAACTTTTCCCCTTGTTATAAAACTTATGGTGACCTTATCTTCCATCAGTTGTGTCATTTATAATTCTGAGATTTGGCAGAGGTTGCTGTGCATGTCATGGGGGCACTTTTTGCCATCCTCTTGAAAGTCACCCAAGTTTGACAGTTCTAGCCTTTGAAAATTGCAGCTTGCCTATGCCCAACAGATAATTACTGGTTCCTCAAACCTAAATTTCTTCAAGAATTCAAAGATTATGACTCTGGATAGCTGTAGGTCAAGTGGGCTATTTTAACTAAGGAGAAGCAACATGCTTTTCAACTTCTCCCAGCAAGAAAAAAATGAAATGTGGAAGGGTCAATATCAAAGTCTCATAAGTATCAAAGATATAGAGCCAAGGATGCCAGATATGGAGCAGTAAAATGGCACAAATTGTTGGAGAGAGGCAAGAACTTAGAACAAAGACAAAGGAAGTCTGGAATGTATCTGCAAGAGATCTGTACAGCAGATTAGGGCTGATGAATTAAAAGGCAGAGAGGTACATATCAAAAAATAGCTATGTAAAAAGAGTGGGAATGGGAAGCAATAATTAGGAAATAAAACCTGTAAGCTGAGGAAAAGGACTATGGTGGAGAAACAGAGCAGACCAAAACCAAGGTGGAAATGGGAAAGCAACTTGGAGCAGGGACAGTCTCTAAGTACAATATACAAGTGTAAAGAGAATTAGCCACTGTGTGTAGGGTTATCAGAAGGGACGCAGAAGCAAGGGAAGAGAAAACACAAGAGTAGCAGGTTGGAGGGCATAGAGGCATAAGATAGGAAGTTAAACCAACCACAACAACAACACCCCCACCTTAACCTGTCAATAAAAATTTTCCATACTGGATCTTGGAAAACAATCCATTAATGACTTCCACTTTGCCGTGTGTGGAACTCATTGTCTCTGTGGATCACACCTTATTGTGCTGACTGTTTAGGATCTGCTGCTTCATCCATGGCCAGCATGGCCCTAGTGCACCAAATACATTATCTCACTGATAGCAGCCCTGGGAATCCATGTGTGTTCACAGCCCAGCTCATTTTCCTTAAACACAAGAATACAAATGTTGAAAATCCATATCCCAGTACTATTGTAACTCATGAGAAATGCCATCATTAAACTCTGTGCAGCCAATGGCTGGGAATGATCTGCATTTGGGATTGTGGCACCCTGGATGCTTGTCCCACTATTCCCCCTGGGACTCGTGACATATTTTGTTGACATGCTTGTTTAAAGTGCACTGAGGATGTTGTTCATAGGACTTCTGCTCCACTCGTAGGAGATGAAAAATGAATAATGAAAGAAGCAGAAGGTTCAGGAATCAGGAAGGCTGGTTTACAGTCTATATTAAAGCATCTGAATATCATCTGACAGAGCTAAGTTGCCTGTGCCACAGAACTCTCTGTGGCTTTTCCAGAGGTTTCCTAGCTGATCTCACAGCCTACAGGCCAAACTAGAGGCCTCACAGCTGTCACCAAACCCAGTGGAAGTCACTGGAAAAGAATGAACAAATATTATGGGCTAAAAGAGTGGCATTTCAGATTAGACTTCCAAAATGGACCACCTGACTGCATCTATCTCTCAGTGAGGAGAGGTGGTGCCAGCTCATCTCAGGTGCTCTGAAAATCCTGTCAGACTCAGAGCTTGTACAAAGGAGCATTACAGGACAGAGAACGACGGGGCCATAGAACAATTCAGGTTGAAGGGACAGCAGGAGGCCACCCAGACCATCCCTCCAGCCCTTCTGAGGTCCACTGAAGAGTCACTCTGTCTGTTTCCCCAGGCTGGTGTCATTGACACTGATACCAGCCCCATATTGTCCAAGTGCCACACAGGACATGACACAAACCCCCTTTGTATTAAAACATATGGAACTGGATGTTATTGTCAGTGGATAATACTGATTTTATCTAAGTAAAATTTAGAAAATGATAATTTTCTCATCCTTCACTGTCCTTACACTGTCTATGGCCTGAAATGGATTGTCCTGCAGCAAGTGACTAAAACCCATGAAACTCAGCAAATGCATTAACATAGAGCAAATGCAAGATATAAATAAGATATAAATATTCATGAGTGCATTACTTTAAAAGTACCTGAACAGGGAAATATTTGATTTTGTCAAAAACATTGGGCTGTCCAAATTGAAACAAAATCATTATTGATTTTTATTAGTGTAAATGAGACTGACTCCAAATAAACTAAAATCCTAAGCAAGGAAAATAATCTAAAACCCTAACACAAGGAAGAGAACACTAAACTTCAATGAAACTTCTAAAAAACAGTCAAACTTATAACACTTAAAAATCCGCAAGTAAAGTATCTGATTTTATATCATGTGTTTAAAAAACACCCTGTGTCACCATTAATCTGATCAGTTAACTTCCCAGCAAGGCCTTCATTTATTAGAAGTGACAGCAGCCTGGAATGGAGGGAACTTGGGAAAGCCCAAGGAAATAATTAAACAGCAAAGCCAAAATCTGGCCATAGCAATGAGCTCCAGCAGGACCAGGCTGCACTCGCAGACAGACTCAGGCTGCACCTTCCTGGAGCTTATCTGCGGGAGTTTTATCTCAGATGAGGTTCTTGCTGAACCCTAAAGTGTGCTGGGCTGGAAATGCTGCCTTAGATCCAGGTTTTCAAGTCAGAACCACTCAGGCTGAGCTCTCAGAACAGTTGTGGTGGGATTCACAGAGTAAATATCAGCCACAGGTAAAAGAGAAATGGAAGGGCAGAAGGAAAAGAGAAGCATCTAAAAAGAATAAATGCTGACTGGGAAAGCAAAAGAAAAATAGGAAGTCTGAGTGAAAATATTGAAGGAACTGTGGAAGTTTCTGATCTAAAAGGAATCCTCCAGGTGTACGGCTGGCCAGCTAGAAAAGGTGATTTAATGATTTCATGAGAAAAGTTCTGTGCAGACAGAAAGATTAAGCAGAAAAACACATGAACACAGAAAAAGCCATTCAAAAATATTTATTAATAAATTTGTTAATATTTTGCTCAGCTGTGCTGGACTATGATATAAATCTCTCCCTGTATCCTGTTCAAAGCCCAGCCATTTTCAGATCCCAACCCCATTTCTGCCTCAGTGATTTATGCATCGGATTTCTATTGTTGCCTCATTATACATCCAGGTAGCTGCTGACTACAGAATTTAAATTTTGGCTTAACATACAGTCTCCAACTATTTCTTCTTTTTTCATTTTGATAAGTTCCTCATCTGTATAAAAGAACATGTTCTTTTCACTCTGAACAGTGATTAAATATTTGTTCATTTATTAATGCTTAATTCATGGATGAAATAATATCTATTTGTCTGTTGGATGTCTAGGATTTGCTCCTATTGCAACTGAATTCAATGCCTTTGACCCTTTGAAGCCCTCTATAAGCACAATTAATGTAATCTTCTCCCTAGCTCTCTATTCCTGCTTTGTCTGCTTCGTTCAAATTCATCACCTTTCAAGCAATTCTACCGAGCATGTTATCTCAGCTCCTTAGGGGAAGCTTTTATGGGAGCAAATACCTTGCCACTTAATTACATTCCAGGAAATTATTAGATTGCACTCTCTGGTTTATCTTGTAAGGGAAAAGGGGAACTCTGGATATTTTTTTTATGAATTTCACACGCATGGCAGGGCACCTGTTTGATACAGGTTTACTTTACAGTGAGGAGTTCAATTAAAAGGGATTGGGAGTGGTAAAGCCACCTGAAGAACCCAAAGAGCTGTGAAAGCCTCCCTGCTCCCACACTCATGGATTTATTCTCCCCTCTACGAGTCCAGGATAGAAGGGAACATGCAATTTCAAAGGGGGTAAGAGGAAAATTTGAATGGGGTCTCAGGAGCTCCTCAGAGTGAGGGTGCCAGTAGAAAAAAATTAATGAAACCCCACAGACACTTCAGTGAACACTTTGCTTTCTCCCATTTAATAATAGGTTTTCATATTACATTTTATCAGGCATACTAGGAAATGCATATACTAACATTTTCATTACACCTGCTGGTCCTGCACTATGTATTTCTGGGTGTACAGGTAAATATTTATTTCTTTTTTTATTTCTCCTGAAAAACCTGATTGTTTATCAGTCTGAACCAGCACCACATTCTCCCGGAGGAAGTCACTGGCCAAACTCATGGAGTCCTGTCAGATTAACATAGCTTGTACAATTTGAGGTTATAACCTATGAAACGGGTTCATGTAATCTCTTATAAAGGGAGATGGCAGCAACAAAATCAGTTCCCCAAGATGCACATTAAAGAATTCCTGCTGTAGAGTTTGCCATTTCCCCAGGATAAACCAGAATATAGCACGGACACAAACCAGAGTTCTCTGCCTGAGTCCAAACCAGAGCTGGCTGAAGGCTTAAAATGCATCACAGACCTGTCTTGCCCTTACACATCCCTGGGGTTCAGCAGGGAAGCACATTACTCTGTCCCTTGCAATGTCTAATATTCATATTAATAAAAACTGGCCTTTACTCAAAGGAGCATTTCCAACCCCTTCTCCCTTACAGAGGAGGGACAGAAAAGCACAGAGCCATTTCTGTCTGTTTTGCAGGAGTTTGTTGTGCACAGAATTCCCATCCACCAACCATCACTCAATCTACAACATTCATGATGCTCACAGGAATCAAAAAAAGCTTCCAGCTGTTGCATACCCTTTATCCAGAAGATTGAATTATCTGTCTATAGTCTAAAATTCAGACTTATTAAGTTTTTTCTCCATTTTCTTACAGTTTGTCAGCTGGATTTTAGAAAATGCTGCTCTAGTTTCTGTTGAACAAAGTGCATTTATCTCCCATATTCCTCCAAATTGTGTTACTGAATATCCAAAGTATGTTTTACCTCAGACTGTTCCCATTGGTGCAGCAGCAATGCTGAATTTGTCTTGTTTGCTATTTTTGTTCTTTCTTTTCTGTGGCATTGAGGCTCACTACATAAACTGGATATAATCATCTTTTAGTGTAAGATGTTTATACTAGGAAGGCTTGAGCTCCAGGAATGATCACCTGCCCCCTCTCTGACAAACTGACCAACCACAGCTTCCCAGAAATAATTCACACTCATGCAAATACTGTGAAGATAAAAGCAGGCAAAGCAAAAGAAAAAAACTCTAAAATTTACGAGTGTGGCAAATTCCCAAGAGAAAGACATCAAAATGAAACAATTTGCATCCTAACAGGAGAGGGTCATCACAGATGCACAAGATCCCTGGGCCAGCACAGGAAGGAGCTGGAGCTGCTGCAGAGAGCCCAGAGGAGGCACCAGGATGAGCAGAGGGATGGAGCAGCTCTGCTGGCAGGAAAGGCTGCGAGAGCTGCGATTGTTCAGCCTGGAGAGGAGAAGCTTTGGGGGGCGCTCAGTGCGGCCTTGCAGGGCCTGAAGGAGCTGCAGGAAAGAGGGAGAGAGACAAGTGCCAAGGGCTGGAGGGCCAGGCCACAGGGAATGGCTTCCCAGTGCCAGAGGGCAGGGCTGGATGGGATATTGGGCCGGAATTGTTCCCTGGGAGGGTGGGCAGGCCCTGGCACAGGGTGCCCAGAGCAGCTGGGGCTGCCCCTGGATCCCTGGCAGTGCCCAAGGCCAGGCTGGACACTGGGGCTTGGAGCAGCCTGGGACAGAGGGAGGTGTCCCTGCCCATGGCAGGGGTGGCACTGGGTGGGCTTTAAAGCCTCTCCCAACACAAACCAGTTTATGATTTTATGATATATAAGGAGATATCTGTAGATAGTTGTATTAAATCCCTCCCCTCACCTCCATTTCCAGAATTTTCGCACACTTAGATGTTGAACCACAGACAAGTCACTGTAACTCCTCATTTATCTTGCAGTCTGGGACGTACCTGATGTAGAATCACATTCACTCACATTTAATCAGGCAGATTATCGCCTTCTGGGATAAGTGAAACTACACAGGGCTTTTTTAAGGTATGTGAGAGAACACTACAGCAATTCTGAAGGAAGAGGAACTAGTTCAATATTGGCTCCACAAGACAGGAAAAAAAAAAAAAGATTGCTGCTGGCTGATTAGGGAAAATATTGGAAAATAGTGCAGGTATTACTAATCCCCTTAACAGAACGAGTTTATTAGATTTTTAGTAATAAAGGGCATAAGTGAAACAGTCTAAGGTATTTTGAGTAATCAAAATTGCTTTTTTTCCAGGAGGGTTAAGGCAAGATGTGATGTGAAACTCATTTCAGCCATTTCTGCTTTTGCAGCTTGCAGATCCTATAATTAGAAGTCAATCTCATAGGGGGTTGTGTGCATTGATAAAAGGCTGTACTTTATCATTTCTAGGGGATAAGAAGCACAGGAAGACTAGTGAGAAGTTTTCAGCCCAGTGAGAAGCCGGGGATGTGTTGGTGTGAGGACCACGTTACGCTGGTTTTCCCCTAATTCATGCTGTGCCCATGCATTTTATTCCCAGTGCCAGTGTTACCCTCCCAAACTTTGCTATTGCTTTTTAAAATGGATATACAGAAAATAATACCCTGGAAAGATCCCAGGTACACCCTCACACACGGCTTCCCACACCCCTGCCCTCCCCAGCTGCTGTGCCCCACGCCGAGAACCGAGGTTTCCACGAGGATAAATGATAAATAACCACAGAAGATGGCTCGTGCACGTCGCCGTAGTGCTGATGGATTTGGGAATGATTGGTTGCCATAGCGATGACTTGGCCTGGGCATGCTGGGAGAGGTTACTCAAAGAATAGGGGAGGTTGTGTTTTGCATGTACAGTCAACTTAATTAATCTTGACATCGTGAAGAATAGAGCAAGAGTCCCTTGGAAGAACTTTTTCTGCGAGGCATTTCTGATGTCCTTGAACACTGGAGTCAGGAGGCAGTTGTGCTAATTTTTTTTTTTACACATTTTTACTTAATAAGAAGTCATTTCATTTCAAATCCTACATTTAGACTTAAAATCATTGAAGCAAATGGCTTTTTAATCATATAATTCTCACTCTAACAGTTTGCACTGGTTGAATACTTTTTCAGTGTGCTTTAGTTAATGATTTAAGAAACATTTTTAAAACTCTGAATACCATTTTCAGTGAATAGTAAGGTATAAGACAAGTATTTTACTTTGTTATCTAAATAAGTAAGTATAGAAAAATAGATCGTAGAGATTATACAGAATATAGAATAGCAGAATATAAAAAAAATAGAAGATAAACTTAGAATGCAAGCAATCCCTATTTCATGCCTCTACGGCCTCCATTAGTCTATTATTTTTATTGTCATTCCCAAACATCCCACTACAAGAGAAAATATTGCAAATTATTCTCTTTTTTTCTCATGCATTCATGCAGTTCAGTATTCACAGGCCAGTAGCTTTGTTAAAAAGATAAAGGCAGAACCTGAGAGAATTCAAAATGTATTAATTATATGTGTTCAAAATGCTCTTGAGGTATATTTGTGAAATAGACCAGATATAAAAGTGAAGGATATTTTGGCCATTGGAAAAGTGGCCAAACATGCTAACACTTCTTAAAGCAAGGTTGCTTTTGATTTTCAAGAGCCCAAACCTATTTGCATATCAGTAACATATTATACTAATAGTTATTACAGCATTTTGAATGATACAAAATTCTTACCCTGCTCTCCCCTCCTGACCAAATGGAATTAAAAGATCTCCTGTACCCCCTTTCAAGGCCAAAATGGGACCATGCTTCCAATGTCAGCTTCAGAATTAGTCTTTCTTTCTCTAGTTCATTTCCAATTATAATTAAGGGAAAGAGCCACTTTTGCCTCTTCAGTAGAATAATATTTTTACCCTTCAGGAAAACAATAAAAATACTCTCTGCACTCATCTGTAAGACACATAAGGTTGCCAGTTGCTTGGAGACTGTCCTTAAACTGTCCATTAATTCATTCAAAAAACCCATATTATTTCTTTATTTCAAAATATACTCAACAAACAGAATGAAAACTGTGCCTGTGGAAGCGTTTGAGTTTTTCATAGAAAACCCAACACCAAGCAGCTGATTTTTATTTTCCCCTTAGCTTTCACAATTAGAAAAAAAATAGCAAAACACCATAAACCTTGTCTGTACAGTGAAGGAAAAACAACCCCTGACACCTCTGGAGCCACCATTCCTCTCAAAGTCCTGATTGCAGTGGGGATAACAGCCCTGATCAATGAACCCAAGCCCTGACATTTCCTAATGCCTTCCACACACAGTCACAGCCTGCCCACAAATTAGCTCTGCTGCCACCTCCAAGCCCAGCAAACCCTTTTTGTGCTCCTCTCTGTTCGTGCACTCTCAGAACTCCCAACAGACACAATTTGTCATTGCTCCTTGTAACAGTCCCTTCTGTTACAAAAACCAAACAATTTCTAACCTAGTGCTTTATCTAAGTTAATCTATTTTTTCACCATCCTTTTTTTATCCTTAGGAATTATTAGAAAACATGAAAAAAATATAAAAATTTACTTCTGGTTACTACTTAGCCTGTTTCACAATTATGTCTCATTTCTGTAAAGTCTTTAAGTCATTTAGTTCACATATTCAAGACTTTTCTCCCTTTTAGCTACAATTCCTTGAGAGTTTGACCATGTTGGCATGATTTTCCATTGGATCAAGTACAGTTTACATGTATAAGCTTTTACTCAGCTGTGGCTGCCCCTGGATCCCTGGCAGTGTCCAAGGCCAGGCTGGACATTGGGGCTTGGAGCAGCCTGGGACAGTGGGAGGTGTCCCTGCCCATGGCAGGGGTGGCACTGGATGGGATTTAAGGTCCCTTCCAACACAAAGCATTCTATGGTAGTAGTTTAGTGGAATTCAGAGTAAAATCCATGG
The DNA here is from genome assembly GCA_013397115.1 of Edolisoma coerulescens. Classification (NCBI taxonomy): domain Eukaryota; kingdom Metazoa; phylum Chordata; class Aves; order Passeriformes; family Campephagidae; genus Edolisoma; species Edolisoma coerulescens. The sequence continues at coordinate 95,479 of VWZW01005681.1, forward strand.
AAAATCATCTGTTTTACTTAAATAGTAGTCCTCTCTGGAAACCATACCTCAGCTTTTCTGCATTCTGAATCACAGAAATAAAATATGTGAACCATGAAGCATTTATGAAAGGCACTTCCTGCTTTTCATATATATCTACTTTTCATATCTGGAACACTTAAATTGGATATATGGGGTCCATTGTGTTTTAGTTTTTAATATCCACTAAACTATTCTCTTCAATTTTCCTGCTACCGAAACAAAGGAAATGAGTTAAAATTACTAATAAAATTCTAAAGACATATAAAAATATGGCCAGCAGTGACCCTTAGCTAGAGATTGCTTTGGGAGGCTACCTCCATCAAAATTTACAACATGTCAGTTTTAGACATGAAATGAGTGAGAAAGGAAATAAGGTAAAGATAAGAAAGTCAGAGAAAGGACTGCTTGGAAAACTTAATTTCACTCGGAGATAATTGTATCATCTACATCTTAGAAACAGTAATTTGGCATGTCTAGGGACAGGAAATGCAGGCCCAATAATGAAATGAGATGTAAAAATGAGATTTTGAAAGGTTGTAGCTTTAACGCAAAGATTTTTTGTGTAGAAGTGCTGAATCCTGTTCTGTTACATCTGCTCTAATCCTCAGACAAACCTGCTCTACCAGCAGCTCCTCCCAGTCCTGCCCTCTCTGTGAGGACAACGTGGTTTAAAGGGGCACAAAGCACCTGGAACGGGCTGGGTGACTGTTCCTACATGGCAGCAGGGGACCCACTTCTCACTTCCTCAGAAGCCTTTGACTCTAATGCTTGTTAAACACCAGTTTAAAATATTCATAAGCTGTAACTCAGAGTTTTCATTACAGGCCACTTACAAAGTGTTTCTATCTAATTGCTGAAACTTCTGTATTTGCAGAGAAACAGAAAAAAAAACCCCATCTCTGACTTGAAACTTCTTCAATAAACATGATGAAAATTGTCATATGAAGACTGGAAACCTTCAAGTGACTCTGGGACTGAGGGTTATCCCAACCACCTGATTTTTGTTACATCTTTTAAAGAAAAAACTTTGACATCTCACCCAGGAAGGGTCTAAGGCTTTAGATACCTGTGGAAGGAAATGCAGTTTTGGCTGAGGATGGGAGGGAACCCAGGATCTGAAAGGGACTTACTTTTAAAGTTACCTGGGTTTACTGAGTCCCAGTTCCTGAGCATGCAGTTGGGAGGTTGGGAATTGACTCCAAGAAAAGAAATTGCTCCTGGTTGCTCACTCTGGTGTAGAGAATTTTGTCTGGAATTCAAGGTGCTTAAATAATTCAGCACCTGCAAGGACATAACGAAAGAAATAAAGGAAATAAATGAGTGTTCAGATCTATATCCTCTTACATATTCTAGGTACACCCAGGAAGGAGAATACATTTTTTCTCCCTGTATTCTTATGGAACATGAACTGTTCTTGTACTTACTTCTGTTGTGTAGCTACAATAACACAGCCACACGTGGAGTTCGAGTTCACAGGGTTTCAGTCAAACTTACAGTTGTGGTGATCCTGAATGCAAACTCCACTGTCTTTATCAAACTGAGGGTGTTTACCCGGATTTATTTTCCTATTTATTTTTCCCAGTGGATTTCAGATGTGCCTCATTTGGGAACAGGATATTCATGAAGCCTTAATGTAATGCATCAGCTCCCAATAGAGTGAAAGACACGGAGGATACTCAATAAAAAGGGATTGACTTCATGCAGGGTTAGATCCATTCTATGGATATCCATGGATATATGAAAGGATTGAATCCGTTATAGGAGGGGGGAAATGATGCAAAAGCACACGTGTTATTTGCACAATAATTAGCTTAAGTGACTTTTCACATCTTGATGACACTTTCCCTATTAGCTGACTTGTCCATTCAAAAAAAAATATCCAGGAATCAAATATTTGGAGTCTTGCAGTAAGTTTTGCTGCCAGAGAGCACTAATGAGATGGGCTAAGGAAGATTGACCTTAGCTCTAATTGGACTCAGAATGAAGCTTTTTACATATTTTCTTTGAAAGGTCCCTCTGCCTAATTCTAATTCCAAGCTGTCTGAGCAATGCACACTCTCAATTACCAGCAGCAAAGGTTACACAAATGGGTAACTGCTGCTTTAACCAGGCCTTCTCAGAGGCTGCAAAAATTGCACTTTGGGAGGTGTCACTCACTGATACAGCTTGGCTTGGGAAATAACTTGGGCTCGTTTAAAGCCTGTAGGAAAGGAAACTTCATTCCTGCTTCTCCTTCAGAGAAATTGTTTGAGGCTCCATGCCTGGGGAGCACTGTGTATATCTTCAGACACAATCATCTGAGAATTATTTATTTCTTCAGGTTTACCTGAGACCTAAGGCACTGGCAGGGCTTTATGCAGTGGTGGTGCTGGTCATGTTCCCTGTCCTGGTGCAGGAAGTGGTGGGCATGGGGTATCTCTGACCATTTTTGTCCTGATTAGCCAAAGCTGTGTGAATATTTGCTTTGTTTTCCAGCTGCTTGCTGGGCTTTGCTTGTGTTCTTCTCCCGAGGATGTGGTCGGATAATGCAGTTGAAATGATGGAATGGTTTGTTATCACCAAAAAAAGATGACCCCAAGCCTTTGCTCTGCTTTCACACCTTTTTCTCTCTGTGTCAGGTGCCTGCTATGCACACCCATCTCTCCTTTGGTCCCCTGACTGGCGTGGAGTGTTCCTCTCAGTCAGGAACTGAGCACCTCAACAGCAGTTACCCACTCCCCCTCCTCAGCAGGATGAGGGAGAGAACAGTAAGACGAAAAGTGAGAAAATTTGTGCTTCTGGAGAGTGACTTGGATCCCCTCACTGGAGTGACACAGGCACTGCTCAGAGGAATGGCTGAAAACAGGGAAGGAAAAGGGTTTGCTTCAGGCCTCAGCTCAGGAGGGTCATGCACTTCCACCCACAGTTCACTTCTGAGTTCCTGGGGTTTCTTATCTCCCCAGCACCTGTTAATCATGTTCCTGTTACTCTCATAGAATTTAATCTCTGAGGCTTGAATTTAGACTAAAGGATGCCAACTGCTCCTGCTATGTCCTAGCACGTCCTTCTAATGATATCACAGCCTGGGCCAGCAGAATTCACACAAAGAATTCAGCACTAAAGCCTACTCTTCACTGAAATTAAATGTACGTAACTATCAGGAGTGTATCATATAAAGAGTTGTGACACTTAAAATCATGCCAATTAAAAAGCAGATTTATCTATTACATGCGCAATCTTAAATTTGTCTTGTATGACTCCAAGTGGTTCAAAATCTCAAGGCAACTCATCAAAGACTGCAAATCCTTCACCAGGGACTTCTACATTAAATAAAATTATGTGTGATCAGTAAGGGGACTCAAAAAAATACCCTTTTTGCATCTTATATTTGCAGTTATGGTCTAAACAAGGTGCATAAACACTCCCAAAATAAGTTTTCTCATTGAGAACAATGATTAAGTTAACATGAGCCGAGTTCAGCTCATCCTTGCTCAGCTAACCATTAAATTCAATCTCCCAGCCCCCTGGGGAATGAGGCTCAGAAAAGGAGAATGCCAGCCCGGAAGGCAGAGTACTTCAAAAAGGAAGGATGTGCATTGAAGTGTCAGGTCGTCTGTTGTGATTTCATGTAATAAGTTCACCAGAGCATCCATTGATTATCAATCAGAATTCATCACACCATACTCTTTGTGCTGTTCAGCATACCAGGGGCCATTAAAATAAAATTAAAAAAAAATTAAAAATAAATAAAAGAAGAAGCTTGAATTAAATTCATTTTACTTCTTCAAGGACACTTGATTGCTCACTAAACTCAAACCATTAAGGCTGTGCGCGTACGGCCTCGTACTCCGAGGGATTCCTGCTGACTTCCTGAGGAGCACAGCATCCCAGAGAACAGACACAGCTGAGGAAGACCCAGTAAAGCAATTTTGAAGAACACAGGTGTGTGATGCTGGAAAGGCCAGTTCAGCAATTCCCTCGGTGGGGGAATTTGTGAGCTCCTTCCACTGCTCACTGCTTGGCTTTGCAGTGCCTTGGGCAGCCAGACCTGCACTCCCGTGTGCTCCTGCAGCTCCTGCAGGCTCCAGCGCTGCGGGTCAGGGCAGAGCTCAGAGCGGGGACCAGAGTGTGCTGAAGCTTCACCAGGTGGTTGAGCTGCAGACACATTCTGAAAATGCCAGACAAATGCCAGAGATATTCCAACTGAATAGAGGACGGCCAGGACGATTTTCATTTAAAAACACAGCATGAAAATCACCCGATATTCCCTTTTTTGTTATTATTTTAGCCATTAAAAATCATGTTATGCTCCAGAAATTGCCTTAAATATTTTGCTATATACTACCTGATTTCCACACAAGTGTGCCCATAGTTTTCACATGAGGCATTGAATAAAACCCCAAATATATATGAAATTCATGGATACACTCAGGGTATCAGCCATTCAGGGTAACTACTTTTGCCTTGTTTAGTGTAATTAATCCCAGTCTATCTGACCTAAGACTCAGTTCAGGTTCAACAACTCAGCAAATCTCTGCCTTCAGAACCACAGCATTGAATGTTCTTCAGAATTTCATTTATGAGTAAATTTACACACCCTGCAATACATACCCCTACCCAAATAGTCTTTTCAAGTATTACTTGACCTTGGGTTCTGTAAACACATGAATGTACAGGGTTTCACCTTATAACCTCTGTTCACTCATTATTTCTCAACAGTAGCACAGTAAAATACACTTCAGATTCAAAGTAGGATTCTGTTTGCTTCATGGAAAGAGAGAAGATTTATTTCTCACTACTTTTATTTAACTTTAAGCATAACAAGTAGTGCATCTCCACTCGTACTCTGCAAATGTTTTCTTGCTGTTTTGGTAGATGCATAAGAATGTTCCTTGTGCTCCAATGCTTTTTCCTTTTTTTATGAATTTTGAGGCCATAAATTAATCATTTAAGGGAATTCAAACACAGAATAGAATCATAGAACCCCAGAATGGTTTGGGTTGGGAGGGACCTCAAAGCCCATCCAGTGCCACCCCTGCCATGGGCAGGGACACCTCCCACTGTCCCAGGCTGCTCCAAGCCCCAATGTCCAGCCTGGCCTTGGGCACTGCCAGGGATCCAGGGGCAGCCCCAGCTGCTCTGGGCACCCTGTGCCAGGGCCTGCCCACCCTCCCAGGGAACAATTCCTTCCCAATATCCCATCCAGCCCTGCCCTCTGGCACTGGGAAGCCATTCCCTGTGGCCTGGCCCTCCAGCCCTTGGCAATTGTCTCTCTCCATCTTTCCTGCAGCTCCTTCAGGCCCTGCAAGGCCGCACTGAGCTCCCCCCAAAGCTTCTCCTCTCCAGGCTGGGCAATCGCAGCTCTCGCAGCCTTTCCTGCCAGCAGAGCTGCTCCATCCCTCTGCTCATCCTGGTGGCCCTTTTCCAACACAACCCTTTTTTATCAAACACACTCTTTCCATACATCAGCACGTGTTTCTTCTGTAAATAGTTTCCATGTCTTTGGGTTTATCTGAATTTTTACATTGGTAAAATTTACAGACAATTCAATGTCTATAAAACATTTTACAGACTTACACTGTTCAAAAGGAATATCCTCTGTGTCTGCTGTCTCTTGTCCTGTCATTTCTTGCAACAGAGAAAAGTCTGCTTTTGTCTTCTTTATTTCACCCATCAACTCTAAATATACATGGAGAAGATGGAGAAGATCCCCTGAGCCTCCCTTCTCCAGGCTCAACAGTCCCAGATCCCTCAGCTTCTTCTCATTTATCACATCAGAGTCTCAGAATAAACTGAGTTGGAAGGGACCCACAAGGATCATTGAGTCCGAAAATTCCTGGTCCTGTGCAGGACCATCCCCAAGAGTCACACCTGAGCGTTGTCCTGAGATCCTGGAGCTCTGTGTGCCTCGGGGCCATGCCCATTCCCTGGTGAGCCTGGGCAGTGCCCAGCACCCTCTGGGGGAAGAACTTTTTTCTAATATCCAACCTAAACCTCCCCTGACACAACTTCAGGCCATTCCCTTGGGTCCTGTTCCCGGTCACACAGAGAGGAGATCAGTGCCTGCCCCTCCTCTTCCCCTCACAAGGCAGCTGTGACTGCACCAATCCCTTAACCACACTTGTGGCCTTTCCCTGCATTCGGTCCAGAGCGTCCATGTCTGTACTGGGGGCCCCACAACTGGAAACAGCAGTGCAAGTGTGTCCCACCAGTGCTGAGCAGAGACAAGCGTCACCTCCCTCCTGTGCTGTGACACTCCACTGCCTCCTTTGTCACGAGGGCATATTGCTTTCTCCAATGCAAATTGTGCACCAGCACTCCCGGGTCCTTCCTTGCAAAGCTGCTTTCCAGTTGTTTGATTCCCATCCAGCTTGCGCTGATGTGGGGGATTTTTCCTGCCTGCAGGCAGGACTTGGCATTCCCCTCTGTTCCTTTCCCTTTGTCAGGCTTCACGAGGTTTCTCTCAGCTTGATTCTCTGGCCTGAATCACTCAGGTCCCTCTGAATGGCAGCACATCCCCCTGGTGTGTTAACAAGTTCTCCCAGTTTTGTGTCACCTGCGAGCTGCTGAGCGTGCACTCAGTGCCATCACCCAGGCCAGTCACGGAGATGCTGAACAGTGCTGATGACAACAGTGACACCTGGGCTACCGAACTCAGAATTAGCCTCCAGCTGGACTTTGTGTCACTGCTCCCCATCTCCCTGAGCCCAGCAGTTCAGCCAGGTGTCATTCCACCCCTCTGCCTGTGTTTCCAGCCTGTATTCCAACACTTTGTCTATTAACTTACAGCAGACTGTGTCAAAGTCCTTACCAGACTCCAGACAAGCTCTCCCTCCATCCACCAAGTCATTTCCCTGTCAAAGGCCATCACACTGGCCAAACATGACTTCCCATCATAAATTTGTGTCATCTGCTCTCAATTACCTTCTAGTCCTTAGTCAGACATCTTACAACTGTCAGCAAATATGTGCTGGTTAAAACTTCCCTGTCTGGTTTCATGGCCAGTTTTGTGACATCAACTGGGAAAAAGCCAAAGCTGAGGAATTCTAACTTTACTCTCAGAAAGTACTGACATGTGCAAATTATCTTTTCTGTCAGCAAAATACGAGCTAGGAATGAGGCATTTTTCAGCACTTATTATGTGCTTGTGGGTACAATAAGAACTTTCCATAGAAATGAAATCAGAACTACAGCAGCCACAACTTGTTCAGTTTGAAGTTTTATTGTCAAACCAAAACTGAAACCAGAGTCAATGGAGGCCAAGACTCTTCAATTAACTTCAAAGGAGGCTGCAGTGTGCATGATTCTCCATTGAATTAATGAGAAATATGGTATATGGGTTTGATTTTTACATTTACTGAAATCTAAAGTCAAGGCAAATGCTAGAGATTCCTGGGATCCCTCAAAGGGGAAATGGTCAATTTTTAAAGTTATGAGCTGTTCTGGAGGAGAGGAGCTGCTCTCCCTCCCTTCTGTTGCATGAGCTGATCTTCATCACAGAACAGAATGAAAGGGGACCACCTGAACATGGGGGGAAGAAAACGAGCAAAGCTGTGCAGTCTGGGATTTATGGAACTCTCCCACAGGATGTGCAATGGGGATTGCATTCACAGCTGTTAAAACAAATCCTTCTTAATGGAGCACTCGAATTTCAAAAAGACTGGAAAATTCTTTGAGGAAGAGGGAAGGACTAAAAGACAGGAATGTCACCTGTCTCCTGAAAGTGGCAGTTATTGTTATTTTTTTAAAGGAATGAGGATTCTAACTTCATGAGAGACTGGGAGCTGTGAACTAGAGCTGAAAAAACTCACCTACTTGTGCCCAGTGGATCCAAAGGCCAGATCCATCTTAAGGAACCCCACACAATGACCCGAGGCTTCCATGAGCTCAGGGGGTTGCTGTGAGCTCCCAGTGCTGTCAGCACTTCAGAATCCTTCCACTGAGGATGCTCATTCCATCCCTCTTTCAGCACCACTCACACCAGGCACGTGGAAAAGGCTGAGTCCTCAGCCACATAAAGAGCCAAAGGCAGCAGAAGAAACAGCACATCCCTCTCGTTTTTGACCTGCACACCTGAAGTGCAGGATTCCGCCTGCAGAGCACTGAAGCAGCCTCAGCTTGGGATTCAGTGCCAAGGAGTTTGGCCTGGTGGTCAGATGCCTGGAGTTAGGTCTTGCAAGCTCGGTCACAACCCTTAAGTGCCTTTGAGCACTGGGCTGAGTTGTTGAGGCTAAATCAGAGCCTCAAGCAGTCATTTTTCTTGTTAGCGCTTAAGGCTGGCTCCAGGAAAAGCCGTGATAAAATACAAAAGCCTTTGCTCAGGAATGGAATAAAATGTCTCAGGCCAGGGGATTATCATCAATATACCTACAGGGAGCATAAAAATACCTGTAATCTAAGCATAATTATCTCCTTTTCTCTCTAAAACCAAAATGGCACTTCTGCAGTCATACATTTTGGAGACCTTGCTGAGCTGGGCCAGGATTTTTACAAGAGCATGTAGTGCCAGGCCACAGGGAATGGCTTCCCAGTGCCAGAGGGCAGGGCTGGATGGGATATTGGGAAGGAATTGTTCCCTGGGAGGGTGGGCAGGCCCTGGCACAGGGTGCCCAGAGCAGCTGGGGCTGCCCCTGGATCCCTGGCAGTGCCCAAGGCCAGGCTGGACATTGGGGCTTGGAGCAGCCTGGGACAGTGGGAGGTGTCCCTGCCCATGGCAGGGGTGGAATCAAATTATCTTTAAGGTCCCTTCCAACCCAATCCATTCTGTGATCCTCTGGTGCACTCCAAGGCACTGCACTGCAGCCACCACTCCGAGTCAGGATTCCCAGGGATTTTAAAAGCATGGAAACTGTTCCTCTGGGCCACCTGCAGAGCCAGCAGCTCCTGTGCCACACCTTTATTTGGGTGGGTTTGTCATCCCACAGCTCAGTGTGTCCATTTTACACGTGTTACGGGCCAGTTCTTCATGCTAATTAAAATACATGTCATAAGGGTGAGAGCTCTGTAGTGCCCAGCATTCATGGTATGTTCTCAGGCTACAGCATCAATCCATAAGCTGGCCTTTCTTCCCTTTTGTCACTATTTATTTTTCAATTGGACTAAACTGAGGAGACGTGCATAAATATTTCTGCATTGCACACACTGACTGAGCTTGTAACAAAGATTGCCTTGACCTCGTTGGTATCTGGAACACAACTCAGCAGAATAAAATTTCAAAATGAGGAAGGATTGACTTATGCAAATAAGTGGAAATGTATTATTTCCTGAAAAGTTGCAAAACCGAATACATATGGCAAATTGAAAATTCCCTCAAGGATCTGGACTTTTGATCTAACTGAACACTTTATTGTCCGTTACTAAATGGATTTTAAAATCTTCTGATGATTTGTAAACATGATACAACACACATATAACAATCATCAGGTTTGAAAAATTCCTCAGTTTGCCTAAGGGAAATAATTAGGAACAAAGTGAAATAAAAACTTGCCAGCATTTCTCATTATTTTATGAAATTAATTTCTTAAACATTTATCTTTTAAGTGGGAGGCTTCATCGTAAATTCTCTAAGCTGTGTGGAGAAAGAAACTAAGGATGATTCAGTAAATTGATTCTTTAAAAAAATCCCTGAATATCCATTAAGCCATTGAATAAAAAGGACAGCTTTCAGGTTAAACTCTTCTTTCTGGCTGGTCCCCAGTCTATAAGACACAAGAATTCAGTGTGTCAGTTAACCACAAGATGCTCAATAAATCCAGTCATGAAGGCAACTGCAATTTGAATCAACCTATGAACCAAATGTGGGTTTAATACTGTAAGAATGACACTCAGCCACGTTAGTTGCTTAAGCCTAGGACTTGGAAAGCATTACACATCAAGAAATGTAAGCTTTAAAGGCTGAAAGGAATCTCAATGATTCTGGAAACCTTGTTAAACACCTACATGTGTACCCAGAAATCTAAATATCTTAAACTGACCAAAACTGTCCTGTTTAAATTTTACACTATTAAAATATATATATATATATAAATTGTAACATGATTATCCCAAAATATTTGAAAGGCTGAAGTTTCTTTTAACACAAAAGAAAACACAAATAATCTGTTGCTTTGCTCCCCCAAGCAGGAAGATGATGGGGATTTGCCTCACCAACACCTTTAACTGAGAAACGAGCAGAAAGAAGCTTTGAGGCAAGAGATTCATTTTGGGCAGATCTCCCTGTCAAAAACATTGGGCAAATTTCTATCCCACTCACACAGCTGAGTGCAGCAGTGTGCTCAAGGCATGGTTTCAGTGGAACCACAGCCCCACTGTTTTAGTGACAGTGCAGAGCTGAGCCCCTGAGCCCCTGACACGAGACTGCGTTGGGAATGGAAGAAGCCCAGAGAGAGACTCAACCTGCGCTGCCTCCTGCCCCCTGCCAGCCGTGCCAGGGGTCTTCTGTCCTTAGCAACAGCGTCCAGGAATTCCCTTCTGTCAAAGGAACCATCCCGAAGGAGAGGAACTTCTGAGCAACTCTGCACAGAGAAGGGCAGCGATGTTGGATCTCCCCCAGCTGCTTTCTTACTTATCGAAAAAGGCAGGTGAGAAAATGAGTAAATGACACCCTCAAGATGTTTCAGAACATTGGGAGTTCGTCATTAGGCTCTGAGACCAGGAAATATTATATCCTATTGATCCAGAAGACATGGGATATTGAGGGAAAAACATGTTGTTTTGTTCTCTTTCCCTTCTACTTAGACAAGTTACATTCCCCCATGTCATACCAAATTCTTCTGAGTATTGATTTTTTTCAGTCCTGGCTTGACATTTGAGGTGACTGAAAAGGTTTGATGTGAGATCCTGAAGAAAAAAGAGGGGAGTGGAACAATGGTGCTGTATGGGGTCTGCAGCCTGCAATCCATCCATAACCCACGAAAGATGACAAGGGAGATGGATATTAAGCCATTTTCCTTTCGTGTTACTCTGTCGTTTGCCTCAAATGTGCTGCTAAGCAATCAGAGAGCACATCGCAAGGGGCAGCTTCCTCCCAGGAATTGCAAACGGCAAGTCCGCCAAAGGTCAGAAAGAATCTTTCCCCAAAAATGCATCAGGAGCTCCCTCTACTGATATTTTTCAGCTTTCCAAACTCTGGATTCACAGCTGCAGTACACTCAAATACATTTAAACTACACTCACTTACAGTGTTTTTCCTTATTGTATAAAGGAACAAAAGTCATCATTCAGTGTAAGCCCTGTCTAATATTGGCGTTATAGATTTGCATAAACATATTGCTGCATCCATATTACACCCTTGTGATTCACCAGTAGAATTAGGAAAAAATACCTCTGCTTTGATAAAGCAGTTCTAGAGGTTTCTCATTTCATGAGGCACATCAGCTTTGAGAGGCTGGAGGAAGCAGTGCAGCTGCATTAATCTGGATTTGGTCTCTATCAAATACACTCATTTTCATTTTATAAAAAATTGGGCATATTTTTATCAATTTCACTTGTGGTATCTTAAAAAGAACAAAAAGCAGTAATATAATTGTCTTAATAGAGCCAAAGTGTACCTAATAGTTAAAGATATAACTCATCACCTGTTCTGGGCATTATTCACCACATTAAGGTAAAACAATCAATGACCTCTGAACACAACTCAAAGAATAAAAGTCTTTATCATGATTGTAAACACTTAAAAGTGCAAACACAATACAAAATGCCAAAGAGGTTCACAGCACTAAGCATCACTATTCAGTCACAGTTTTAGGTACTATGACAGAAGAGGCTTTGAAAATCAGCTATTAATTGCACATTTATATTGGTCATAGCTGTTCTCTACTCAAAGGACTTACAGACCACGTGAACCAAGGTCTACATTTGGTATCTGACCTAAGAGGTGGAATTTTTCACTCACTTCACCAGATTCAGGCCACATCACATTTTAAAAATCCGTCTTGGTACAGAGAGAAATAGAGATAACTGTAGGAAGTTGGGCAACCTCATTTTTTGTGTTCCCAGTGATACATTTTTACTGAAATGTCTTCAAATTCCCTACAAACTCTCTATGAGGTATCATTAAAAATATCTCAGTTAAAGACAGTCCTTGGTTGAATGAAGAGAGGCAACATAGTTCAGGCAATACTGTGCAAGAGAGACAGGAAGAAATATCTGTGTTGAGATGCAACTCTGGGGTATTTGCCACAGGACATTGCATTTTCCCGAGCCAGAACGTGATGTGGGTCACTACATTCGAGGTCCTTTCACATCAGTTGAGAGCTCTGCCTTTGGTTTCACGTGAATCAGGCTCCTCCTGTCAGTTTGAAGATTTTATAATTCAATGTGGAGGTTTATGTGACTACTGACTTTGACCATTATCATGTAAAAGAAAATGTCATTATTTAGAAAATTGCTGTTTCCTACTTCTCAGGCCTCTCCATTTTGCCATTTCCATTTTCAATGACATACAGCAAGCTAAATGCAATCAGGACAGCATTTGTCCTTCTGCTTCCATGCAATTCTTTTAAAGTTGAAGTCAGATAAGTCACATATATATTTCACTGCTTTACACCTCAGGGTGAAACTTCAGGCTGTCATCTAGGGCTTAGTGATAAAAGAAGGACTGATTAAAAGAGACTGACACTACAGAGCTGATAGAGTTGAAGGACTCCAGGGGCTTCCATGCTATTAAAAATCAGTCATGATTTTCTTTCAAGAGGACTGTTTCAAACAATGAGATTTAAATATTAATTCAAAGCAACATTTGTTGCCCCTCTGCTCTGTGTATTTCTGGATGCCTCATTACAAAAATAATTTGATTGTCATCTGTATCTGTCAAATGGAAATCTAACAAAATGCTGTCTGTATGGTCAAAGTTAAAGAGATATCAGCGGATTCAGAAATGACTTTGCACTAAATCCTACCCAGGCAGATTCCAGCTGAAAATGGAATGATTGCTATGGTAGCTTTTCCATGAGGAAACATGATTTAAAGTCTAATTTGAATGCAACAATTTAATATTTACACCCATGCCAACTATACCATTTAACAGCGGGTTTCCTGCTTAAAATTCAGGAATTACTGTGTTCAGTAAAATATTAATACACTGCACTTACACAGTGCCTCAATTACAGGATCTAAAAGTGCTTTTTAAGCATTAATTCAGATTCACATCATCCCTGAGAGGAAGGGACTTGTAAGGAGCATTATACTTGATTTTTAAAGCAGCTGAAGTAAGAAACAGGAACGCCACACTCCTGGCCCAAGGGCACACAGCAAGGCAGAAGCAGGGCCAGGATGAGAATTTTGGAGTTCTGCTTCCTACTGCTCTTCTCTCACCATTAAACTACAATTTTTTCCCCAATTTTTCCTTACAATACCAGTTATGACCTTAGGTAAGCGTGCATATCCTTCATTATCTTTGTCTAGACTTTGTGTGAAGATTTGTCCGTTGGGTTCATTATATTGAAAATTTGCATGAAAACCAGACTCCATTGGCACCTGGATGAAATCTGGCACAAATCTGACAATAAATCATTTGCCATTTACATCTTCTAAGGCCTGTTTAATTTAACCATGTGAAATAATATTTCTGTCCTAGTACTGGAACACACAGCTGGGCTGTTCTTCCCACTCAGGAATTAATGTCTGAACTGCCCACCCTTAATTCAATCAGGGAGCAATCACACCAACAGCTACAGCTTGTCCAGCATGAAAGGGAATTGAAACTTTTCAGTGGGTAATTAAAGGTAAAATGTCAAATATCTAAATTATCCGATTATTGATAGTTATCAGATTACTGATAGTTTAGGGATTTGCTATTATATTATCATGCTACTGATTTTTTAGGCTGAGAGCTGGGGCTGCTCAGCCTGGAGAGGAGAAGGTTGTGTGGAGACCTCACAGCACCTTCCAGGGGCTGCAGGGGCTGCAGGGAACCCAGAGAGGGACAATTCCTCAGGGACTGCAGTGCCAGGACAAGGAGTAAAGGCTTCCCACTGAAAGAGGGGAAATTTAGGTCAGATAAATGGTAGAAATTGTTCTCTGGGACGGTGGGCAGGCCCTGGCACAGGGTGCCCAGAGCAGCTGGGGCTGCCCCTGGATCCCTGGCAGTGCCCAAGGCCAGGCTGGACATTGGGGCTTGGAGCAGCCTGGGACAGTGGGAGGTGTCCCTGCCCATGGCAGGGGTGGCACTGGATGAGGTGAGCTTTAAAGTCCCTTCCAACCCACACCATTCTGGGATTCTCTCATCCAAATTGAACAGCCTAAAATTGACATCAAGTTCTTTGAAATCCTATCCTGGCCCTCCCAAATATGAGCAGGCTGTAATTTTTCCAGTTATTACCAACATGCAGTGCTACGTCACCATTTTGCCAGAGCAGAACAAGAAAGAAGAAGAAGAAGAAGAAAATTAGAATGGAGCCACAACACCTGTGTAAGGAAAGATTTTAACATTGCACAAAATTAACTGATTAGTTCTCGCTTCTAATCAGTTATGCAATTTTCAAAGATGCTATTCCCACTATAACTGTGCCATAAACTTTCCCTTTGGATAAGATTCTACTGTAAAAGCATTACTTGCTTGCTAGGAGTAAATTTTCTTAGCATTAGCTCCTATTTCCTAGAAGCATCTTTCTTGTTTTCAAGGATAATTTACCAATAGAGAACAATGACAAAATCTTATTCCCTTTGCCAAAAAGCTCTGAAAAATCTTATTTACTGTGATACCAGGCCTTTTAAAAATGCTGCTGCTGCTGAAGGCTTTTGACTTTCAGCATGTTTTCTTTTGTCATTTCATAAAATGGGTAATGTCACTTTATATCTCTAGTTTCTCCATATCTCATCCCCTGTCTGTCTCTTTCTATAAAACACTTTCATGCATTGTTTAGCTGATGTCAAGAGCTGTGGAGAGCAGGTAAGTAGTTCTCCCATTGACTGCTTAGGCAATTCAAAGAACATCATCATAATAACAGAACAAAACAGCAAAGAACAGTAAAAATCTGATGAGAGCTGAGAGTGCAAAGGGTGAACCTTCTACTTTCCCACAGCTTGAAACTGTAATTTTTTTTTTTTCAGCACAGGTACAGTTCTTACTGAACTGTGGCACTATGTGAACATAGATGCTATTAATGACCTTACCACCAAAGCTGGCAAGGATTCAATTGTCAAAAAATACAGACTTTTCTAAAACAGAGGCAGTTGGAAGGAAAATTTAATTTTACTGAAGTATTTCATGACTGTAGAAAAGATCACAATCTCACCAAGTATTGTGTCTCCTGCTGATATAGCTGATGAATAAATGGGAATGGAGATAAATAGATGGAAGGAATCTGGCCCCCAAATCTGCCAGACAGCTTTCAAAGAATTCTTCCTCTCTTTTTTCCTGGGTAATAGGAGGAACTACTGAAAAGTAATCCTTTTGGAGATAACTGCTATGTGAGGGGGAAAAAAGAAGCTGAACCTCTTTATCCTTTTAAGAAAAGATAAATTGAATAAAAAAAAAAAACCAAAACAACTTCTCAAATGTATTGCTTCAAGAAAAGTCATTTTCCCTTTTTGGTTTTGCAAGAAGGTCTTGTCTACGAGGGAGCAGGTGGAGAGCTATTCTGAGTCCTGCCTTTTGGTGGGGAATGGAGCTGGATATTCCTGGCACTGGCAGGACTGTAATGTGGACAGGCTGCTGAAGAGCTGCAAATACAATGGGCTGAAGGGTTCTGCAACAGCTCCTCTCTTGTAACACGATGCCAATTGCTGATTTCATCTTTTTCTTGAACTAATTTTAGTTTTTGCAGTTTATGCTGGGTCTGAGTCATGCAGTGGATACAGCACACCTAAGGACACCTCTCTGTCAGCTTTGAATACTAAGCCACGACTTGAAAAAATAAATTAGAAAGGTCAAAATGTGAGTTTTCCTTCTTTGGACAAGAGGTATGAAACTCAGAGCTTGAAAGCTCTGAAGTGGAGGGGAAATGCCCCTCTCAGTCCCTCCTCTGGTTTGTTGTGTGTTCACACGCTGCTCATTTTGCTCACAGGTTTATGGGTCCAAGAAAAGGTCTGGCAAAGTCTGTGCTCAGAGCTCGGCTGTGAGATGTAAAGTGTGAGGATCACACGACAGACAACTTAACTTCCATCATTCTGAAGGGATCACACCACCAACAATTAACAAAAATACACAACAATTTTTGGCTGTTTGTAGAAGCCTGAGAAGTCTGTTAGGACCAATTTAGAATGCACTTAAAAGACAAAGGCTTTAGGGGATGCCCAATAAAATGGCATCCAGTGGCAAGGCCAGCCAGTGCTCTTCGCCTCTGCAGTCACTGCATTCTCCTTTTAAATCTGGCAAAATCAGTGCTAAAGGTTTCCCAGTTTCAATGGTCGGTTAAACAATTCCTACCAAACCAGATTTTCAAGCTGGAAACTTTTTTCAAGAAATATTATATATTGCTCTAGGTTCAAAAGAGAGTTTCCATATATTATTAGTAGTATAAAAAATAATGAATTAATTACTTAATCAAGGTTGATGCCAGAATATGTGTTATGCTGAACAATTTTTATTTTAAAAACCATTCCTAGTGGAACTACATGTATTTCTTTTTTTTTAATCTTTATCATTTTTTCCTCATCTTGATTTATTCCTCCAAAGAGCACCCTAAAGGGGAGGTAATTTCTAGGGCAGGTGGAGTTAGGACAAGGTTGACAAGGACAGACTGTCCACCATGCAGGACAAACCACCATAATATGTCAAGAGCAATGCAGCACTTTTCAGAAGCAGCCATCACATCAGCTAATTAGGAATAGCTAAATCTATAATGAAATCCAAATTTTTAATACCCAGGACTTGATTAGCTTTTACCTCCTCACCTAAAATAGTTATTTTTTCAGAATCTCTTGAAGACAGCTTAATTAGTTCACTTTCAGAATTGCCCTAAAGAAACAATAAATGGTACAAAGGAAAACAACGCTAGAAAGAAGAGTATTCTTGCATGGGAGGAGAGGTTTTCATGTATGAACCTCAGAGAAGAGAAGGCAGATTTTTAGGCTAGACCAATTAGTAGTAAGTGTTTCAAAAACTAGAATTGACAAGAGAAAAATAATTTATGAGAGAACTTTTGCATTAGAAGGGAAGGAACCAAACTGTTTATTTAAGTTAGCAAAGAATTTCTTGTGCTTTAGAGGACTAAAATATCTGAGTATCAGTAATTTGCCATGGCATGAAAACTAATACGCAGAATAAGAAATATTGTCCTCTAAATAATATATTAAGATAAGAAATTAACCCATAAACTTTTTGCACAAGTGCATCTGGAAAACTCTGCAGGTCTGAAAACACAGTCAGCTATTTGAATAATCGATCAAATGTGGAGAATTGCTGAGGAAGTGTGACTGGAGCCAAGGGCTCCTGCTGGGGAAGTAAATGGCTACAAAACAAGTGGCCTGGGGAGTGTGATGAAGCGTGGCTGCCTGCTCGCTGCAGAACACCCACTGCCTTCTGTGATTTTACATCTTGGACATCAGTTTTAATTCTCTACTTTCCCAGCATTGCATGTACTCCATCCTGTTCAGATTTCACGTGGTAAATGCTGTTCTGCAGTTTGGATGTGGGTCTGCTGTTGTGAAAAAAAAGCAAAATGAGCCCGTAGGTGATGAAGCAAAAAATTCACAGACCTGGTTTGAAAGCCACTGAAGATCCACTGGCTGAAAAGATCAGAATCCTTATTTTATAGCTGCCCTCAGAAACTCTTAGAAACAAAATATTGTGACTTTGAGTTATGATTTAGATGTTGAGTTAATATTTGAATTCATCACTTAGTGTGCCTGAATGAATGAGAAATGGAATTAAGTATTAGAATTGCATATGGAAAGTTCTGTCAGAGAATCACAGAATCATGGAATGGTTTGGGTTGGATTGAGCCTTAAAGCCCACCCAGTGCCACCCCTGCCATGGGCAGGGACACCTCCCACTGTCCCAGGCTGCTCCAAGCCCCAATGTCCAGCCTGGCCTTGGGCACTGCCAGGGATCCAGGGGCAGCCACAGCTGCTCTGGGCACCCTGTGCCAGGGCCTGCCCACCCTCCCAGGGAACAATTCCTTCCCAATATCCCATCCAGCCCTGCCCTCTGGCACTGGGAAGCCATTCCCTGTGTCCTGGCACTGCAGTCCCTGAGGAATTGTCCCTCTCTGGGTTCCCTGCAGCCCCTGCAGCCCCTGGAAGGTGCTGTGAGGTCTCCACACAACCTTCTCCTCTCCAGGCTGAGCAGCCCCAGCTCTCCCAGCCTGGCTCACAGGGGAGGGGCTCCAGTCCCCTCAGCACCTCCGGGGCCTCCTCTGGACTGGCTCCAACAGCTCCAGCTCCTTCCTGTGCTGGGGACACCAGAACTGAATGACTGTATCAACTTCTCATATTTTAGAACTCAAAAAAGTCTCTCATTTCATCAGCTGACTTTGCACTAATTACCGAAGGAGGAATTAATAGATGTTTTCACGTTTTTAAAATTTCTTCCTTACTTTTGATGTTTGGAGGTCTATAAATCTCAAGAATAAAAACCTCAGTCCCTCACCCCATCACTTGCACAGAGCTGCAGGAGAGAGCCAGGTCTGTACCTACAGGACTTTTCCATTGCTCTCTAGATTGCAATGAGGAGCAGTTACTACAGAATGTATGTACACTTCTATTCATGTTTTTAACTCCAGGGGGTTGCCAAAAACAGAGAAAAAGAACCATCTATTTTTTACTCAGCAAATTAAAGATATAAAACCAGACAGAGTAGGCATGAAATATTCCCTTATAAAAATACTTCATTAGAAGTTATTTTTTAATTTATATTTAACTTAGGCTCTTTCTAAATTAAAAATCTCACTAAATTAGTTAAAGAAGTCAACACTAAGAGGGTCCTGGAATTTTTATTTCCTTTTACATTGCTCCAGTATTTATCTTAGGGTTTTTTTCCTTTTTTTTTTGGGGGGGGGTGGTTTTTATGTTTGTTTATTTTTTTGTTTGTGGGTTTTTTTGTGGGGTTTTTGTTGTTGTTGTTGTTTTGAGGATTTTGAGGGGGGTTTTGGTTTGGTTTTTTGGGAGGGTAGGGTTCTTCTTGTTTTGCCTTGTTTTCTTTTCCTTGTTTTTTGAGTAACTCAGGCTGCCAGGATCACTGGGGCAGAGGGTACACAGATAATTTCTTTGATGTTATACTTTATTATGTAGATACAGGAGAATAACACATCTAAAAACATTCAATGTTGAAGTCCCCCCATGCAGTTAGACCTGTGGAGGTAGAGAATTCCTTCTCCAACATCTTCTGAACTATGGAAACCAGCAGCATTCTGTCTGCATGGTCAGTATCTTGTAATTAATAGCAAGTTTAAGGAACTGCTTGATTAGTCATTTAGCAGAGTTTCTAACTTCATTTTTTGTCACCATGGGAAAAGAGAATGAGGGTGCAGAGAAACTGAATTAACTGAGGAATTATGTTCCAGAACACAATGCAAGAGCCATCATGTTCTTTACCTTGCTGCCTCTGCAAAGTGTATATATGATCCTAATTCCCAAACTAAACTGGGAGTCCAGAAGCTTGCCAAAATTTGCTAATCACCAGGAAACATGTAACTTATTCTGCAGTCAATAGTTAACAGTTGGCAGGAGCACAGCCTTTGGTTTGGAATTGATTTTGCATTTGTTCAAGGATGACATTCGTGCTGACAAGTGAGACCAGATAATTCAGATTTATCAGTTCTGACTTGCTGAATAACCATGCCAGGGAGATGATGGATGGCTCCCAGACTGGCACTACGACACTACTTGGAGAAGGTGATAAATAAAAAAATTAGCCCTCTCTGTGCTGCACAGGTTAATACTCAAAAATGATAAATGGCATTGTCACAGAATCATGGAATGGTTTGGGTTGGATTGAGCCTTAAAGCCCACCCAGTGCCACCCCTGCCATGGGCAGGGACACCTTCCACTGTCCCAGGCTGCTCCAAGCCCCAATGTCCAGCCTGGCCTTGGGCACTGCCAGGGATCCAGGGGCAGCCCCAGCTGCTCTGGGCACCCTGTGCCAGGGCCTGCCCACCCTCCCAGGGAACAATTCCTTCCCAATATCCCATCCAGCCCTGCCCTCTGGCACTGGGAAGCCATTCCCTGTGGCCTGTCTCTCCAGGCCCTTGTAAACAGTCTCTCTCCATCTTTCTTGTAGGCTCCCTTCAGGATACCAATATCTTCCCAAACCTGTAAAGATTCAAAAATTGATAAAATGTCTATTTGAACAGTAATTTTTAGACAAGAAACACTGAGGTCTCCATGCCATGAAAAGGCTTGGGGCTGAAATCAGCTTGGAGTAGTCATTAGTCTGAGGAGAGAAGGCTTCACACAAAGAACTCCCACCAGTCCTCCAAGCCACCGCCCCCAGAGGCAACAAAAGCAAAGTTCATTTCTGACAGTGGCGTGACAGCCCCTGGTTTTGTCTGAAGTGACAGTTCATCATCAGTGACATTTATGACCAAAAATGGGACAGATCCCTCAGCTGCCACTGGGGGCTGAGGGCATGTGGGGAGGAAGGCCACGGATGCATCACCTTTGGCTGTGTGCCATCTGGGAGGAGAACAGGGCTCTGAAGAGCATGAGGAGCCACTCCTGTGGCTTCCAGGACCTGGGAGAGATGAGGAGGTCCTGGCAGGCAGGATGCTACAGAGCTAATTCTGTTATGCTAAGGAATACTTCACTGAGTCCAGGAAGAACTGTCTGAGCATGTCAGGCCCTGAAGAACATGGTCCAATTTGTGGAAATCATAGAAATGAATCGAGTTCTGCATATATTTTATTAATTTCCTCCATCATCGTTGCCCATGGAGGGGCTCTAATTAACAGACACTCTGTAGAAATATTTACAGAAAGCATATTTACAGAAAACAACTTAAAGGAGAAGATAATTACAATTAATAATTCAGCTGTCATCTCTTTAATGGTTTATGTAATAATTAGTAAAAATCCACAAAACATTAAAAGTTGAAGGGGTATCCAACTATTTAATTCTCTTTTATTTTTACTGGGACAGCAATGTACATCCTGCTTTCTGAAAATGGGTGTAATTCAATCTTGAACTATTCAAGGACATCTATTTGTAACATTCTGTATTAATGAAGGGCTTGGATTTTTTTAAATTATCAGTTTCAATCTTTTTTATAGGATAGGAATATCCTTCTACAATTTGACTCTAGGCACACCATCTCAGAGTTGAAAAAACAGAGACTCTATAAAAACCACGGGTTTTAATAATGCTAAAGAGACAGAATTAGCTGATTCTTTCATTAAGTTTTCCTCTGCCTGCTTTAAAACTCAAAGTACCTCTCTCTAGCAGTCTATTAATACAGTACTGCAATCACTGTAAATGTTCATGACCTCTCAAATGTGGCATTTAATGTTTAATTACCAGCCCAGGAATAGACGGCCTAAGACTCACAAGAGAAGATAATAGTCAAGAACAATTTCATATTCTACCTTATAAGCACAAGAGAGAAATTGATATTGAACATTGTCGACCCACTTCTCTCTTATTCAGCTGTATAAACAACTGCTCATTAAGTATCATAAAGAGCAAACTTTGTGTAAAACAGATTTCTTCATAAATTAAGTAAAGAGCTATGTAAAAGCAATCACCATTTGGATAACTTCTCAAAATTCTTAATATTATGTTGGTTAAAAAAAAAAGGGAGTAATTCAGTACTAAAAAGTAGACCTATATCCACATAGATTCTGACCATCTGGAGAGACAGACACATATGCAAATATAGAAATAATTGTTTGATCACTTAACGGTGTTTGGGAAAGGTAACCACTTCTCCCTAAAATATATATTTTTGCTTGTGTCGCTGACCATAATCTGGGCATAACTTACAGCCACATTATAAAGTACAATAAATTAAATCTTATAAAAGTGATTTAGGCAATAATAATGTCAGTTATTAGGGCCAAATCCACAGTGGCTTGACAAGTAACTTCCAGACTGCCTTTGTATTATTATTGATAACTAGATAATGAGACTCTCATGTAATAACAACCCATAATTCCTGAGTTTAGTACAACACCCACCAGTAAACATGGAAACACTCCCATGTGGGATAACACAGCTGTGGATCTCTGTACCACTTGTTTAATCTCATAAATTGTTCTTACATTGCCGTACCACGATTGGCAAAGTAGCTCATTAAAGATGTGCACCAATGGATCCTAAATTTGTCATTTTACCAGGAATCCTGTGTACCTAAGCTTAGTCACAAAACTGTTCCAACTGTTGTTTGACTGCCAGGGAATCCTTGAAGGCTAAACATCTACATCAGTAAAACTCTGAGACCTATCACAAAGTTGCTCTTTAAATATGGTGTCAAGAGAATGGAGCCATCTGTTCTCAGGTAGCACTAAAGTGTCCAAGATTGGTTCCAGGACTTTTCTGGCATAACTAATGCAGGAGCAGACAAACTCCCTGACAGAATAGCACTCAGCTGCAGCAGGAACAGATCCACTGCAGCTTTCCAAGGTTTAGTGTGAATCCCTTGGGATTTCTTGTAGCTGTATACTGCAAATTTGTGAGAGGCATAAGTCCACTTTCTTATTTGTACCTTAGAAAGGTATTAAAATAATCTTTTCTCTTTATCTTTTTTTTTTTTTTTAATTTTTCCATTCCTTGTTAACATCCACACTCATTTCATGAGGCTCAAAGGTGATACATCAATGGTATCTGTGGACTTTTTTTTTTTTAAATACAAATAGAAGCACATAAAGAAGAAGTTCCAAAAGATAAATTCACACAGCAAACTGGAACAGCAGGAAATTCCAGCTCATGGGAGGTTCCACGTAGCTCTGTTGACTTCAATAAAGCTGTGCTGGTTTATGGTAGCCAAGAATTTGCTCATCTGTCCCAGCAACCAGGCCTTGATGTATCTTCACAGTCGACACTGCAGCATCTGACTCTAGCAGATCAAAGTAGAAAGTCGAGTTCCAAAACCCCTTGTGACAACAGCTTTAAACTGAGAAAGATTTAAAGACATTAGTACAGCTTTAAACTGTGATAGAATATTCACTTCATAATTTAAATGATCTCCTTGAACAAGTTAAAATCCCAGAAGCAGCTGTCCCCTCTAAAATTCATTTGAAGAGGACTGCTAACTTCTGCATGCAGTTAATGGGTGAGGTTCAGCTTCTCCCTTCTCCAGGGGAGTGCTTGGATCCATGTCCAGCCCCACTTGAGGACTTCAGGGCTTACCTTAAAGCCTACACTGAAGTATAGGATACATTCCTCAAATGTACTGAATCACCACAATATTCTTACCATTCACACCTGTAATGCTTTTCCAGAGACCAAAGAAAATAATTTCTAAGGTTTATTGATTCTGAAAGACTATCAGTGAGGCAGGGTGCTTCAAATGTCCATTAGCATCCACTGCTCAGGCTGCCAAAAGGAAGAAAAACAACAACAAAAAATAGGTTGGTCTGAAGCATGAAACTCCCTGTAAGTCTCCAGAGCAGCTGGAAAGAGGGAATCCATAACACCCAGTATTCCCTCCTTCTGCAAGGCTTCACAATCCCACTCCAAAAGACCTGGGACACCGATGAGACCACGGAAAGTCTTGAAGGAACATGTTTGGATGTGGAGACAGAGTGAAAGGGAGAACGACTGCTCAGAGAAGCTTTTAGTTGTTGTTTCACTAAAAGCAGCCTAAAAATAAGCCACAGTTTGTGACACTTCCACTGGAGCCTCGCTGTCCTACATATTCTCATTGGAGAGGGACAATTCCTCAGGAACAGGAGGGCCAGGCCACAGGGAATGGCTTCCCAGTGCCAGAGGGCAGGGCTGGATGGGATATTGGGAAGGAATTGTTCCCTGGGAGGGTGGGCAGGCCCTGGCACAGGGTGCCCAGAGCAGCTGGGGCTGCCCCTGGATCCCTGGCAGTGCCCAAGGCCAGGCTGGACATTGGGGCTTGGAGCAGCCTGGGACAGTGGGAGGTGTCCCTGCCCATGGCAGGGGTGGCACTGGGTGGGCTTTACGGCTCAATCCAACCCAAACCATTCCACAATTCTATAATCTCCATGTGCGTAATCACAGCCAACTCCTGTCCCCTGAGCTCAGCTGTGCTTCAGTGACAGTAACTTGTGTTGCCACTTGGTACAGAAATGGGACATTTCCAGGTTCTTTGCTGTTAAATTTGCTCCGTGCACTTGTTCACCAGTCCCTGACTTTCTGACATTTAAAATGCAGTGTGAGACATCACTTCTTGGTCAAACAATTGTGTGATGCTCTGGCTGCTCTTAATTATTTATTGCGGTTGTTTCAGATGATGCAAGGTCTGGGAATACTCATCCTGCCTATTGTCAGTTTGATGTTTGCTGTTTGAGGCTTTTCCCCAGGAGCACTCTGATGACATTAGGAAGGGAACATAAAACAAACCAGCAAACAAGCTCCTGCAAACTCTGATAAATATGCTGCATTTGCACACACAAAACCCCTCAGGTTTGTTTGTTTGTTTGTTTTTAAATTATTCTAAATGGAATGATTTTTCTTCTCATATGAACATCAGCCTCTTTAGCAGCACAGAGCAATTAAGGTGAGAAAAGTTCTGCTCTGCCTTGTACCCCACAGCTCTTGCTATTGAGTCACCACTAACCCACACTGCTGTACCAAGAAGTTTATTTGGAAGGTTTCTCGTTAAAAAGATGATTCACGTGGCCATGCTTAGTTTGAGATCTAACAAAGGCGTAACCAGAGCTGGTCTGGCTGTGACTAAGGCAGTGCTGAAAGAACTGCATTAATGAAAGTGCAACTTTGTTCAATACAGGAACAATCAGGAAAGGCAAATGCAGGGACAGTAAAGAAAGCACTTACACACAACAACAGGGCTCAGCAAACCCTCCTCAGGCAGAGCCCGAGATGGAGAGCATTTGATACCAGCACTAAAACACGCTGACACTTAATTCTCTCCTGCTCTTCCCAGTCACTCCTGAGAACTCTCTACACAATGTGTCACTGGATTTGTCTTTCGTGTGCTCTTAGTGGGAACAATAGAGTGATGGCATTGTCTCTGACACTGCCTAATCCGTACAATGGCAATTTGAATGCATTTAGCTCCTACCTATTGTTTTAGGTGACAGGTGCCAACCCCCACTCCCAGTCTCCAGTGTCATTCCAAAGGCACAGAATATGAAATTTCATATTCCTTCAGCTTCACAAAAAGACAAGAATTTGGAGAGAGATAATTCCCTTAGCTGCTGCTGTTTTTGCCAAAGGTCTCCCTAGCCCTGTGCTAGATCAGTGCTCCTGATTTAGCAGAGCCACGTTACTCAGGGCAGAGCTGGGGAACAGGAAAGCATCCAGGCTTTAGACATCTCAGCTCTGCGAGAGAAGGACAGCAAGGACAGGGACCGCATACAAATGGGAGGCCACTCCACCAACTTGGGTTTAGGTGTCTTTGAGGCAAATCATCAAAGAAAAGGACTCTTAGAAACCCAGAAATTGCTGGAAGACTTGACTTTACATTACATGGCCAGTTCAGGACACCAAATAATAAAAATTGAAATATAAGTAACCATTATCCATTGTATGTATCCCTCATCAGAGCTAACAGTGTTATTCTCTGCTGATTTTTAGTATAAAACTTGCTTAGAGACCTGGATACAATAAATAAATGGGGAAAGAGAAATATTCCAGGTACTACTAGAACAGATAATTATGTGACGTGCTTGTTTCTTTATATATTGATTAAAAAATCCAGAAGCATTGCTTTTCACCAGAAAACAGCTACTCCTGCCAACAAAGCATGAATTAAAACATTCAGGTTGAAGACACCACTGAAGTACAAAGTTGGAAAGATTGCTGCTTCTGGAAATTTATTTTCTCCTTTTAGGTGAGTGAAGCTTTCAATGAATTTGCCAATATCATCACCTACTTGCTTAAGTGTATTAAAAATATATGTGTGTCACATTATGTGTGGAACTATATTTTCAAATGTGCTGGATTTACCCCTTTAAATTAGAGACAGAACTATAGCAGCTGATTTTGCTCCTAAAATAATAACAAAAAAATAATTACTCATAGGAAACCAACTTTTAGACTAAAAAATGAGAGCTCTTTCTTTCTGCAGGGACTTTTTTCAGGATGGCTACACTGAAGGCAAGGTATGGTAACTAATGGCACAGAGCCACAACCTCATTGAAATGCAAATGGTGCTGCAGAGTGCCAGGGAATATTTGGCTTCCTGTAAGAAAACTAACCTTGAGAATTCAATTTCCTTTGTCCAAGAAATATCATCACTGATCTCACAGTGTAGTTCATTTGTAATTAGGGATCAATCAGGGAAATTTCCATATTCATTAACAAAAATTAGTGAGTGTTTAAAGGGACCGGTAAAAAAACCTACAGATCCATGCTTCTAATTTAGTGTTAGTACAGTAGGATCCTTTCCTCCCTCTTCTTATGGAAAACTAACTAAAGCATGCAACTAATTTTCTCTGATTCCCACATCATGCTGCTGCTTGGATATATCAGAAACATTTTCATATTTTGAATTCTGAAGTATTCTGGACTTTTGAGTTTTCCAGAAGTTCTTCAAGCAAAATCTTTAAGAGATTTGTAAATACAAATCTCACAAGAGCCCGAGTTCCTGTGAGGAGTGGACAAGGGCTCTGACCTTGCCCAGTCTGGAGGAAAGGAGGCTGAGGAGGGGGTGACCTCACTGCTCCCTGCAGCTTCCTCAGGGGGACATGAGGAGGGGAGTGCTGAGTTCTCCTCACAGGATCCAGTGATAGGACACATGCAATGGTTCAGACCTGCACCAGGGGAGGTTTACACTGGAGATTAGGAAGCATTTCTTTATCCAGAGGGTGGTCAAGCACTGGAATGACTTCCTAGAGAGGTGGTTGATGCCCCAGGTGTGTCAGGGTTTAAAAGACATTTGGACAATTCCATTAACAACATGTTTTAACTTGGTCAGCCCTGAATTGGTTGGGCACTGGGACTGGATGACCCTTGTACATCCCTTCCAAATGAAACAGTCTATTTGTCCTATCCTATCCTATCCTATCCTATCCTATCCTATCCTNTCACTGCTCCCTGCAGCTTCCTCAGGGGGACATGAGGAGGGGAGTGCTGAGTTCTCCTCACAGGATCCAGTGATAGGACACATGCAATGGTTCAGACCTGCACCAGGGGAGGTTTACACTGGAGATTAGGAAGCATT
Source organism: Edolisoma coerulescens (assembly GCA_013397115.1). NCBI lineage: Eukaryota > Metazoa > Chordata > Aves > Passeriformes > Campephagidae > Edolisoma > Edolisoma coerulescens. Next base: position 122,669 of record VWZW01005681.1, read on the forward strand.
TCTTTATCCAGAGGGTGGTCAAGCACTGGAATGACTTCCTAGAGAGGTGGTTGATGCCCCAGGTGTGTCAGGGTTTAAAAGACATTTGGACAATTCCATTAACAACATGTTTTAACTTGGTCAGCCCTGAATTGGTTGGGCACTGGGACTGGATGACCCTTGTACATCCCTTCCAAATGAAACAGTCTATTTGTCCTATCCTATCCTATCCTATCCTATCCTATCCTATCCTATCCTATCCTATCCTATCCTCTATCCCATCCTATCCTATCCTATCCTATCCTATCCTATCCTATCCTATCCTATCCTATCCTATCCTATCCTACCCTATCCTATCCTATCCCCTATCCTATCCTATCCCCTATCCTATCCTATCCTATCCCATCCTATCCTCTATCCTATCCTATCCTATCCCCTATCCTACTCTCACATCTGGAAAAATTCTATTCTCTTATATATCACAGCAAGCCAGCTTAGACCGAATTTTGTGAGCGTGTCCTCTTGACTGATTTCCCCACAAGGCTCTCCAGAGGCTGCCAAACCTTGTCTCCAGTCACACCTCTTTAAGCTTCCAGGGCTCCTTACATGTACATCAGAGCAGGTCAGGAGCAGGAGGGTGGCACCACCTGCTTTTCCCACCACTCGCTGGGGGTTAAGAAAAAGTCTCCAGAAGAACAAGGAGCACTTGAGTCAAAATCCAAGAGAGCAGGAAATAAAGGTTTTGAGCAGAAGGAGCAGGGATGCAGGGGAATGGACTGGCAGATTATGAAGCCTGGATTCATAGAAACCTCTAAGAAGAGATTAGGCAGGCACCTGCTGGAAATCCTGCTACAGCTACAGGCAGGAATCTTGCCAGTCCTCTGCTGAAGGAGAGGAGTGTCTGCATGGGAGCTTTCCTGCCCCTGTTTAGATAGCACATGGCTGTGGTTCACATATTCCCTTATCCCACCCCAGCATCATCGCTGCTGTGTTAATAAGCACTTGGAGACCCACACTGCAGCAGTTTTCAGAATGAAAAGAGCACATTGCTCCACCTGTGACATCAGCTATGGCCCAGCTGCAGTATCCACCGTGCTTCATGTGCTCTCTGAGACCCAAATCCTTGCGTGTCCTCTCTGCAGTGTGATGACCTTGGGGCTACATTAAATCCATACAATTCCTAGACAGTGCCCAGGGCCTTTAACACTACAAAACAAGGCCAACGAGAAAGGTACCCATTCTCAGACAATTTCTCTCTACTTGATAAAGGATGTCTGCAGGGGAGCAGCTGCTGCTCAGTCTCCCAGGCACTGACGTGTTTGCAGCCTCTAAAGCTCCACAGACACTTCACAATGGCAGCTCAGGCCTCTCAGATTTTAGATCTCTTCAATCACAGGATTAAAAACATCACCCCTTAATGACGATGTTCTTTCCTTACAACATCTTCTGGCCTGTGCTGCCTGAAGCCAAAGCAGGAGGGTAAAATCTCACAACCCCCTGTTCTGCTCTTCTTAGGGTACAGAGGAGCATTTTCTTATCTCCCTCTCCCACCTGGGAGAGGTGCAGTGCTGGGCCAGCCCAACAATCCAGCCCAGAGCTCTGCCTCCAGCAGCAGTAAAAGATGTTTCTGGAAATCAGAAAAGCTTAGCTCTTTCCTTCAATCTGTTGGGTTTTGTCCCCCTGCAGGCACTGGAGTAGGGAGAAGGTACCTCTCTGCCCTCCTTCTTTAGGATTTATGAAGATGTTGCCCACAGATTTGTCTAACCCTACGTTAAACCTGCTGACACTCTCTGCCTCCACCATCTCATGGGGCAGGAAAATCCAGGAATTTGTTGGCTGCAGAGTAAGGAAGTTCTGCCTCTGTCTAGTGACCACCTTCTCTGGCCCCTTCAGTCAGTGACACACCAAGGGCCTCTCACACCGGCTGTCCAGACAGATACCTCGGTGTACATTTATATATTTATACACTTATATGTGTATATATTTATATATGTATAGATTTATAGATTCATATATTTATAGATTTATAGATGTATAGATGTATAGATTTATAGGTTTAGATTTATATCTATATAAACTCAGTGCAAGGCTTTGTTAGAGGGCTGCCATTCCCAGGCATGCACCATGGATCTGATCTGCACAGGCACAGTTCCCATTTTCAGACATCCACAGCAGAATGAAGTGCTGGATAACCGTATCCATATTTCCTGCTGCTCAGGAAAAAATTTCCAGGTGAAAAAAAAAAATTAAAAAAGGATGCCTTGGTCAATAAGGAATATTTTAAGTCCACACAGACCTCTGAATTCTAATGAACAAGCAAAAATTATCCCTACTACATGAGCTGGCACAAAATATTTACTTTAGTGAAAAGAAGAATGTATAGAAGATACATCCAATTCCTTAAATTAATTCTTTTAATTCTCAAGCAATGTCTCAGAGTTTTCAGTGGATTTCTAGAGCCAGATTTTATATTTGATTATGTGTTGCAGCAATTCTTCATGATTCTGTTAACAAGTAACCATAATGTTTATGATGAAACAAGCAATATTTACTCTTCTCTTAGAATTCTACAGGGATTTTACTATCATTATTTTGGATGTGTTATACTAATTTTTTATACTATATCTGACTTTCCTGAATTCACTGGAGTCATTACCATTATATTTTAACATAATTATACCTGACTTAATAGGCATCAAATTAATTTTCCATTACCTTAATGTACCTTCTTTAAAATGATGATATTCAACTCATAGTAATAACAATAAAAAAAGAACATCCTCAAACAAAGGTGAGAACTGCTTGAAGGGAACAAATCCCTGCATTTTCAGCCAGTGAAGTAAGGGATTAGGTGTGGAAACAGTCAATTACTTGATATTGAAAACGTGTTTCACCTTTAAAGAATAAAACAGCTTTGTTTTAAAAGCATATATATGCTTGGAATATAACATATGTGTGTTTGAGAAATAACAACTCCATTAAATCTACCTTTCAATAGAAAAAAAAATCTCTTGTAAACATAGAGTGCAATCTAATTTATTGTGACAAAAATAAGTTCTACTCTCAGTAAAATCTGTTTATGAAGTAGCTGGAAATATTGGATTTTTCATTCATCGCTATTTTGTCCACAAATTTCATGTAAATACTCATATAAGAATGCAGAGGAGCAAGAGAATGACAGAAATAAACAGAACTATCAGACATATATTTATATAAAACATGCCTTAGGAGTTTTAGAATAAAACTAAACAAAAAGTGCTTTTTTCCTATCTAAATACTGATCTTTTCTTGTATCAAAATAAATCCTGCATCTATTATGAACACTGTGTCTTTAATAGACTGGATTCTGTAAACACTTCTCATTTAATTTCACAGGACCACCACAAGGACCACCACCAATTATAAGGATGAATTTGTATATAAAATCAAAGTCTTTGCAGCAGTGAAGGTAACATTTTTTGAGAAGATGTTTCAAAGCATAGCCTTGCTGGGGTGTTCAAGAAAAGCCACGATCAGGCCCTGATACCACTTGGCAATAAATGCCCATCCCAGCTGTTGCAAACACAAGGATCATTGGGTTCCCAGACCCAATCAGCCGTGAAGCAGAAGGGCTGGGCCTGCCTGGGTTCTGAATTTTGAGCTGCTGAGGTCCTGAATTCTCGATCTTTTTGTGAGGAAAACATTCTCAAGTGTTTTCTCTGGTCATTTCTTCAGGACCGTGCCTTGGGAGGAGGAAAGGCAATGTTTTGGTACTGCAGAATATCCAGGGGCAATCACTGAGCAAAACCTTCCCTGCACTGAACAAAACCTGAACAGTGGGAAGAGCACAGTCCCTGAGGGTTCTAAATCAATATATCTGGAAGGATGCAGTGGGCAGCCCCAGCAGGGGCAGTGTGGGAGGAGGGAGAACCAAGACCAGAACTGAATCTCAGCAGAAATCACTCCCCAGGTGAGTCTCACGTGTCAGAGCTTTTCTCTGCTCTCCCAATCGTTCTGCAAACGTTGGGATGTTTCTGAGACAGGATTTGACAGACATTTCTGTAGGTGTAAAAATGCACAAGTTTCTGCCCTTCCAAATCACTCCCAATAATAATCAAACTCCCCAAGCGGGACCCCTAAATATTCCAACCAACCAACCAGCCACACCAAACAAATTTACTGGAACCTGTAAGCAAATTTCTGGAGTTTGAGCCCTTGCTTCCGTCAGGCAACGATCATTTGATAACAGAGTTGTGTTTTCCACAGTTGTAGGGGGGCCCATTAAAGCAAAGAGCCTCCTGCAGACATGGAAATGGATGTATTGAGTCTGTAAGGGGTGACACAATATAAATTGACATCTAGAACCTACAGTGCTTCAAAGAAGTGCAGCACAAAGCACGTTGACACATCTAATAATCATAAGTGACAGATGGTTGCAGGGTTTTTTACGCTTAACAACTGAGTGGAGAGGCAGCATTTGTCTTGGATTAAACTGTTGCATTTTGGAATTGCCTTTAATTACAGGGGAAGGTAGGTTATTAAAAAGGAATGCATTTCACTGGATCATTTCCCTTTTGCAGGCTTCATCTGTGAGATGTGTTTTAAGAAAGCTTATCACACAGGTCCTGTGAGGGGACGAGGGTCAGAGAACAACTGCCTTAGTTTAGACTGATATCATTGGCAAATAAATAATATCATAGATTGAGGATTTTTTTGGAAGAGTCAGAATTCCAGGCCTCAGCATTTCTCACCACAATCAAAGGCAGACACAGGGCGTAGGTGTAAAATGTGAGGGAAATTTCAGGCTTGCAGAGTTCTACTGATGTAATTTCAGTGAAAATACAGAAGAGTCAACAATTCTCTGCATTTTGGCATGCAAATGGTGGCTCTTGCTGCAGTGGCAGAGGGAAGGAAAATTCTAGAGATAATCACATTACAAAAGGCTTTTCTCATAACTGCCTTGTTTGTAGTGTCATGCCTAACTTAGTCCCGGCAGACTCTGCTCTAATTAGTTGTGTTTTAATTTGCTGTTGCCCAAATCAGTTCCATAGCAATGGATTCATATTGATCTTTACCATGCCCTTATTCTTTAAAAAAAACCCCTTTGTAATTAACAGTCACCTCCTTCTGCTTCCCAGAACGTTTTCTAGGATCAGGAAAAGCCCATCTTATTCAGTCTTCTTTACAGATTGCTGTTTTTTTTGATGATTGCTTTCTCTTTATGACTAAATTAGTCAGTTTCAATAGCAAAGATCAGAATGGTATCTCAAAAATAAATAAATAAATGAATTGAATTTATGATGCAAGATTTTTGGAGAAGGTAAGACTTTAAGAGTTGAAATACAAATCAGTTGGTGCAATTGGAATTGGTTCAGTTTCAGGCAATCGAGAATTTCAGTAAATGCTAAAGATTTGTTAACACCACCATATTGTTTAGCTTTTTAATATTTTATTTCCTTTTGCTTTCTACTTTATGGTTAACTGTATTGTATTTTAATTGCTTGCTTGACATGATGGCATCTCAGTGGGGGCTCGTGGGGGAGTTTTATAACATTTTTAATAATTAATGGTAATTAATAGAGTGCATTAAATCAAGCTCTCCTAATATTTTCTATATCTTCTGTGTACACCAATGCTTTCAGAGGATGAGAGTTTAGCTCATCTTTTACAGTGTTTTAGGCTATTTATTTTTCCCCCATAAAATGTGAAATACTTTAGGAATCTTTATTTTGTAATATGCTGTCCTTTGTACTCCAGAACAGCATCAAATACATCGGAGACATTTTTATATCCCATTTAATTTTTAATGAAAATGCCACCCTGGAAAAAGAGGCTGTTATAATTTGGGAAAGCCAAATTTTGTCATCCTTACACAAATAAAACTTCCTGACACTGATGAAATATGTGGGGCTCCACTTCAGTTCATTCTTATGGTCTAAACTTGGCCACAGAAGTCCATTACTGCTTTTTAGGGTATACAAAGCGCTCAAACCCCCAGAAACCAGCAAGTTTTGTTGCTGGTGGAATGGGCTGAGATCACCCAACTGGAGTAAGGCAATCCTGTACTTGAAGATAAATATGTTTGGTGTCTCAAAGTCATTAAATGTTACTTATTTATGATGTGCCAGAGCCTTGACCCAGTGCATGTTGGTGTTTGAATAAACTGCATTTATATGTTTAGCACTATTATAAACTGCTTCCACACATTCAGATGAAGCATTTGATAGAAACCCAAAGTTTATTCCTGGCCAGTGAGATCTTTTTAAGTACTTGCCTACACTATTGCATAAAACCACCTAATAATTCCTATTTCTTTCACATCAGGAACCTTTTTTTTTTTCCCTTCTGGGTGATATTTATAGTTGAACTTGGCAATAATCTAATTTTTCTAATTTTCAGATGCCTTTATTATAATGTACAGGACATGCATGGACTATTTCAGCTGTCAGAATCATTTTTGCCACTGATAAAATTATTGGATGTCAAAAATTTCCCTATTTTCTTAACACTACAGATCTTTGCTTATAAAAACAACTGTGTTGTTATTCCTCAAGCTTTTGAAACTCAGAGATTAATGTACTAAAGGCTCAAAGGCCACACATGTGGCTATTCTCAACATCAAGGTCTCTCCTGTTTTTTTCAGTTTTCACTAAGGACACACAGGGCCTTTTCTGAGTTGCTTGTATTTCCTTATTTCTAATATTTCAAAATACACCACTGTGCCACCTTCCTTTTTTTTCTACTAAACTATGCCTGTATTAACATCTCTTTGTTTATTAATTAAAGCTCCCTATTAGGAGAACACGAAAGAATAAGTTATAGCACCTGAAAAGTCTGTGTAGCTGCGTTCAACTCAGAAAAAATATCCCTCGATCACAGAAAACTGAGGTTGAAAGTGACCTCATGATGTCTGTAGTCCAACCTCTTGCTCTAAGCAAGACTAACCCCAAAGTCAGGTCAGGCTCTTCAGGGCTTTGTCCCATCAAGCTCTGAAAACCCCCATGGATGGGGACGCAGCAGCTTCCTGGGCAATCTGTTCTGGTGCTGAAGCACTCCCATGACAGAGAGATTTTCCTTATGGACAGCTGCAAAGTCCATGAGCTTTCTCATCCTCTGTGCTTCTTTTGGAGATGGAGGCCACAGATGAGGCAACAGGAAAGTAGGAAACAATTTCAAGATCCTTCACCCAAAAATGAAACACTGAAAAGACTCTTTAGAAACACTTAATGGAATCAAAATATATAAAGTGGCGTGAGCTGTTTCATGTGAATTTAATCACAGAACCATGGAATGATTTGTGTTGGAAGGGACCTTAAAGCCCACCCAGTGCCACCCCTGCCATGGGCAGGGACACCTCCCACTGTCCCAGGCTGCTCCCAGCCCCAATGTCCAGCCTGGCCTTGGGCACTGCCAGGGATCCAGGGGCGGCCCCAGCTGCTCTGGGCACCCTGTGCCAGGGCCTGCCCACCCTCCCAGGGAACAATTCCTTCCCAAGATCCCATCCAGCCCTGCCCTCTGGCACTGGGAAGCCATTCCCTGTGTCCATCCCTTGGAAATCCTCTCTCTCCATCTTTCCTGCAGCTCCCTGTGGAAGGACAAGGTGCATTTCCTGCAGCACCAAGGACTGAGGTCAGCCAGGTGTATCCCAGATTTCAAACACCAGCCAGGCTGTTGAAAGACAGAGGTACCCAGAACTGACATAAGAAGTGAAAAACAAAGATAAAGTTTCAACTCCTGTGACGAAGACAAAAACAGAGCAGCATTTAATAAGAGGTTTTCAGACTTTCATGAATATGTGATGTGAGTGCTTGGGGTCTACTCACAGGCATGCTAATTTTCCTTAATATAACCTCCCTTTAGATTTCATGTCAAGATAAAGGGATCTTTCCCTTGAATACTTCTTTTCTTGCAACACTCAAGTTCATACCTTTATCAGAACTTTCTTTCAAAAACACAAGTGACAGAATTCTGACTTTGTTCAGCTGTGTCACTGACTTCCAATTGGACAAATATTTAATTCACTGCTTCTATTTTTAAACGATGCTGCTGAATAATTTGAGTGATTGGATGCTGAGCAGAGCATTTTTTTAAAATAACAATTTCCAAGTAGTATCATTAGAAAGAGAATAATCCCTATAAGGTACCACATGCAAATTCATCTTTTTTTTTTTTTAACTTCCAGAGAATTCACGAAAGCCATTTTTCAGAAAATGGATGTATACATAATACTCTGCTTATGAATATAAAGCAAAAAACACTGAGCAAATGCTGTGTCTCAGGATGCCTTCTGCATTTCCCTGTGATTTTATGCAGCTTCAAAAATAGTGTAAAAATAGGAAACGTGTGTTCCTTAGCTTATGGAAAAGATGTGTTATCTTTCATCTTGATGTAAAAAGGAAATTTTTAGAGTGAAACAACCATTCCCTGGAATACCCTCCCCAGGGAAGTGGCAGAGTCCCCATCACTGGAGGTTTTAAAGACGTGATGGGTTGGTGAGATGGATAAACTCCTTTTCCCATGAAAGTCTGAGCACAGCGATCTTTCAGGGTCCATCCCAAACATCCAGCCTGGGCTGGTTTAGGCTTCTAGGAATTATCACAGCCAATTTCACCACCAACCTCACCTGCTCCCCTCTTTCACCACAGACACCTGCAGAGTAACGGGTCCTTAAGTCTTAATTACTCCTTAAGTCTTAATTACAGCCTTCAAAAGACTAAAAAACACATGCCAAGCAGAAAGATAAGAGAATCACCTGAATTTTTGTCTGCATTTTGGCCATTTCTTCTGGCTTCCTTAAACATATAAATAAACAAATGAGGAGGTATCTCTCCCTTCAGGTGCAAGGGAGATGTGGAAGACCTCTGTGCACAATTTTTAAAATTAAAAACAACATCAAATTCATCATTTTACAAAGGAAGTGTGCTCAGAGCTTCAAACGACTGTCTCAGGCTCCTGGTCAGGCACTGGTTATAAATAATGGCACTGATGGATCAGCTGAGCTCAGCAGACATGGAACTGTTAAAAATTGCTGGACATCCCAAGGAAAGAGCAATGTCTGCAGTGGTAGAGAAGAAACAAAGGGAAACAAAGCCGTGCTAAAATAAGAAAGCTGGAAATATGTTTTGAAAGTGTGAAAGGTACAAAGCACTGAAATGAAGATTCTTGTGTATTCATACCTGATTTTCTCCATCCTTTCTGTCAGCATTGCTCAGAACTGTGGTTTTTTTCTCTGAATTTGTCACAAAAAGAAAAACTTAAACCCAAGCTGACATAATAGCCTAGGCCCTATCATCAGTTGTGCCACATGTGGGGAAAACATTCCTATCTCCAGCCCCACGTTTAGGACCCGCCGAGGAAGGGAGTGAAATAATGCAACAGAAACTCCCTGAGGCACAGGAGGGCTCCTCCTCCCCTGCTTCAAGGCACAGCTCAATTCACAGCCTGGCTACATAAATTACAGGCTCATTCCTAGGAAAGTCAACAAGGGGAAAAGACAGCAGCCATCTATCTGTGAAATGTAAAATACTAATGGAGAGTACATAAGGCTTTTTTACATAGACTACACACCATTAACCTACTCTCCTCCGTATTAGTTTATCATTCTAAACTCAGCTGCTGCCTTTACTCAAATGTTTTTATTTGCTGTTGCTCAGTTGAAAAGGGGGTAAAATACCAGGTTATCTAATCACCAAGGGAAAAAGCTACTTTTAAGGAAGTCAAAGTTCTGAAGCCTGCCCTCATAATTCATATGATACAAAAGGCATTATAATTACAATACCTCATTCCTTTGACAAAGATTACAGCAAGGACAGAAAATGCCCACAGATTAATCCATCATTCTGACACCATTTTTAATGAGTGGGAAATGCCAAAAATATGATCCATTACCTTTGCAATTCAAAACCTGTAATATCATGGACCAGTTTGAACCCCTTCAATCTGGCATTCCTGCCCAGGAGCTTGCCACTGATCAGACTTTTTAAAACATATTGCACATCACCCTGCGCAGATGAGAAATTAGATATGCATAATTTTTATTGTATTTTAGAGTGAGAACAGGAGGATTTTCCATCTTCACTGCTTTTGAAATATCTTTCATTTGAACAAAAGTGTAGTGTCCCAGTGTCCCCTAGTGGGCATATGAATTCCAAGGTAACAGGTTCATGTCATACCTGTCTGTGCCCATCAGCATCAATGCCTTCAGAAAGATTGTGCTGGGCTATTGCATGAGTTTGCACCTTTTTTCCACTCTAAAAACACACCATGAAGACCAGGTCCGATAAATTGTTGTGAAGAAATAGTTAATTCAGAGGAGACAAAACCAGATGCAATTACCTGGGGTATCCGATGGGATGGGAAGAGAGAACAGGTTGAACAACTACTTCTGCTTTCTCCTCTGTGCTGTGTAGGGTGATCTTGGGAAGGTTATTTCATGTACATGGGCTTCAGTTTTGCTTGGGGATAAAGATATTGACAGATTTTTAATAGATCACCTCCTCATGGAAGCACTGCACCGCAGCTGTGCTGTTTTTTCACCATCAGGTGATGGGTAAAGAACAGTTGCTATATTTTTTCAAGTATGTGTCAATCATCTTCCTTCTCACTTGAATTACCAGTAAGAGTCTGGAGGGATCATAGGAAAGCAGCCTAATGAAATGTTTAAATGAAAAATGACTGAAATGGGGATCTATCCCAAAACTCGCTTTTCTTTTAAATGAGCGCAGTCCTTGTGAATTTGAGGAATTCAGAAGTCATTTTTGGATTAGGGGGAGTACATTGAACTCCTTCCTGGGCTTCCAAGTGCATTGGAACTCTCAGGTTCTTTTAAGAAAAAGTTTTCAGTTATATTCAGGTTTCACTGCATGAAATGGGCAAAGGGAGTCACAATCAGGAGTCTGTTCACTGTTAGAAGTAGCACTCAATGATTCGGCATCCAGGCACAAGCACCAAAGCTGCAGTCTCCCTGCCACGGGGGGAAGAGCAGGAGCCACAGTGTCACGGATGGGTATTGAGATTCGTGGTGTGGCTTTTGAGGAAATTCAGCATTATTTTCACTCAACATCAGACACAGTTTGGGGGCTGGGACAGCACAGGCTTTAGTAGGAGTTGCCTCATCAATGAAACCAAAAAACTCAAGGTGTCCTGGCCGTGGGCGCTGGGACCCCAAACCCCCCTGCCCTGGGCTGAGCCCCCACGGGGGCAGCAGGGGAGGGGGGATTCTGCCCCTCTGCCCCCTCAGCTGAGACCCCCCTGCAGAGCTGCCCCAGCCCTGGGCCAGCACAGGAAGGAGCTGGAGCTGCTGCAGAGAGCCCAGAGGAGGCACCAGGATGAGCAGAGGGATGGAGCAGCTCTGCTGGCAGGAAAGGCTGCGAGAGCTGCGATTGTTCAGCCTGGAGAGGAGAAGCTTTGGGGGGAGCTCAGTGCGGCCTTGCAGGGCCTGAAGGAGCTGCAGGAAAGATGGAGAGAGACAATTGCCAAGGGCTGGAGGGCCAGGCCACAGGGAATGGCTTCCCAGTGCCAGAGGGCAGGGCTGGATGGGATATTGGGAAGGAATTGTTCCCTGGGAGGGTGGGCAGGCCCTGGCACAGGGTGCCCAGAGCAGCTGGGGCTGCCCCTGGATCCCTGGCAGTGCCCAAGGCCAGGCTGGACATTGGGGCTTGGAGCAGCCTGGGACAGTGGAAGGTGCCCCTTTGTTGGGATTCCATTCCATAGTTGGAGTGAGATGATTTTTAAGGTCCATTCCAACACAAACAATTCTATGATTCCATAATAAGGAGCAAAATAGAGCAGACTTCTTCTTCCCTACTTAGCACGTTCTTCTCATAAGATAACACGTTTACAAAAAGAGAAAAAAACCAAGTATAATTAATGTCAAAATTTTAATGCTATATTTATATTTCTAAAGCAAATATTACCTGGTAGAATGGCTCCTCAAGAACATTACACTCAAAACTAAAGTTGTGGGAGATGCAGATTAAAACTTTCTGTCTAAAATCCCTTTGTGTAAATCATGGTGAAATCACTTCATCTGTCTGGGCAGCAGTTGCATCCTCCAAATTGCATAATCCTTCCTTTACATGCTTTTTAGGAGCTGCTGATTTTGTCTGCATTGGACTCTCGAAGCCCTGGGTTAGGATGTGACTCCGTGCAGGTGTCCCCGTGGGATCTGGGACAGCAGGGCCTCTAGCTGTGCCTACGCACCAAACAATAAATACCTTTCTCCTCAGCTTATTTCTTTGTCCATTGCTTTGATTCCAGCATTTATTCATTTTACAGGAATGGCTTCATCTGCCTTGCAGGATAACTTTCAACCTTCCAAAAGCCAGAACCTCCAATCTGTTCAGTAGCAAATGTTAACTACAGCACTGCATACACCTTCTGCAATCACAGAAATCAATAAAAGATAATTTCAACGTTTCTTTGAAGGAATGGAATTCTGTTCAAACATCTCTATCAAGATAAGGTTTATTGCAAAACAAAGCTGCAAAAAGCCAACATGATTGTTCTTCTTCTGAATTTATACAGGTACTAAATCACCTTTTTTCATGGAGGGTATCTTTTTAATAGAAAATGCAGTTTTATAAAGAGATGTAGGACAGGAGAGCAATGAGAACAGAAGAAGTGCTGTTACACTGCCTTATCTTGCATCTTTAACCTCTGCAGAGATTGACCGAGCCAGGAAAATACTGCTGGGTCACAGCCCCCTTTCATTCAGACTGGACTTATTCCAACCAGGGAATCCCTGCCAACCACCCTCTGTGTTGTGGGAGACCTCATGATCAGTGTGACACAACCTCAGATCTTATAAATATTAATAGCTTGGCAAGGATCAAAACACAGATATGGAGAAGCTCCTGAGCTCGGGGTGACACATTTTGTTCTGTAATGCCAGCACAGAGCAGAAATCCAACAGCAGTGCAGGGCAATTCCTTCTCTTTCCCAAGGGGAAATGCAGCAGGTGCCAGTGCTGCACCAGCACATCCCATCTGGGAACGTTTTGTTGTCCTACTAATCACACTTACCTGCATCCTACACCTTCAAACCATGCTCATATTTGCATCTCTGACCAAGTGCCCCTCCAAGGAGCCACAAGGAGGGTCTATAAATGTGCTAAGGTGGGGAGGGGCAGGACAAAGCACTGAGGGCAGCAACGTGGCTTCCCAGAGAAAACATCCCAGTGCAAAACCAGCAGTAAAAGTGTCCAGGCTGGCTTACTGTTAGCAGTGTCTAGTCTGGACATGTAATATGTTTGGTGACCAGCTGCTTCATTTGAGAAAGAGTTTGGTCTTGATTCCAGGCTCCTCACCAAATCCACACTTTCACAACACTCTGGAATACTTGAGTGTCTTTTTCCTTCCAGTGTGACATGCACCACAGTGTTTCTAAAGAGGAAAATACGGTTTGAAGCATCTGAGATTTTAAAACTTGTTCAGAATTGAACTAATAAATTAATAGTGCAATACTTTCCATAAGAAGTCCCATATTTAGTGGCAAATCCTTTCAGTGCAGCTCCAATGGAGTTCAGCTCCCAGATGGAACCCTTCACAGTCTGAAAACACCACTCCCCTTCCCAACCTGATCTGCCTATCAAAGCAAATTTGCTCGATAAACCTATCACATACTGAGAGGAAAACAACCCAGGCTGTTGGGTGTGTTCTGAGAGCAAATTTTCTTTGCTTCACATTAATGAAAGTTGAGACAGAAGCTCTTTCTGGCATCATGATCAGAAAAAGAAGCAAGGAGAAAAAGACAAAGAAAATCCTGATTTTTTTTTAGTTTCATCACTTACCAGATTTTGAAAGACATTTACAACCTGTACAGCTGATTTTAAAGGGGTGGTTTTGGTTGCTATTGAGCACGAATGTAAACACAAACACAAGCAGAGAGGACTTGGCGAGGGAGGCAGAGGTGGGTGGGAGAGTCAAATGAAACCCCTGCCAAGTCCATCCTTGCTCCATTGCCTGGATTACCTTGGAATCCAAGCAAGCAACCTGTTTTTTGGATGGAGGGGCAGGAAAAGGACAAGTAGGGTTAACACAGCCATTCTGAAAGACAATTTTTTTTCTCCACTACACAAGGAAAGATGCAACAGGTTCTCAGTGTTATTGACCCTTTCCTTCCCACAGGAGCCGAGTGGTTTAATGAAATCTCTCCCCATTTTTTCAACATTAACAATCCTTTGATTAAACCTCTATTTGTGTCTTTCTCTCAAATCTGTGTCTAATACAAAACACCCCAGTCTCCAATGAAAATTTATACTTCAATAATGAAACAATTTCTTGTATTATGGGTGAGTCAGGGTCTGCTCATGATTAAGAAACACTAAATATGACAGATTACTTGCAATTAATTATTACTTCATTCCCTCAGAGAATAGAACCTACAACAGAATTCTTTCACACAAACTCCTGAATTTCAGAGCTCCCCAGCTGCTACAAACAAATGCATTTTGTTTTCCTACTGCCTATGAAATAGGTTTGTTTGAAACCTGACCTGGAAGATAAAATTGTCCAATATCAGTGAAATGCTGTAGCCAGAACAGAATGCTGATTTTTATAGTTTTTTTTACATATCATAACATCTCTCTGCTTATATAATTATTTTAGAAAGACAGGAAGAAAAGAAAAAGGAAAGCCAGTAGGATCTAAATAACTTTCTCTCATCTTCTTCCCTGCAGCCACTGGATTATCCAGCCTTCTCAAGCTGAATCATTGTGCATTAGGAATGTTCCCAATTTCAAATACACAAATACCAACATCAAAATGGGAGAATATCCCCAGGAGTCTGAAGTGAGGCTTGTCCAAATCTGTTCACAGCAGAAGGGCCATGGAAAGCAATCGCCCTCTGCATGCTGGCTCAGAGGCTCTGCAGTCTTAATGAATTTCAGGCTCAGACCAGTTTACATTTTCTGGCACTTGGTGCCTCAGTGGCATCTGGTGAGCGGTTATTTATTTATTTCTTTTAAAAATTTGCTCTGCAGCACAAGCCTGGGTAAATTTGCAAGGTTTTCACAAGTCAGCTTGAAGGGCTTGTTCAGCAGACCTTGAATTATCAGTAAATGCTCAAAATTAGTTGTCAGCTTTGAGGAGCGTAGAAAATCCAGAGGCATCGGGTACAAATCTTAGTGCTCAGGGCTTTGGGGGCACTCTGGAAGCTTTGAGCACAGAACCTTTGGGTTTCCAGCTGAATTTGGGGGGAGCAGTGTTATGTCTAAGCTTTTCCTTCAGCACTGCACCTCAGCAGGAGCAGAGATCTGTCATCCCACAGAGCAGCCACTGCATTAGTGGTGGCACAGGCAGTTTGACCTTCATTTATCAAAGGAAATCATTCACCTCCAGCCTTTTAAAGCTCCTGCAGGAGTCACTTTTGCTGAATTCACTTGTTAGTCCTCTCACTGTTTTCTCCAGCACACCATCTCTACTTCTCATTCTGTAACAGCTGTACAGAATTAGAGTACAGTGGGAAATTGAGGATGAGACACAGACCAAGAACTGCAAATTCACAAATATTCACTACAAAACATCAGTGGTAAACACAGAAAGGCCTCAGTTAAAGACTCACACGTGGGCATGTAAATATTGTGTTTATAAAATCAAGACCTAGAAGCCCGGAAGGGCTAGAATTCCCCTTAGCCTTAATTTCTTCTATTTGAGAATATACATCCCACTTTCTGTATACTTCATAATATCTGATAATCTCTGTGGTGATATTTGAATTTAATGTCCTCATGTCTAATTCTTCCATAAGACCAATGCCTCTCAAAGGCTGAGTTCAAGTTATTGGGGCAACTAGACTAGTTGAGGAAGTTAAATAATTCTGTGTTAACCATCCAGATTATCAGAATATTTTCAGATGTACAACAGTTTTTCTAAGCCTTAGAAACATCTGTGCTGCCTTGGCTAAAAC
The DNA here is from genome assembly GCA_013397115.1 of Edolisoma coerulescens. NCBI lineage: Eukaryota > Metazoa > Chordata > Aves > Passeriformes > Campephagidae > Edolisoma > Edolisoma coerulescens. The sequence continues at coordinate 138,533 of VWZW01005681.1, forward strand.
TTTGCAAACACCTGTGGAGGGAAACTCATGAAAAATTCGAACTGAAAATGTGCAGCACCACACATGAGGAGAAAAAGGTGTGGGATAACCCATTTAAAATGCATTGTAAAAAAAAAAATTAAAAAGGCAGTACTGTACACATTCAACGCATTTTAGCAAGCAAATCTCAAAATAGCCTCATAGACTTGGTAGAAAAATGTGAAAACTGATAACAGACATCAATTAATTAACTTAATCATGCAGTCAGTAACAAAGGAAATGTTGCATTCCACATTTCTCCTCCTCTGAAACCAATATCAAACTAAACTCCAATAACAGTTGCAATCTCTTTAAGGTACACAAAGCAAACCTTTGTTGCCACCGAAGGATATCTGTACAAACAGAACAGACAATTAGGTCTGAAACCACCCATTTCACATTTGCAAATGCATCCTGATAGAAACAAATGGAGAGGTTTCAGGTAAACAAGTTTTCAGCACATTTGCAAGTGAAAAATCCCTGCCAGCAGGTGGTAATTTGGTCTACCCTGGACACTTTTAGAGCTATTGAATTGCATGTCACAGCACTGCAACCTATATTTCACTGTATGCTCTGTTTTCCCTAAGTGCTTGGTAAGGCAAGGAAAACCAGAGCCAGCAGAGAAGCACACAAACAGAATAGCAAATAGGATCACTTTTCATTTCAGGCTTTTATATCAGAGAATTATATTTTCAATCCTAACACAGGTCACAATAGTCACAATGGCAGTTTGTAACTTGCTTTCCAGGCACGTCGTACGGTTGGGAAAGATTTTCACATAATCAAAGTTGGATATTTCTAGAGAGATCAAAAGAGCCTGTGAAGTGGAGAGCAGGTGCTACAGACATCTTAGAGGATCTGAGAATGCAATTAACCAGCAAATGAGCCTTGGAAAACCCAGTCTTGCTGAACAGATGAGCACAATAAAAGCCACTGAGGAATGAGATGGCCAAAGCACTGCTAATAACAGCAGCAGCATGGAGACATCTGCCCTGTGCTTTAACCTTTAGGAAGAGAGAGCAGATCCCACACAGAGAGGGAAGTAGGGACAATTATGTAAATGTTTGGGGCTCCTGGAGGAGATGGAAGTTTATTGATTGCTTTCACAGAGGCTCACTTAAGCAGAGCACCACTGGCCTCTCCCTGTTCCCTCCAGTGGGCTGGTGCTGGGGATGGCTGGTGCTGGAGGAAACGGGTCAAGTGGCTTCCACAGGATTATCAAACCCAACTGGTTTTACCCCTCAGCATTTATGCAGCAACTTTTCTCATCATTTATATTCTGACTGCCAGGCTCGAAGTTGAGCACTGAGAGGTGTTTAATAAGCTTTGTGGGAATCTGTAGTCACTGGCAGCCTTTAACATTTGGACAAATGTAATATGGCTTGGGACAAATGAAAATAATCCATCTGAACAATTTCTGCTGATGCCAAATTTCATACAGGGCTTATTTCAACAACGGAAGAGTGAGGTCTCAAACTTTGAAAATAGGTCAGACTTTCTATAACTCTGAATTTTTTTGGGGCTTCTACAATACACTCTGCAGTAGCTTATGTCTTTACAGGGTATTAATCACAAAAACCATCACATGTCAAGCCTAGTATGGATTTCATAGGCATTCAGGTTAAAAGGGGGATTTTCTGCTCTGACACAGAGGATCTCTGTGACAGGGCCATAAAATGGCCTTTTTTCTGAAGAGAGAAAGAATTCAAAATGGGAGCATGGGAACGAAGTGTGATGTCACTCACCTTGGGATGGGCCACGAGATGCAGGTGGGGCACCAGCTTTAAACTACAACTGCTATAAAATGCTGCACGATGTAGAATTACTGAGTATCTTCTTATTTCAGTCTCCAACACCTCTGAAGTCTTAGAGAGCTTTGTCTTCCCCACCACTTTGGCTTGCTGTGGCTTGTTGAAGCTGGAGCCGTGGCTGGGGTGACCTCCAGTTCCCCAGCCAGCAGGGCCAGGCTGTGCAGCACCCCTGGGGAGATGAAGTAACAATTATTTTTAAATCCTTTTGACTTCTTTGCTTGATCATATTTTTGCTACATTGTTAAGTGTGAGGACCTGGACCTCAGGTTGATGCTGGATAATTTTTCTTTTCCTTTTTTAAAACTAATGATTTTTAGCACTTCACAGTCTGTAAGATAGAGCATTTTGTTGTAATGCTCAAAGGATTCTTAAATGGCACTTAAGACACTTCTGAGCCCAGTTCTTATATACTTAGATGTAGCTGCTTCCCACTACTAGATTTAAGAACTTTCTCCAGCCTGAGTTAGCCATGTAGAAATTCAAATATCCCTCCCTGCACTGAGAATGAGCCTCGCACTCACACTTGAGTTTGTTTGCTTAAATGTAGCTGAACCTTTAACTACCATATCCCTGGTGAATAGGACTGTCAAACCATGTGCTGCCCCCGCTTTGAAATGCTTCATTTTCATATTGCTGCTTCCCCTTCTCCCCATTTCATGATATGCAGCTTCACAAGAAATTGCTGTTTCCACTCCTTATGCTTTTTTTTTTTTTCTTTTTTTGGTTTAAGCTCGATAATTTATTAAAACAAAGATACCAGTTTAGCACCAGTGACTTCAGAGATCCTCAGTGGCTTTTGCAGTAGGATGGTTAGGGCATGATGGCTCTCTCCTGTCATTTATTAAGGATTTAAGGAAATTAAAATCTTCCAGTCATGGGATTGATATTTAGAGGTCATCAGTCTGCACAGTTAGAAAGACATTCAGAAATATTTTCTGAATCATGCTAGGAGAAAAATCTTACCCTTACTATTAATTACCACAGTGTGACAAGCCAAATTCTCTTCAGGTTTTATTCCTTCACTTGTGGATAAAAGTCTTAAACTTCATTTGCCCATTTTCACTCCAAGGCAGCCGTCTGGGCGCTGCTTCCCTGAAATAACCCCTTCTCCCAGCATGGCTGGGTAATTCCACCTGATGGACCAGAGTTAGGGATAGCTCCAGGGGAAAAAAGACAGAAGAAGTGCTTGGATCAGTACCCCAAAGCACCCAAGGCTGGGGGATCACCATGGGAACTTCCTGTGTGTTCCTTTGGGATTCATTCCAACACTTCTCTCCCCTTAAAGCTTTAGGAGGAATACTGGAACTGCACAGCTGATGACTCTAAGGATCTGACCTTTTCTCTTTCCTCCTTTTTTTTTTTTTTTGTTTTGGTTTGGCAAGGGTGCAGGTCGGGAGGAATTTAATGTCCATGAAAGATCCAGGGTGCTTCAGCAACTACAGTTACATCTCTCATCACATCATAGTTTTTTACTCTGGCCATCACCTCTCTTAATGTTGGGCTGGTCCTTGGTTTTTGTTTTTTGGTTTGGTTTTTTTGGAATGTATTTGCTAAGATTGATGTTTTAAAAATCTGGATAATAAAAAGGATCAATTTTTACCTGAGTTGAACACGATCATGTTGCCCTGGCACTTCTGCCCATATTGATTACTTGGGAAGCAATTATCGTGTTTACTCTTCCAAGTATGCTGTGTATTTTTCAGAATTCTCTAATGTGAAGAGACACAGCCCCCACTTTGAAACAAGAACTAGCATTGGATCAGATACAGAATCCACTAATTTGTTCACCCCTCCCTCAGAATGTGAACATTTAGCCCCAAATCACAGTGAGTTACATTAAACTGGATTAAGGCCAATTCTTGTCTTGTCCCTCTCCCACTGCATGTCAAATTCTCATGAACACTTCATTAGGAAGAGTGTAAGAACTCTCTCTCAGCCAAAGACAAAAGAGTGATATGGGCTTCTGCAAGAGGAGGAGTTAATCTAATCCCACTCCTGAAGGGTTGCCATGGATCGGTTTGAGTTCCCCTGAGTATCCTCAGCACCTTCCAACTGGCTCCTTAGGATTGAAGAGAAGGGGAATTAGGAAGAGTGGAGGTCACACACCACACCTGTGCAATTCTACTTGCTTCCTGATTATTTAAAATATTCTGTACTTCAATATATTACAGATTTTGATCAGTGGTTTTTTCCACACCATTTCTCCATCATTTGAGATTTAAACTGATTCATTCTGAAAACTTTAGGCAGAAAACATTAACCCTGCCAGAGGGAAAAAATCAAAATACTGTAGGAGTTCTGAAAGCAGTTGTCACTTGTGTATTGCTCTTGCATATAATGCTGACAGGTTATGTTGGAGAATTCCAGAGTTTCATTTAGGCTGCATAGCAAGGTCTCCGTGGTGCTGCGAGTGGGACATTGCCAAGCAGTCATTGCAGCCAGGAGACAATTTCAAATAGACTTTAGGACTGACCCAAGGTTTGTGAGCAGAGAACAGTGATCAAGAGGAGTTTTGGGCTCATATCAGATATGACACATCATTGTCAGCACAGAGATAGAAATCACTTGCCCTGTTGTCCTTCTCTGTCTTTAATCTGATTCTCTTTATGTCACTTCTCTACTTCTGCATGTGATAACATAACAGAGCTGAATCTTTATTTTCCAGTTCCCTACAAAAATATCCCCAAATTCACATTGGTGCTGGCATTGCAGCTGTCTTCTCTTCATCTCTCACCTTCCTTCTAGAAGCAGCGCAAACCACCAGATATCCAGCCCATTATTAATTTTGTTTTCTAATGATTTATTAATTGAACAGGGGAGCAGTACATCTGGCAACATTTACATTTGCAATTAGGGAATCAGATCCTCCATAGCAGAAGTCTAATTTTATTTGGCTTATCTTAGAAATAGCTGGCTCAGATATGAAGAAATTTGTATTACTGAGGGATACAGAAATCTGAAGATAAAGAATCTAATCTTTTGCAGAATTCACTGAGCAAAATTAGTTAAATTTATGCACACTCATGGCACTGTGTTGGGTCTCTCAACTGTTTCCATACATATTTTTTTTACCTTCTACTTAAATGGATTGCAAATCAGCCTAAAGTACCAGACATGCTGCTGGCACTGCTCTTTTCCAAACTTTGTGTAGGTGGTCTGGGACAAGTGGCTTGACCTCTCTGTTGTTTGGGCAGGTATTTGGACAGAGTTACATTGTGACCAACAACAATACAAGTATTAATTGAATATTAATTAATACAAGTGTAAATACAAGGAGGAGTGGGAATAAATGGTATTAAAGTCCCTTCCAGCCCAGTCCGCTGCATGTTTCCATGATTACAATGCTAAGAGTGTGCATGCTCAGGAAACCTGGATAGCACACAGCAAAGGGGAAGGTCTGTCTCCTTCCTAATATGGCCTAAAACAAGGATAAGTCTGTAAAACTTCTGATTCATTTCAGTTTCAAACTGCCAGGATATCAGAGAAGTCATGTGGATAAAATGAGAGCCAGCTTAGGCCAGAAATACATCCCTTAGCATCCACCAGGATATGGGAGTCACCCCTATTAGGAGGGATCTGGGAGATAAATGAAATTGCAGCACTTTTTCCTTCCCTGGCTTTACACAGAAACCCTGCTCAAGCACCCACACAGAGCTCTCCATGGAAATTTCATTCCAATTTTATTCTCCCAGCCCTTTGTCACCCATACTGGACACCTCTGTCAAGGTGTGTATAAATTACATCGTAATAGATGTCACTGCTTCCATAGGAGATCCACAAATATGTGTTTCCCTGCTGACTGAAGTATGTTATAAAAGTCCACGGAGCAGCCCAAAACACTCCTGCCATTCCCAGTTTTTATGCCATCACACTTCCAGAAGTGCTCCATCTCCTCTGGCCGTTAATATTTCAGATTGCCACACAGTCTTTTCAAAAAAAAAAAAAAAAAAGCCTGAAAAAACCATTATAATAATATTTGATCTGTAATTTAATTATGAGATTTGATTTAAATTGATGGCATGTAGCTTGGCTAGAGCCGAGCTTTTGGAATTATCCCCTGCCATGTATAGGGAATATAATTCAAAGCCTTAAAGAGATTAGGCTTGAATTTTGAAGGCATCACAGACTTGTTTTATTCAGCCTAATCTCTACAAAAGTATGTTTGGCAAGGGTTTAAATGGAATAGTGCCATTTGCTTCTTAGATCCAAGTTTGGTTCCTCCGGACAGTCTTTAGACACACCAAAGAGCAGGAAAAACAGCTTTAGTGCACTGATTAAAACCAGGCTTTGTGACTAAGCATGGCAACGGTGATGAAATTGATAAAAGAAAAATACCCAAACATTTGATTAATCATTAAAAAAGGAACTACAGTATCTGTTTTAATCCTTCCCACACCTAACATCTAGAACCTTGCTAGGAAAGGGTTTGATTAATATATAATATAGGCCTTAATGTAGGTAATATCTTTCAAATTTAAAGCTTTCAGGAGTGTCTTGGAAGCAGGCAGATATAAAGATGTTCTACATACTGATGAAATGTCCTACAACATTTGTATAGAGCAACTTCTGTCAGACAGAAATGAAAATCAAATTAATTATTTGTAAAGACACCAGACTCTACGAATTATTTCCTTTGGTTTAAAAGAAACAAGCATCAATACAAACAATAAATATATGCCTTTGCCAGAAATTAAACAAATCCACAGTTTTTAGCATCTGTCATTAATCCATCAAATATAATTTTCAGATTTCTTCCACTTTTTTCCTCTACTTGATAATGATCAGACCTAATGTACTCAATACAGGTATTTTCAGGTTACCACTGCTTCATCATTTGGAATTACTTTTTAAATAGAGATGGATAATTCCTAGTACTTTCCTGTCAGTTTGATTGTTATTTTTTGTTCATCTAGTTAAAAGTCACAGTCCACAAGCAACTGAGTGGTCAGCTTGTCAGCAGCTCCTTCTCTCAAGTGACTGTCCCACACCTGTTCTTTATTAAAACAGAACCCTGCAATTCAGCCCAGTTTTGGTTCTGTCACCAGGTTATAACACCTGATTTAACAAACAAATTTTTTCCAGCAGAAGTGATTTAATTGGTCCCCACTTCAGATCCACCTCTGGGAAGTGAAAAACTGAATTAAAACCAATCAAAAGCTCAGATAATTTTCTTTTACACCTTTCCTTGCCACTTAAACGAGGCTTGCAGGATACAAGATTGGGCAGCAGCTTTTCTAACTGTCCAGTCACTCAGGACATGGGAACAAACCAGGGCTGGCCATCAGCAGCTCTGTTTCAAACTTCCTAAAAATTTTATTTAGCTCTTTTGAAAGGCTACATTAGAAAAAATAACAATATTAAACAATCAACCCAACCCAGCCAATCAACCAAACACCCCACAGAAAAAATAAACCACAAAAAACCCCAACTTGCATCAACTTTTGTTTTTTATCAATAAGATTCCATAACCAAACAGCAATTAATTACTATTTTATGACTACCTGTTAGAAAGTTTGAGAAAAGCCACTAAAACTGAGGTAGTGGTATTTGATTTTTCAATATTTACAAACATTTTCTCTTTAATATCCTCCATATGGGTTGTCTTTTTCTCCTTCTGTCTCTGTTCTTCATCCGGTGGGAATGGCTTTGAGTGCTGAATACTAATGAATGGATTTTTGGCCCAACTTATGATTGTTTGTTCTGAATTATTAATTCAGTTTGAAAAACATCTGAACTGAGTAGGAAACAACTGAGATCACGTCATGCAGGGCGGGTGGAAGATGCTGATGGGAACGCACATGAGTGCAGAGAACACTTGTGGACGTGCAGTGCTCTGCTCAAGGTTTCCTCATGTTTTCCTCTTGGGTGCACCTTCCCAGCAAGAACATTCTCTGTGTTCCTGCTGCTCCCGCAAGCTCCTTGGTTTCTCCAGCACTTTTATTGAAATGCAGCAGAGAAACGAAACATCTGGCAAGTCACCAAGCCAGAGTGACTGGGAAGAGCTGAAAAATCCCTTGGAGAGGGAGCAACATCTGCTCGATAGGCAGTGAAAAATAAACCAGCAATAAACTCATTTTAACAGCAAATAAAAGGTACATGGGTCTAGGGGAAGGTTTTCTAGAAATGCTGATTACTCACATTATGCAATTAAATTGGCATTACTGTGTTTGACAGTCATAGAAAAGCAATTGTGAAAAGATTATGTGCTCGAAGAAACTGATATAAGGACTTAATTTTCTACTTGCATAGCAAGAAAATCTGCCTTTTGAAGTCTCCTGGGTATTTTCTGGGCAAGAACCTATGAACTTTGTCTCCTGCAATCCCCAAAAAGCTGTAAAAGAAACACTGTGCTTGTTTGAGTCTGAAAAAACACCACAGTCCCCATGCTTTATGTTCTGTAGAAATGCTATTAAAAAAGATGAAAAAAAAATAAACCTCCACCTCACTTAATGAAGAGGTCAGCTAATTCACCACTTGAAATTAAGGACAACTAAACTTTTTTCATTTATTGCAAAATTCACCATGATTCTAGATAAATTCACTGGAAACAGTTTGTGTAAGAAGCTGTGGCCAGGGAGGGTTGTCCAGTGGAAGATAAATGCAAGAATACAGATGTAAGCAGACAACTTTAAAGTTATGAACTTAAAAAAAATGCTGAGTGGTCACACAAAAACTCAAACTTCCTAACAAGGTACAAGGTGCTGGTTTTGTCATGCACAGACTCAAATCTGTTTGTGCCACAGGTCCAGTTTGCTTGGGCACCAGCGAGTGAATCCTTTCCTCAGTAACACACTCTGAAATCATGCTGAGAACTGCAAGGAATCATCCCTAAATCACAGATCCATCACTGATTTTATCAGATTTGCACCCTTTGGGTTACATGGGAAAGGTGCACAGAAGAAATGGGATCTTGTCCCATAGAACTGCAGCCTGATGCAGGTGAGGAAGTACAAGATGTGTCAGGAGACAGCTCTCAAAAAAGAAGTGACAAAGATGAAGTTTCCTTTGCACTGTCCCCATGAATCACTGTATGACCATGAACAGGGGCAGTCTAAGATGTCCTGCACCAATAAATTCCACTGAGAAGGGCAAATAGCAACTGTCTGTGCCCGAGGAAGGGCTCTCAGCTGAACTCTGACAGCGACAGGAGCACTGCAGCACTGCAGCTCCCAAAGAGAGCACACAGGGTTCTACCTGCACCCAGGAGCCATCAGAGCACACAGGCTGCGCCCAGAGCTCCACAGATTTCCTCCTGCACATCACCAGGCTCTGACACACGTGAATGTCACCAGAGATGCACCTCAGAGTGCAGGGCACCAAAAGATGCCTTTAACTCCTGCACAGTCATGAAGGTGCCTAAAAGGGGAGTCATATGGGAAAACCTTATCCTGACTGCTAGAGCTCTCTCACCATCACTTCAGAAGCCAAGTATTTTTCATAACCACCTTGGAATGTTTAACATAAGGCAGAGACACCACTCTGTCAGCCTCGGGGCCGTGCCCGTTCCCTGGGGAGCCTGGGCAGTGCCCAGCACCCTCTGGGGGAAGCAGAACCTTTCCCTGATGTCCAACCTAACCCTGCCCTGGCCCAGCTCCAGCCGCTCCCTGGGTGCTGTCCCCGGCCCAGAGCAGAGCTCGGAGCTGCCCCTGCACTGCCCTCGGGACCATTCCCTGTGATGCTCAGAACTGCCCATGTTTGTTGCAGCCTGGTAAAACAGTCAGTCGGTCGCATTTATAGGCCCTAGGGCAGATTTTGGTTGTTACAAATGAACTTTCATGTTCATAGACTTACTACTTCCCTGTGTAAAATCATCTTTATCATGGCCAAGTGGATGGGAGAGGTTCTAGTTCAGTGGATTTAGATTTTGCAAAGTTCTTCTTGTAAAATGTAAAAAAAAATCCTTTAAAAGGTCCAATCACAAGGATAAAGGTAAATTTCCAAGGTTTTATTTCATTAAGCATTACTTAATTGTCAAGAAAGCAGTGTGCTGCATTAAGTAAAATGATCTCTTGAGTTCCTAATGGCAGTCCTATTTCAAGAAATACTGATTCATTTCTGAAGTCACATATTTCTGTAAAGCCTGGAAGTGCTTTTGAAGGATTATGTGAGTTAGTTAAAATAATTTATCTTACTTGAACCTACATTCTTCACTGAAAGGATCTAAACTGAAAATTTTCTCCCACACCATATAAATGCCTCATTAAAACTAGTTACGTTCCTTGGTTAGTTACATGTGAGCTGATGGATCTTGCTTGTAGTTAGAAGACAATGAAAAAAGTAATTTTGAAAAAGATCAATTAATGATTCTCATTGACCTGAACAAGCTGAGCCAGACAAAAAGGCCCTGAAAGGTCCAAATTAAAAGATGTAAGCTACAATAACTGGCTAGAGATTTATTTGTGTTACTAACATTTCCAGCTGCCTGCACTGGGCAAGCAGCACGAGTCCTTTATGCCTAGAGAAGGCAGGGAGAGCAGGATTGACAATGGCTGCTGTCATCATGTGAGGAGAGATGTGGAGAGCAAGGAATTAATCACATTCCAAATCATTCCTGTAGTATATTGGCACATATAAATCCAGTGTTCCCATTGATTCTTATCTCTTACCTAAATGTTCTGACCAGAGCAGCCCAAAGCCACAGGTTGTTTTAGTGACTGTGTTATCATGCAGCCTTCCTTCCTTAATAAAAATAATACTGCAATGCACTAAACCAAAATGATAATAATAAAAAGATAACAACTGCCAATAGATCCCATACAGGATGAATTGGCTTCCAACCTACAGAAAGCTCTGAAATATACTTTTGCCTTTTCAACATAAAACAGATTAAATTCTTCATAGTGAAAGCCTGGCAGAGGCTTTTGAGACAGATTTCTTTACCTTGCTGATATGTTTTAATTCTATTGTCACTCCACTTACCACACCTAAAATTGTTGTTACTGGTACATGTCACCGATCTGATTTAAGGACTCCAGAGAATTCTGCCACAGAGATGGAGATTTTAGCTATTCTCCTGAGTGAAAAAAGCCATTTAACTTTAGTGGATGAAACTGCCACCAAAGGCAGAGACACTAAACACTTGTGACATCGCCCTTGAAACCACAAGTAATTACTGCCACAAGTGCCACTCACGCACTGATATGCAAGAGACACTTAACTGATAATGTAATAATAGACCACCAAGAGAATATACAGGCAATCTCTATTAGAGAGAAGAAATTTAATAAACATTTACCACCTAAAATCCTGTGTGAGGTGACATATTTCTCTGGCCTTCAGTGCACTTGAATTTGAAATCTTTTGCACAAGGTTCACCTTTGCTTGTGTATCTGAGCACTGGGAACACCAGGCAGGTTGGCAACTCCCTCAGACTCCAGCAAGTATTGAGTAGAAGTTTAAGATCATAGAGTCATAGAATGGGTTGGGCTGGAACGGACCTTAAAGCCCGTCCAGTGCCACCCCTGCCATGGACAGGGACACCTCCCACTGTCCCAGGCTGCTCCAAGCCCCAATGTCCAGCCTGGCCTTGGGCACTGCCANCAAAGATAAATCAATTATAACCCAGAGAGGGGAGAGGTTACGTGTACCCCATTTCTCTGAAATGCCGGTGCTGTGGCACCGTGGCTCCTGCCAAGCCCTTCCCTGCAAGTGCCAGTGCAGGCCAGGCAGGGACCCAGAGCCACAGCAGGGACTCGTGTGGCCACGGCACGTTTGCACACCCAGACACAGCAGTGCCACAGCCCGGGCACGGGGTGCTCCCACAGAGATCCCGTTTGCACTGGGACTGGGCAGCAGCACAGCCAGCCTGGCCTGTTCCAGCTCATGCGCTGAGCCCTGCCAGCTCTTTGGGTGCCAGCTCTTCACTCAATTCTCAGCAAAAGGTGAAAACATTGGATGAGTGATGTCATGCAATGCCTTAAAACACATTTATGCAGGGCTAAATGATTCAGAACCCAGAAAAGATTCCTCACCCAGCTCACCATCACCACGGGCTCATCCAGACCACATCCAGACCTGGACATTTCATCAAATATAACTTCCTCTGCTTCTTTTTGCCCTCCTGCCCTGGCTCTGGGTGTCCCTCACCCTGCTGTGCCACAGGTCCCCAAATCCTTGGCATGCAGAGCTTGGCCAGGTCACAGGCTCTGGCCTGGGGCTCCTACCCAGAGCTCAGCCTGCAGCTGCACTGAAGGGATTCCAGTGAAGGGGATCATAGAAGGACGTGATACACTCCATAATCCTCTTCCCAGCCCACATTCCCAGCAGCCAGGACCCTCCCCAGAGGTAACCTATGAAAGTTAACAGTAACAGCTCAGGTACCCACACAGAAGCCCTGCTGAGAGTTATGCAAGGACGAGCAGTGCTGCTTCCCTTCCAAGCAGCCAGTGAAATGGCTTTAAACAGGACGTAATTGGAACAGGGAAAGATAAAAAGGAACCCACTTAAAGCAGTCTCATCTCAACAATTATCAGCAGGCAGAACCAGTCTCTGTCCCCATGCCCCTCCACCCATAGCTGGGATGCACTGTACACGAGCATTGAGATAACATCCCAGCCCTTCCTCACCTTCAACTCATTTATAATCCACCATAAAAGCAGAGAGAAGTCTCCATGAGGGGCAGGTCCTCCCTCCCCTCACTCTACTGACACCTCCCAAGCCAAGGCCAGCCTGAATGGCTGCAGCTTCAGGGCCACCCTGGCACTTCCCTCACATTTCTGGGTGGATTGTCACAACCAGGCAACAAAGTGGGCATCACCAAGAGCACCAGCATCCCTGGGGCTCTTTGCAACCAAATCTTTGTGTAGTGTCAAGCTACACACTGGTCCATTCAGGAAGAAATCACTTGAGTGCCTGTGACAAAACAGAAAATCCTGTTGTGGGAGTCTTGCCTTTCTTCTGCTTTCACCTACAACTCCCACATTTTTATAACTGAAATTTGCAGTTTTGGTTTGGTTATTGTGCAGCCTGAAGTCTCTCACTCACAGATGTACAGGCAGAAGTAACTTTAGTCTTACAATAAGAATGTATTTCTAAACAAATACATCCCACCTGTCCCATATCAGACACATGAATGAGGCCTGGCTAAAGTATTTAACTTCTCTTGCTCTCCACAAGTCACAACCAAATATTCCTTGGTACTCCCTCTTTTATCAGAAAAAAAGAAGAGATTGTTTTTCTTTCTTCTTTATCCACAGCAATTTACACTGGACTCATTATTTTTTGAGGTCGCCTTGCACATTGCTGTTACTTACTCATCTAAATAATGAGAAATCCACAATAAAATGTCTTTCTCTGAAAGCTTTATAACCAAACATTGTTCTATTCAAATTTTTTCAGAGCTATGCCAGTTTAATTTCCATGACTTGTGTATATTCTGTTATACCCAATTTCAGAATCTTCTGTAGAACAAGAATTATGGTTTCTGCATAATACCAAAAATAACACAAATATTTGCCATGTTTGGAACTCAGCATCTTTTGGAAAAACAAGCTCAAAGATTTACCTGCTTCAAAAAGCTTGGGACTTCCATGAGCAGCACAGTTATTCATACACAGATTTACAAGGGGATCTTTTAACTGAATGTTACTCAAATAATACTCTGTCTTTGATAGTCCCTTTTCAGGAATTCATGTGACATGTTTGATATTTCTTGAAAAAAGAAATTTGCAGATGATTTTGTCTTCTATTTCTAATCTATTTCTATCTTCCTAAAAATATTCAGTTTTTAGACCTTCATGGTTGAAGATTTTCTTTAATCGTGTTTCAGGATCAAACTCTGGTAGGTGTAATTATGATATTGTAAAGTAAATAACAATATTTAGCTACACTCCCGCTGTCTCACGAGAATAATACCTAATTGCAAAATCTGATATTTTAATTTAATATCTTTGCTGCAACAACACACTGAGTCCCCAGCACTGCAAAAATTAATGAGCTTTGCTTTGAAAATTAACTTGAACTGTAAATAATTAAGCATCTCCATATCTACATGTTCACAGGAATTTGTTACACAAATAATAGGAAAACACTCTATATTTCATCCCTTCAGCCTGTCAATGACATTAACGGCTCCTGAATGGATCTTTCGTAGATATTCAGCACATCTAACAGGGGTGTGGCTCTGCATGCAGCATGGCCTTGATTTGGGGGCTTAAATTATTCATTAGATTAAAAAAACCCCAGACAAACTGATTTCCATTTTGGCTCCTTTCACAAACCATAATTATCTTCTAAAATGGCACAACACTTTAAATTAATGGTCTCAGGCGCTACCAAAAGCTATAACATTTTCAAATTCAGTGCCAAACAGTTAAACAAGTGACCACTAGATAGCTGCTAACATGTAAGGTCATAGTATTTCCAGTGGCCAATAATGAAGAACTTGTCAAGGAAATTGTCTTCAGTGAAAAAATACAGGTTTTGCTTTGCAATTCTTGTGCTCAACAACAAACCCCCACATTCCATTATGTGTTTATATTAGGGAAATGAGCAATATTGTCTGAATAAAGGGTTTTGTCAAAGGCAACAAAGAAACTGTTCTGCCACAGAATCTCCTCTGTCCTGGCTTCTCTATGACCATGGTTAGAGCTTTTTAGCTGATGTTTCCTTGCAGGAGGAAGTGCTGGAGGGTCAGTCCTGTGAGGACCAGCTGAGGGAGCTGGGAAAGGGGCTCAGCCTGGAGAAAAGGAGGCTCAGGGGGCCCTTGTGGCTCTGCACAACTCCCTGACAGGAGGGGGCAGCCGGGGGGGTCGGGCTCTGCTCCCAGGGAACAGGGACAGGAGGAGAGGGAACGGCCTCAGGCTGGGCCAGGGGAGGCTCAGGCTGGACAGCAGCAGGAATTTCTGCATGGAAAGGGTGCTCAGGCCTTGGCAGGGGCTGCCCAGGGAGGTTTGGAGTGCCCATCCCTGGAGGTGTCCAGGGGAGAGATGTTTGTTTGTTTTCTTGTTTATTCAGTAGTAAAATGCAAAATCTACTGTATTTAACCTAAATCTTGAATTAAGAACCCAGCCAAGCTTTTTTTCAAGGCCAGAGCTCCATTCAAGCTGTGTCCTTGGTTTTCTGCCCTTTCTCTCTAACATTTCTCTTTCACTCCTGCCTCACACAGATGCTTCTTGTCTTTCCCCTTCTCTCACAGACATGCATCACTTCACAAATTAATAACTAATGAAGTCCTTATGCTCTCCCATGCTTTGCATAAGCCTTTATTCTGCCTGATGACGTGGGATTGTTTTCTGTGAAGATTCCTTTAGTTTTAACAATTGCCTTTGTAGAACCAGATAATTATTTATAACTAACAGTTCTCCTGAATAAGGAGCAGCTGTTTAAATTACCCAAAATTATAAGTCCAATGCCATTCACAACAAAGTATGAATGTAACTGTATCCTAATTATGATGATAATCCTGGTTTTTGTGCCAAAAGAATATATACATGTTATGTTTTTTTAAAAAAACTATATAGCAGCAATATCCATTGGCTAGTTTTCTTAGCTTTACCTTAAAACAATTTTATATAAAGAGGGAAGTGAAGTTTTATAATTTTCTCAAATATATTCAAAGTCATGTTCCCGTTTCCTTTCATTTTGCTTTGTCTGCAGTAACCCTCTGCTGCAAAGTACCTTTAAAAACATAATTATTTTCATCATTAACAATCCAGTGTCCTTAAGGCTGAATATGTAATGGTAAGGTGCTGCAAGCAATGTGGGGTTTTAACGATACTTAGAGAACTTGGTGAGGCAGGTCTTGACTTTTAAAATATTTGTTTCAGTGGTGGCATCCAGCGATGTTCACCACCTGAAAACCTTGTCCTGTGCCCTCAGGGCATGCTCAGCACTTCAAGACATTTTCACATGTAGTGATCTCACAATGCAGGCACAAAAAATATTTATTATCCCAGGTGGTTTTTTCTTTTTTTTTTTTTTTTTGCATCTGTCATATTATTGAAGGATTTGGGGGAATTCTTGTATAAACGTTCTTCGTAACACTTTAAATGTGCTCCTGGCCTAGTGTTGCTGCTTCATCATTGTAAGGAAATCCAAAACAGGGTTCTTGAGCTTGCAAATACCCCTCATGTCAACTGAATTGGGAATTCTGCCCCTCTGCCCCCTCAGCTGAGACCCCCCTGCAGAGCTGCCCCAGCCCTGGGCCAGCACAGGAAGGAGCTGGAGCTGCTGCAGAGAGCCCAGAGGAGGCACCAGGATGAGCAGAGGGATGGAGCAGCTCTGCTGGCAGGAAAGGCTGCGAGAGCTGCGATTGTTCAGCCTGGAGAGGAGAAGCTTTGGGGGGAGCTCAGTGCGGCCTTGCAGGGCCTGAAGGAGCTGCAGGAAAGATGGAGAGAGACAATTGCCAAGGGCTGGAGGGCCAGGCCACAGGGAATGGCTTCCCAGTGCCAGAGGGCAGGGCTGGATGGGATATTGGGCAGGAATTGTTCCCTGGGAGGGTGGGCAGGCCCTGGCACAGGGTGCCCAGAGCAGCTGTGGCTGCCCCTGGATCCCTGGCAGTACCCAAGGCCAGGCTGGACATTGGGGCTTGGAGCAGCCTGGGGCAGTGGGAGGTGTCCCTGCCCATGGCAGGGGGTGGCACTAAATGATCTTAAGGTCCCTTCCAACCCAAATTATTCCATGATTCTATGAAAAAGCCTTGGAGGACTTAGGAAAGAAAACAGACTATTTCAGGCTGACAAGTGATGCTGATTCTTCACTGCCTTGTCAGAAGCATGAGAAGCTCAGCAGAGCACTGCTGAGTTAAGCAGCTGAGCACCACATGCTGCAGGACTCTGATCCCATCTGAACGGAACTGGCTCATTAACAAAAACTGTTTCAACTTCTCATTATCAACATCAAGAAAAAGTACAAATATGAGCCTTGACAAATCCACACATATTTATTTTGTGCGAAGAGGGTTAATTCTGAACCGTACTTATTATTAATATGCAGTTATTTTGAAGCAACTTTCTCTGTCCTAAACAAAACAAATACTACTTCAAAACAGTTGGCATTTCCTGCCCCTCTTTGCCTGGTCCCATAGCAAGTCACAGGGGCTGTATCGTACCTCACAAGATCAATTTGTGCTTTTGTTTGTCACACGGCTTTCAAAAGACTGTCTGCTACACACTGGTTTCACCCACTGTGTTTCCTGTGAAAATCAATTTATTACTTGGCATGTTTGTCTGACAATCAGAAAATAAAGTAATATTTGGAGGAGAGTCTGTGCTGGGATAAGAATATTTCTCTTCTAGCTGAGAGATGCATAATTGATTAGGAGGAATATATGAAACACGGAGATCCCCTCCTATTCAGCTCTGGCATCTGAGTTACAATTTGTCACCTGGGCAGCAGCAGGGGAAATGGATTCCATATTCAGTAATCCATACTTTTATCTGCCTGGAATGGATGCAGCAATCTGTCTTCCCTTTCTGTGCCCTCCCCTGCCTAACCAGGCGCAGACACCCACAGGTGTTACATACAATGACTGCAGTTGGTGCATTTCCAAAACATAGCAGATTATGTGGATGTGAGGCCCAGAGAAACCACAGGAGACAAAAAATGAGGTTAGGATACCACCTCCCTGAAGGGGATTTTAGGCTCATAGAATTGACCAAATCACAGTCTCTGATCCAGTCAGCCTTGTTCATAGCCCCGCTGAACCTCCGCGGGTGCCTAAATTCACTGCTTCTTCCACAGGGAGCTCTCAGTTTACCTGAGCTTCCCCAGCACCCAGCTGCAGGGGCATCTGTTCCCCTCCCAAACTCCAGAGTCACCAATGCTTCCCTAGAAAGGCACCTACTCATTCCTTAAATTCTGCCTGGATGGCCCAAAAGGCAGTGCTATTGTATTTGTGAGGAATAAATCGAGGAAGACTAAAAATACCAGAGGGGCAGAGGGCAACTGGTAAGGGGAAATCTTCTCTCAGAGTTGTTTCAGTGTCTGCTGGTGCTCTCCCTTTGCTCCCAAACACTCAAAAAAAACCCCCCAATATCTGAAAAAATTCAGAAACTATTTTTCAAGACTGCAGCAAGAGCCTGGGCTGTGTTTTCACCAAACTTTGTGCAGCTCTGACTTGCTCCTTTTACTACAAAGCAGAGGATAACCTGACTTACTCGGGGAAGCCAGGAACATCAGAGTAATTCACTATGAAGTTTTGCTCTAGAAAAACAAAGGAGTCATATTTGAGACACATAAATGCTATCTAACATACAGGACAAAATTCTGCACTGGATTCTGTGGAAAATGTCTGCACAAGAAGTGTTTGAAAATCATTTAATTTTGATTTCTGTTACATATAAAGCATCCAGGGAATATGAACCAACTCTGAAAATAATCAGTGTAGTCCAGTACGTTTCAAATCACTCCCTAATTACTGTGTGCATCCTGTGTATCTGTTCCAACTGCTGTCCAAAAAATATGACTCTACCTCCCAAAAGTCCTCCCACTGAAATTGTGTAGCAATATCAGAATTTGCCTCCCCACAGAGGACTGGAAGCAGCAGAGACCATCCCTAACATGGCAGTGAGCCCACACAAGCAGCACCTTTCACTGAGGATTTATTTATAAAGCCACTCTTTCATTTGTTCGTTGTGAAATAATGAGTGACAGGAAAGGAGCGCTCAAGTTTTACACAAACCCTCTCAATAAGAGATTTTTAAAGGGTTTTTTTCTGCATAAACCTTTTGTGAAGTACTAGAATGTGCTGCTCAACTTGTTCTGAGCAGGGTGTCAGATCAAATGACCTTCAGAGATCCCTTTAAACCTAAGTTATAATTATACTACAGGTGATTTATTTCCACCTTGTAGGGCAGCACAAGGGAATGAGGCTCCTTCCACCCTGTTTATACAAAGCTTTGATCAACTACAGTAGTGTATGTGGACCCTGTGCTGTTTAAATTTGACTATTGCTACTGATCCTCTGGCTAGGACAGCAGAAATAGGAAAAAAAACCAGAATTTGATATTGTATATAGGATGCCCATTATTCACAAATATCAAACAGCCTGGCAAGGGACAAATAAGTTTCAATTTAATGCCTGCATCTCTGTACAAGAGTAATTTCTCCTCCTGTGATACAAGGGCACAGAACAGAGATTATGAAGATGTTTCTGGCTCATTCATCTTTTCACTTTGGCCCTTTTTAATAAAACAACCCAAACCCTACATACGGACACAGAGCAGGGCGTGGGAGGCTGAGTGTGGAGGGATGTGTTGGGGCTCTGGGAAAAGGAGGATTTTCATAGATGACCACTCTACCACTAAAGTAACAGCACTGCTCAGGAACTGATATATAACCCAGGTTGCTTGGTTAAGTGACGATTTCCAGATTTTTCTTGTATTTACCACTGATGAAAGGCAACAGGGATTGCATTCAATGCGATAGATTAGCAAACAATTCCAGTTACATCTTCAGCAATTACAGGAACTCCACCCCACCTCCATAGTACAGAACAGGGGAAAAAATTAATTCCCAAAGGAATTAAGTTTAAAGCCTCATATTATTGAATTCACTTCTTTTATTCCTTTCAAGTAAGTATGAAAGCTTAGTGAGCTTATCTGATTTTCATATCTAATCATTAGACAGAGAGGAGGTGAACAAGGCTTTCAGATGTTAGCAGGAGGGATGAGAGGGAAAAAAGGAACACCTGTCTTTAATCCCTGCATACATCTGTTATCAATATCAAGGGCACTAGGAGTTAAAAGGTAGTCCATAACCACAAATACAGGACAAAATAACTATTTGAAGATTCAGATATACTTGGACGATCATTTAGGATGACACTGAATATCCAGGAGAAATATGCACCAGTTAAAGACCTTGTACAAGTCAGTCTCCCGATTTTAAAGGTTAGGAACTCTCCTCAGAAATGCCAGCAAATGATACAGGTCTAGGAGGTGAAATCACGTTCAGAGCTTCCTGCATTTCTAGATTACTATTGTCAGGTTTTACCTGTCCTGTACATTTTTCATCATCCCCATCCATGGCTGCTGGTCCAACTGAATGTGGGTGTAGGTCACATTACATCCCTCTGCTGAAAAAAGAAAATTATATGAGGGCACCAAAGGAGCAGAAATCTCCCCAGGCTGACTGGAAGTGAGCGTGAACCTCTGTGGATGTTCAACATGGTACCAGGTAAATCAACTCTCCTGGCAAGAAATACCCAAATCTTCCAAATTATTTAGATGATGGAACTTTAGGTATTTTCTAAATCTGGAGTCATATCAATCATTCATGGAATGGTTTGGTTGGAAGGGACCTTAAAGCCCATCCAGTGCCACCCCTGCCATGGGCAGGGACACCTCCCACTGTCCCAGGCTGCTCCAAGCCCCAATGTCCAGCCTGGCCTTGGGCACTGCCAGGGATCCAGGGGCAGCCCCAGCTGCTCTGGGCACCCTGTGCCAGGGCCTGCCCACCCTCCCAGGGAACGATTTTTAAGAAACAAAGATTTTATGCTTGGTTTTTACAGGAACAAACAAGCAGTCCATGCTCAAGGCCAAATTAAATATTTATTAATGAATTATAACAAAGTAATTAGTGTCAAATTAGAATATATTGGAGACTTGATTAACACTTAATTGTCTTTACTCACCTGGGAGTCTGTTGTTTCTATATTTTCTGCCAAGTTAAAAATACAAGAGGAGAAAAAGTTGTGCATTGCATTGAGTGATACATAATTTTTGAACGTTTCCATCAAGTAAAGAAGACAGCAGAGCTAATATATATCTACATGTAAATTAAAAATTTACATTTTTGCATATAAATTAAAAAAATATGCATTTTACTAGCAATCCTGAAAGTTGCCTCCAAATTTAAAGGCTCAGCTCTTCTATACCATAATGTATATTATTAGTTTTTCTACTGGATGCGATAGCAGGGTCACACCTAGGATTCATCTCACCTACCTGCTAGGTCGCTAAAACTAAACTCAAACACTGGTTTAATGGGAACAGGAGTTTAAGCAGCCAGTTTTAGATCAAGTTGCAGAACTGACATGAGGTTAAATAAAAACCTAAACCCCAAAAGTCATTCCTGTCAACAGCCTATGGGCAAAGGTAACACGAATTTAAAGGGTAGGAGTAAGATAACCTGAATCTAGAAAATGAGAAATCCTTGCACAACCCTGGTGAATGTGAGCCATAAATTCTGCAAGGATTACAATGAAAAGGTGAGTCTGCTTTAGCAACAATCTCTAATCAAAGGGTCTAATTCTCTGGGAATGCCCTAGACTTGAACTGAACTCTTGATTATGGAAAACTAAGAATTGAGATTTGGCTGATAAGATCAGATTTTAAACTCTGCTCACTCTGCTTTGAATGCACCTAATGAAAGTCAAGAGAAAGAAAACAATTCATGAGTGTTTATGAACTACAGACACCCAGTAACAAGAAAAGAAACAAAACAGGCTGATCACTGTCACCTTCCACTTTTTTCAGGCAAAGTGATGGGTCGTTTTTTCCCTCCTGTTGTCCCAAAAGGGGTCAGCGATTCCAAACATCTGCATAGTCCATGGATATCCTTGTCGTGCTCTAGAGCCAGAGTAATAAAAAAAATACAATATTTAAGTAGTGCCTATGCTCCCATATAATTTTTAATAAGCTTTTAGCAATTTTCATTAAAGATAAGACCCAAGCCTCTTAAGATTTCATAATCTTTTTCTGTACCTTTAATATTGCTGTATTTACCAAAATATATGCAATAGATAATTTGTCAAGGCTGACATCGTAACTTAACAAATACTTTCACCCAATGTTAGTGCATAGAGGAAGGAACTTCAGGATATACTGCTGGAAATTCATTCGGGCACTCACCTGTAGATGATTACTGAACAAGTCAAGAACAAGAGCAAAAGAATGAACATTTATTTTTAGTCAGCTGTGTAACCATTCACATGCAACTGTCCATATCATGTGTTTGCTTCCTCAAAAAGAGGTGGAAATAAAAATGACAATTTGTGTTTATAAAAGTCACTGAAATAAGTGTTCAGATAAAATATTAAATTTTTCTGTAACTTCTGTTTCCACATCAATGAGGTGCCTGCTTTATCTCTATGTAAATTCATAATAAATTCACTACAGTAATATTGACCTTCATCTTCACCTCCCTTGTATGAAGAAAAGCCAACTTCATGGAACATCAGCAATGGGTTTTAAGAGATACAGACTTTATCTGGCTTTATCATATCAACACAGAGTGAAGGACATTAGGGTTTTGTTGGACACTTACAAATAAGTGAAATACACTGTACACATCCAGAAAAGAAGCAAAAATACCTCCAGAGCCAAACTGTGTTGCAGGAAAGCACTCAGGCACAGGATTGCAGTCTTGTGCAATGAAATATTTACACCTGGTGGAGATTCCTTGGCTAAAGCATCTGCCCAATTTACCTGGTCATTGTATGTCCATACTTCCTGTATGGACAGTGGAGAAAGGCAGCTTGCAGGGGTGATGCAATTCAGCAACACTACAAGGTGTTTATTGACTATGGGAGCTGTTGTTTTCAAGCATTTTCATTTCTTTTCTCGATCTAATTTTGCTAAATGGTGGCAGACCAGAGATTGATGAGGGCTCAGATGCTGAAATCCTGTGTTTGGACAGGTGGATTGAGCTCCTCATTAGGCGAGATGGGCATCCGAACCTCAGGAACATCAATCCACCAGCACTGTCCATGTCCAAAATCATGAATTATAAAATCATGGAATGGTTTGGGTTGGAAAGGATCTTAACACTCATGCTGCCACCCCCTGCCATGGGCAGGGATACCTCCCACTGTCCCAGGCTGCTCCAAGCCCCAATGTCCAGCCTGGCCTTGGGCACTGCCAGGGATCCAGGGGCAGCCACAGCTGCTCTGGGCACCCTGTGCCAGGGCCTGCCCACCCTCCCAGGGAACAATTCCTGCCCAATATCCCATCCAGCCCTGCCCTCTGGCACTGGGAAGCCATTCCCTGTGGCCTGGCCCTCCAGCCCTTGGCAATTGTCTCTCTCCATCTTTCCTGCAGCTCCTTCAGGCACCAGAAAAAAAGAAGGACTACCAGCTCTATTCTTTCACTTAGTTATTAAATTTGATAAAGAATTTTGATTTGAGAGCATTTCTTAAAAAAAAAAAAAAATCTAAATATAGTTCCTCCTTTTTCTTTTTTTAATGTGTTTGTGTGGATTTTTTAAATTTTGTTTTGCTTTTGAGGCAATTGAAATGCTTCAAAATGTAGCAGCATCCAGGAATAAGCTCTCAGAAATATACTTTTAAACCTGAGAGGTATTAAATAAACAGTCCAAATTCTTTGGAGAAACACCTATTTGCCTCAGTTTTCCATACTGGGACATGTTTAGCATCACTGAAAATTAGGACTTTTATTCAAGTGCTTAACTTCAACAAACATTCATACAGACCTGTGAGAAATACGAGTATTCAAAATATTTCAGCTTGGACCCTTCATGGACTATAGAACTTGGATAGAGGGAAAGAAGAGAAATGTTATTCACAGCATTTTGTGTAGCAGAAATTCTACCATATCAATGACCAGCTGAAAAAATTCAGTCTTTTAAATAAGGTCAGAGAGCCCTGAATGCAAATTTATGCTTTATAATTTATAATTGTATTATATTTCTGTGAACAAGAGGATGGCAAAGCAACCAACTTCTGTCCCAGCTTTGCTCTGATCCCAATTAAACTCCAAATAAGCATCTGATGCAAAGAGCAGAGTTTCACAAAGGCCTGAACCTCCAGGAATTCATTCTGCTATTGCCATCTTGTGGATGACCCGCAGCGTGGTGCTGCTCATTTGGCATCCCTTCCCTCCTGCTTTGGTGAGGAATGTTTCCTGATATTCCACATTGCCATGGCAATCCATTACCTGAAAGTTACAAAGTTCTTAATGTCAAAAGAATTGAATTTATTCATTTCAATTAACCAGTTAGAGAAAACTAAACTTGTTTCGGTAAACTGTGAGTTGCTTTTCCCAAGTAAGATATTGAACAGTCATAGTATCTGAATTTAAAAATTATCAGCTGTGCCATAAAAGTGGCTTTAATTACCTTTGTGTAGTTCCCTTTTTGTTAGAGGATTGCATTGTGCTGAAGAAGAATGAGCCATTGTTTAAGGCACAAGGCTTGTGTGAATCACGAGACTATTCAAAGTCACAAAGCCTGGAAGATAAAAGTTTTAAATTTAAATGTATAACAGGCTGTGCAAAACTCAGAGACCCTGGGGCTCAATGGCAGGAGCTATATTATATATAAAAAAGCTTTCCAGCAATATTGTGGACTTGTTACTTTTGTTCTCACATTCTACATGTGAGAACTCCGCCTGAAAACAAGAGTTCCAAAGGCAAGGAAATATGTGACATAATGATGGAATTCCCAAGTTTAGAAAGATTTGTGTGCCTAAAGTGTCAAAGGCTTTGCTTTCAGATTTACCCTCACAAGTCTAGAACTAAGCAGAAGAGTTAAACTAAAGGCAAAACAGGCATCAGAGCAGAGCTTTTCACTCCCACTGGGACAAGAACTGCAATGGAAATATCACAGTTACCTTTTAGTATCTTTGGAAAGTCTTTTCTAGCTACAAGCAGCCTCCAATATCCCTGCCTGCCTTATTCCAGCTGCTGGCCAAGCTGCTCCCAAGGTTACCTGGAAGCCCAAATGCCTGGTGGTGATGAATCCAGTCTTCTTGGCCACTTTGTTGGGTTTGACACATGGAATTTTACCTCCCTGCTTTGACCCTTGGACAGTTTTTTATCTTGGACCTCTGCATTTCTTGAACTCTTTTCTCCTCTTTAAAATCTATTTTCCATATCCCTTCAATGTAAGAGAAGTTTAAGGGTTTTTGAAGAGCATTTGTAGCTGGGTTCAGTTTAACTTTTCTTCTTGTTTAGAAAGCAAGTCCCAGATTTCATAACTGGAAAAAAAAAAAATCATGTTCCATTGAAAAATATTCCTTCAGCAAGTTTTCCCTGGGTTTTGGGTTTCTTATACACAATACAATTGCCATGATTTTAGCTATGACAGAAGCCTCCGAGTTCTGCTCCACAGCAGAATTTTGAATCATAGAAGCACACGTGCTTTGTCAAGGTGGACCCCACTGGTACAAAATGAAAGGGGATATTAAAATACAGCAGCTTTCATAAATGTTAAAGCCACAACCTGGGCAGAAATATGCCAATAAAAAGATTCAAAGGACAAAAAATCTGACTTTAGAAAAAAATCAAAGAGTAAAGAAGAAAAGACATAAAGTAAAGACATAAAATAGACAAGACATAAAATAGACAAGAAATAAAATAGAAAAGACATAAAATACAAAAGACAACCCCTTGTCAGGCATCATATTATATATTTTTACATCCATTTTCTGATTATAGGAAAAGACTGTCATTAAAAATAAATTACAAAAGGAGTTTTTTCCATATGGTTTTCCCTACACAGTAATTTCTGAATTTCCCACGGTGAGTACACGATTAGTCAGTGCCTATTTACACAAACTCTGTGAGCTTGCAGAATGCTGGTCAGGGAAAGGAGGGCTGAGAGAAAATCCTTTTAAATCAACAAACATTGTGGAGTACCTCAATACTGCTGTTGGAATTAGAGCACTCCGAATTTTGCTGAGTGGAAGGAGCCTCCCAAAAGTGCTTCTGCACTTGGACAGAGGGAGATGTAAAGAAGGTGGGCAAACCATGTGGTACCTGACAGCATCACTTCCATAACAATGGTTATATAAAGGTCCATTTACTTGGAATACTCTGCACCTCTGTCCCAGTCTTGTTTTACACCTTACATCCACGGATTTGAAAGATTCCTGATGGAGAGGGCACCTAGAGAGGAACAGATATGAAAGTGGACACTGAGAGTTCAAAGTTTCACATAATGAAGCTCCTGGAGATCAAGGTTTAGGAACACACGTGTGACCCACACTGGAACCTGCCAGCTTCAATTCATGAGGCCATCTCCAGGGTCACCACATTTTTTCACCTGGCACCATATAACATCACCTTTGGGGCCTGGGGCTCTTGCCAGCCCACTGACATCATAATTAACATTCACAAAGCTTCACTTGCCCTTCAGACCAGCTGCTGTATCTCCCTGACTCAATGTAACACGCCTAGACACAAGTTAGTGAATGTAAGACAGTTCTGGGATAGAAGACTTTTTTAAAAAACTGATGCCATTGGTTAAAACAAATATTTAAATTTTGTCTGAAGATACTAATTTGGTATTCTTCACATAAAGATATTTAGAGACTTCTGAGGTAACACAGCCAAGCTGTCTAGTGCTTAAAACTGACATGAACATTCAAGTTCACAATATTTTCCATGATGTATTTTATTCATGTCAAAAATTATCTTCTGAAATTATTAAAGGGGGTGGTGGAAGAAACTTTAAAAAGTTGTTTTGCATCTCCCTCTGCTAAAACTTATTACAGTTCATTAGGATTATGATTTACTAGGAGAAAGGAACAAAGATTCATCCCTGGCAGTGTCCAAGGCCAGGTTGGACATTGGGGCTTGGAGCAGCCTGGGACAGTGGGAGGTGTCCCTGCCCATGGCAGGGGTGGCACTGGGTGAGCTTTAAGGTCCCTTCCAGCCCAAACCATTCTGGAATTCTGGGATCTCTCTTTGCAATAGGTCTTGAAATACGGCGAGCAACATTTTGGTGCCTTTTTGTTATATATTTTTAATTGCACTGTGGTTAAGCTGAGCTCGGTGCTGTTTGTTTCCCTCCCTTTGGGGGGATGGCTGTTCTGCCTGGGGCCCCATTGTCCAGTTAAACCTGTGCAGGGAAATGGGCAGAGGCCCCTCACAGGAGACAACCCTGCTGGACTTACTACAACTGGTTAATGGGAGGGCAACAGAAAAAAAGCTTATGCAAACATATGTACAATTCATATTGTCCAGCCCATCATTCTGTAACTAAGATGTAACAAATATAAATACATATTTACTATCTTTAAAGTCTTTCTCTGGCTGTATGATTTATTGCCCAGATGTTAATTACTTGACTGAATCCTACTTTGCACTCCCTGTCTCCTCACCCCCAGTATCTCTAGCACAGAATTTCTGTATTTCTTTAGGGATTTAGATCCCATCAAGTGATAGCCACGGGCATTTAACAGGAACAGCGATGATTTCAGCTGCAGGACTCTTGGCATGAATGAACTACAAACTGAGTTTTAGAACCTTGAACAAGATGTCTAAAGTAATTTTAAATAGCTCCCACTTACATTGCTTAAAAGATCTGAGGAGCTGTTTATTTTCTGAGGGCATTGTGAAGTTCCGCTATTTCAAGAATTCAGAATACAAATGGTTTTCATATAAACCCTGAATTTCATTAGAGATTATTAGAACAATTGAAAGGCCTTGCAATAGAGAAGTAATTGATCTATTCTATTCAAATGAAGAACACTTGTGTACAGTTTAATAAAAAGCATCTCTCATAAAGATTATATCCTACACATTGTGGGAATTCTGTCACCACAGACAACCTAGATTAATAGTAATAAACAGAAATTGTCACTAAAGCTCTCAGCTTATGCCATCTAATATTGTGTGAATAAATTTCATTTTCTAATATTATGAAAGAGTAAGAGTATAATAAATCATCTACCTAAGTCCTTTGAGAATTTTTGCATAATTTACCAAAACAAATTGATTTTAGCAGTAAAGCTACTAATTTACATGGGGAAGAATGGTTTTCATAGTGTGATGAATTTAATTTCTATTTCCCTGTTTGCATGAATTCACTCCAGCAATTCATCACTGCTAGAATTAAACTACAACCATGTTTTAGTTGAGCAGGCACATAACCTACACCTGGATGACAATAAAGTGCCTTTCAAAGGTAGGGTGTGAAATGTAGTGAAAATCATTAGAAAGGCCACACTACCTGTCAAAAATATAAACAATGAGATGCTGCACAGAAATATTAAATATTTGGAGAATTTTATCCATAGATTGGTTTTCAACTTACCATTTTTGAGGTCTAATCTTTCTGATAATTTAAAAGGTTTTGTTCTACAATGGGATATTTTCTTAGAAAGAACAAGGGTGTATAAGAGAGTTTGCAAAATGAGTAGGTTGAAATCAGGACAGAATGAACTCTCTCTTCAGATTTTCAAAATGAGTCATCCATCCAAACACTTACAACATGCACAATATGGGAATAAATTTTATTTTACTGTCAGTTCAAGCTGGTTCAACTTGGGACTGAAAAGTAAAATGATACCACTGGCAACCCAAGTGTAAAAGGAATGAATTTGTATCTTTATGTACACAGTCCAGCATAAAATAATCCAGTGGCTGCTGGAAACCCAAAGTGAATGAGTTTATAGGTCAGGAAAGCAGTGCAAGGATGTTTTCTATGCCTGCTCTCTTTGGGAAGTGCTGCTCTCAGGTAGGAGGCTCCTTCCCTGAGGCCCCGTTAGTTGGGATTCAGTCAGCATTGTGCAAAGGTTCTACCCTTCCAACAGGGCAGGCCAGGAGCAAAACTATCCAGAATTTTTCCTTGCTCAGCCAAAAAAGACTTAAAATACTCACATGCCTTTTTTTTAGGTATCAAACCCAACTGAAAGCTGCAGGAATCCAGAACAGAAAGCACAGCAGCTAAAAATGGACCCCTTTTTTCCCCATCTTGGGCAGCATCAGATCCAGTGTTCTCTAACAAACACAGCCGTAGGACACTGAACAATAAAGGAAGTTGCCGTTTTTGCCTGTTGAACTGAAGAGAGTCGGTTATATTTTAAGGCATAGTAGAGCTTGGATTGTGCCTGTGGATATTCGAGGAATAACACAATAAAAAAGAAAAAGATCCAGATTCTCACAGGAACGGACACAGTGATCAGAATGGCTACTTTGCAGCTTTTCACCTCCCTCCATCCTTAGGATAAGCAGAACACTTCATTTTCATGATCCAGAGATGGTTTATCAGGCCACTGACCCCTCTATTTATAAATTGATGCCCATATTAAATTACAATGATGCAAAACTTGTTCGCTAGGTAATGACACGAGGCGTTTGAAAGGAGAGCTGTCACTTACTCCGTTTAGCACACACAATATGGAAATTAATGTCACAGAAAGTAACTTGCTCCTCTGAGGGAAAAGGACACTGCAGATATTTATAGACTATTTGATTAGTTCCTTTCAGCAGCATCAAACAGGATGACGCCGGAGCAGTCTATTTACTTAATACTGAACCTATAAAGAATCCATCATTTACATATTCTCCTCAAAAGCACCAGCTGTACATTCTTAAATAAAGTCATAAATGGCACTGACAAGACTTCATTCTTTTAATGAAAAAAGAGACACTCTGTGGTACAGACTGTGCCTGTACTTCACTTTCCAGACTTTATATGCTCAAAACTCTATAAATGTTCTCAATTGGAACAGGAAAAAGGGAAGTTGAGTCTTCACTTGAAAATGAATTTGTTTGTGGAGTCTACATACATTCAACAACATTTGATTTACATATGTTATGGATAATTATTCCAAATATAAGAGTAAATATGCAAAAGAAAACATTAGAGACAGCAGAGTCATTTTTACCTCCCATCATCAGTTCTACTTCACCCTTGCAAGATTCACGTCTGTGCACTGCAGGCATTGCTTGGACTGTGCTGTTTAACTGGAAATTTCCCTTTGGATAAGTTTTAGAAGTGCCAACAGCAAGCTGGAGTGGTTCCCTTTTCTTTTTGAACCAGTGTATCCCTGTTTCCTGGGCACATAACTGGGTGGGAATCCTTCCTGGGGTCAGCATTTTGTCCTTTGCTGATGGCAACAGAGTCATTTCATAGCACACCAAAAATTATCCTTAACTGGACACATTGTTACGTCTCCTGAGAACATTTGTCATATTTCCCAAACAACTCATTCCAACTCCTTTTCTTCTTTATATTTTGATTTCTTCGGTTTTCCTGATAACTTGTTACAGATTTTACTGTGTCACTGTCAGATTTTTATTCCTTTTTTTTTGTTTTTTTTTTTTTTTTTAATTTCATTCTAATTCTTAAGATCACATCTTGCTTCCTCTGTGGAAGCTTCCAACATACAGAATGCTTCTGCTACACTTTCATGGCTATTTCAAATATCTCAAGCCCTTCTACACAAGGAGGCCTGAATGTCCTGAACACAGTATACTGCTTTCATTGTACATTAGAATATTTACTGAATTTTAAAAAAAAAAAAATTAAAAAATACAAAAAGAGAGGCAGAGGGAAGGGACAGGAGCAAGGATGGAGAAATTATTTTGTTAAGGAAGCTCAACACAACCTCAAGAGCCTTCTGGAATGAATCCTTTTAAACCCAGCCTTTTATGACCTTGATTATGCAGGCTGCATCTTCCCTTTAATAATTTCCTCCCACAGAGTGATTTGGAATTACATTATCTGTGGCATGGAGCTGTTATAGCAAGCAAGACACCCAAAAGTAGAAGTTCTTTGTCAAGAAATTGAGCTTTCCTTTGATTAGAAAAGCAATTCTCTAACCATTAGTCTAACACATCAAGTCTGGGGAAGTAGACACAAAACTCAGCAAAACAGGCAAATGGCCACAAAACTCTAAACTTTATGGACAGTGTCTTTTTTTGGCAATTCCATAAACTTGTAACAAAGTCAGAGCAATACAAAAATGGAGGTTTCAGGGATGTGGTTTGTATATTTTTTTTAAAAATTTATTTTTAGTTAACTGCATTAAAAAGTTGGACCTATGAGAACATATAATTTCCTGTTCTCTGCACAGCAGTTCCCACCCCACCATGGTATATTAAGCACACATTGCCAATAAAGACTGCTTGAGTCATACACAAAAACAGTGGAAAATGCTCAAAACTGAAGTAAAATTTTCTAAATCATGAACTGTTAACTTTAACACTCATGTTCTTTGCTACAACTTGAATGCCTGCTAAATGGATGCATTATTGCCACAGCTTTCATCACCAGCTCCTGCAGTAATCCTTCTGTTTAATGATCCTGATTTAAAAATCGTTACAGTTAACAACTCCTGATATTTTACTTTCAGCATTTTGGCATTCAGAACTGCTTAAATGAAACAGTTCAATCTTCTAAGTGACAATAATAGTTCTCATTATACCAACCTGCAGGACTTCCATTCTGCTACATTTTGATATATTACGGCCCTGCTTGGCCATGATCATTAGCATTGTATTAAAAATACACTTAATCTTTGTCAGAAAGCTCATCAAATATTGAATTTTTTGTTTGGAAATTTAACTTTCTTCCTGGGAATCACTTTTCCTCTTCCCATGTTGGACATGGGCTAGAATTTAGCTTTAATCTAAGGGTCTGACTGGATCATGGTGCTATTTCAATAATGCATTAAAGATGCCAATTGTTAGATTAATGCATGGATACTACTCAGTAATCTAGGTATTACTAGATAAAAAAATAATTAAAATAGGAAGGACTTGGGTAAAGTGGTGTTCTTGAAGGCTTTCAAAGCATCCACACCTTCCTGTTTTCATGATTTTATAGAAAAAAGAGAAGGAGAGGAAGAAGTCAAAACATTTTGCTACTCAATCACCAGGAAAGGAGGAGACAACATCCTGTTTTCTGTGTAATTGCAGCATCTATTTGTCCATCCAGCACTTCAGTTGAAGTTGACAAATGAGCAATGGTCTCACAGAGAATAAATTACCAGGAATGCTGTGAAAACTTGGAGCTACATAGCTCCAAAGAGACACAGTTCCATTTATTCTTTCCTACCTCTTGCTGATTAATAGATTTGGAACAGAAATGACTGAGAGTACTAAGAAACAGGAATTGTGTGTGATGGAGAGGAAAAGAAAGAGCATCATGTAGAAGATGAAAATTAAAAGGGGGTGGAAGAAGAAGAGAGAAAGAACCAGCAGCTGTGATGTTTTCTGTTAATTGGGGACTACTTGAATCAAGCCATGGTAAGGAAATTTTCCAAGCACAGGAACCGGACAAGTAATAACAGAGGCACAGAATGGCTTTAACACAAAAAAGGTGCTCAAGCCTTGGCAGGGGCTGCCCAGGGAGGTTTGGAGTGCCCATCCCTGGAGGTGTCTCAGGAAGGGCTGGAGGTGGCACTCAGAGCTCTGGGCTGGGGACAAGGTGGGGATGGGGCACAGCTTGGACTGGATGGGCTGGGAGGGCTTTTCCAGCCTGAATGATTCCTGGATTCTGGGATAGTGAAGACTTCAGTGACCACGTAAAACTGGAAAGGCCTTGGGAATTCCATGCACAGCTGCTGTAGGTGTAGAAAGGGCTCTCTAGGTGTGTGTTATGGGTTTCTGTACCACATCCAACCCGTGATCCTCTGCACTGAGGCTATCCCAGACCCCTGTGGTCTATCCCAATTCTCATGGATCTCATTTATGTGCTTAAAAGGATCTTGGCAAAGGACCATTGGCTTTGTGTTGGCAATTAAGCTCCAGTGGCCACGAAGAGAGGAATATCCTGAAATCCTTCGAGCTTCAAGTTTCCGGAGAGCTCTGTACCCGCTCCTTGTAACTCAGTGTAGCCAACACTACATTTAGAAGCTGTCTGTGCAGTCCTGCTACACATCAGTATTTTATGTGCTAAAATATGGGAATTAGAGACAAGTTACTTTTGCTGGTACCTTGTTCCTGGAGATATTCCAAGGAATAGAGCTCATGCATAGCCAGGCTACACAAAGTGCCAACTGTTTCATAACCACCCGCTATAAGCAATTTCAGCCTCATCCAAAAAACGTAACTGACGCTGGTAAAAAAAAAAAAAAAATCACAGTTGTCAATTCTAATTATTCATCTCAAAGTGAATCTTGGCTTCATATTAATTTTCTTTTCATCAATGAATCAGTCCAGTTAAATCTCCTAATTATCATTTACTTCAAAAAATGAAGTGTTGTTTAGGTAACAGTTCTTTCAATTCTAAGGTAACAATGTATGTAGACTTCAATATAATTTGAGTAGATGAACCAATATTTATGTAAATATTTCATTAGAGTTTGGTTTAGGGCATACCATACATTTTTATGTTAAAGAAATTGAAATACGGAAATTGAATAAAGAAAGTAACTCATTACAGAGACTGTGTCATTGGAGGTTGACTGCAAGGTTAAAATTCTTGCTGAAAGCCTACGGGAGACCAAATGGCATTCCCTGGATCCTACTTCAGATTACTACTACTTGTAATACACCTATAATCCACCCTGGTAACAACCTCAGCTGATGCAGTGGCTGAAATCCGGCTGCTAATGGGTAAATAATCAAACCTAATCACTAGTGTGTTCTTCATTTATCCTTAGAGCAAAGCCAGGGTCTGAATGTCACAGGATTTTAACCTGACCCCATAAACTGAAGCAGTGGTAAAGAACATTTTCATGCGAGCAAGGAGAACGTGTTACTTCTAGAAGAGCACAGTGAAGGTAGCCACAACTAATTGGCTACAAACCATACTTAAATAGACAGGCAGAAGAATTAAACACTGAGATGTTGATTTGGGTTGGTTTTGTTCAATCTGCAACACAAAGATGTGTCACAACACAAGAGTTTCAGATTAAATTTGCACCTCATCCTCCTACTTAGATAAAGCCAATAATCAGATTTATGTGTTCCTTGCTCTCTGGCCCTGCGGTGGATGTCCTTCTGTGCTCTGGAAAAAGTTCTGAGGCAGCACTGGTCAGAACAGCCTGGGGAAACTCAGAACACAAGTTCACAGATTAGTGAGATTTATTTTAAAATTTTAAATCACATTAAAAAATTTCTTTGCAAGCCAAAATAGAGCAAAAGCACTGTGGACTCAAATGACTAATCTTGTAGTCTCCTCCTAAATACAGAATATTATTTTGATCCACTGCATAAAGAATCGAAACCTATTCCCAATTCTAAAGGCTTAATTGTTCAGCAAAGAGTTCATTAGCTGTGAAGCTGATTTTTTTCTTCTCTCAGTGATGGCAGCTTTGTTGTTTCACCTTTGTCTGTCCCCAAAACCCTTACCTGGCCAGCAGAGCATGGGAAGGTTGTGCAGTCACCAGATCAATAAGTAAGTGACTCTTTAGGGACACAGAGTGGAGGAGGCTGAAACATCAACAGAGCACCACCTAACCACAGATTTCCTCAGATTTCAGCACTTTTTGCACTTCTTGATGCATAACTCACCTGGAAATATTGTACCCTGGGAACAGGATTGTCCCGCAAAGGTTTATTCAGCAAAGGGTTTTCAAAAAAAAAGCTGCTGAGTGTTATCTTTGAATGAATAAAAAAAAAAAAACACCAACAAAAAACCCCCACAATCCACAAGTCCCAAGTTTTGCATTATTTACAATATTTGCATATCAGAGAATGAATTGCCCAAGGCAAAATTAAGAGATTTTGCATAGAAGTTTATTCAGTAGGAGAAAAATGCAACATTGCAGAGAAGAGTACAATGGGAAATCCAGATGTGTAATTCACTTGGAAAGATTGATAGCAATGCCTTGAGAAAGCTGATCTGATGAAGAATTCAAATGGGAAAACAGTGGTTTAGTAGATAAAACTGGAGATAAAATTCTCTACCTGTGTTTGGCAAAAGATCTTGAAATCAGGTTGCTGCTTCTTCCTGCTTCCTGCTGGGTTTTGAGAACCTGCCTGAGAAGGTAAGCCCTGACTAGACTTTTTACCAGGTTTTTCATCCTCCAGATCTAGAAGGAAGAAGAACACTGCTTCTTCCATAAAAATCTCCCAAAGCCTTATGTTTGTGCAGGCATTATTTCCTCCAGTCTCTGCTCCAAGAGAAGAGGTGAAGAGGTGGGTTGGCTTTATTTTTTATGACTTTATTCTAGTTACTACCATCTGGAACCATCTAAACCACCACGGACAGAATCAGCAGGGTACACAAAAAGTGGTAAACAACTACAATAGGGGTTTTTTACAGGTTAATCCTGATGTCTGACAAAACAGCCTCAATTCATACAAGCTGTATTTTAATAGAGCTGAGCATCCATGGGCAGGAAATACAAAACATACAAACAGAAAGGGAACACCCTGGGAAAGACAGACCCTGCCTGGTCTTAATGTCACACTGATTGAGCAATTCACAGTGCAAACCTAAAGGACATAAATCATTTTACTCCTCTGCCAAGGAATATTTCTCGTGGATTGGATGTTTCCATGTTTAAAATCATGCTTGGAGAGTGGAGCAGGCTCAGAGAGAGAAATGATGTTATATAAGCGTTGCAGAAAAATCCTTGTAGTGAAAGATTGAAAAAGTTCAATCTATCCAGCTTTGCAAAAGGAAGATTGAAAGCAATTAAAAATTATTGTTGTATAAGCACATTTATGAGGAGAAAATATCAGTTACAAAAAGGCTCTACAGCTAAGCAAAGAACAGCATAACAGGAAAAGTGAAGGCTGGCAAATAAAAACTGTTAAAAACAATTGGCTTTAACAGTAAGTGTGATAGAATAACAGGAGCAAACTATTGAGAGAAAGAGAGAATTTTCCATCTCTTCAAGAATACAGAGTGCATGCCAAGAGAAATTCAGCCACACAGAAATTCATCTGATCAAGGCAGAGTCATTAGGCTAAGCATAGGATAAATTGAAAAAGGTAATTTCAGGCAAGAGAGGTCTGCTAAACTATAAAATATACATCTGAACGGTCTGCCCTGGTCTGAATGTGAGAAGCTGCTTTAATGACTCCATGGACAGAAAATATGAATCAGTTTCCAGATAATTAAGACTTGTGAGTAGCCAAAGGGCAGAAATAATTTTGATGTCCAGAACCAAACCAGGACATTTCATAGAATCAAAGAATGGTTTGGGTTGGAAAGGGCTTCAAAGATTGTAACACTCCTGGAATTTTTCCATTAAAATAACTGAAAAATGTCCACTAATTTGGCATGAACATGTTATTAATTTCTCTTTTGGGAAATCTATTTTTTTTTTTTTTTTACAATAAATATGAACTTTTAAACATCCGGTTACTGTGTTCACATTTATTGACATACATCATCTCTTCACAAGGCAGGTGCTGGTTTTGGATTTCAGTCAGAAAGCAAGAATTCATATTTCCTCTCCATATGTTTGTTTGGCTATTGTTCTTGTGAAACTTTTCTAGACTAAAAAGAAATGAATAAGGAAAAAAAAATCTATTAAAGTGAACCAAGGCTTCATTTTTGACATAAATCAGGAGTTATTAGCACATTGTAAGTATTTTGGGAAATCATTATATACCAATGCCACAGGAAACGAGATTCTGTTGGGTCCTACACTGATTTTCCACCCAGACCATGCTGCTGATTAAGACATAAAGGGACAGGAGGAGAGGGAACGGCCTCAGGCTGGGCCAGGGGAGGCTCAGGTTGGACAGCAGCAGGAATTTCTGCATGGAAAGGGTACTCAGGCCTTGGCAGGGGCTGCCCAGGGAGGGTTGGAGTGCCCATCCCTGGAGGTGTCCCAGGGAGGGCTGGAGGTGGCACTCAGAGCTCTGGGCTGGGGACAAGGTGGGGATGGGGCACAGCTTGGGCTGGATGGGCTGGGAGGGCTTTTCCAGCCTTAATAATTCTGGGATTCTGTGATATACAACTTCCACAAAAAGGTTTCCCAGCTCTGACTGGTTTCATAACAAGAAAGGAAATTTCTCAGAGCGCCTTGACCTTCATAGTCATAAAAAATGATCCTTGGGCTAAAATTTTGCTCTGCCTTTAGCAAACAGAAGAAAACTTATGGTGTATCTGCTTTCCCTAAAAATAGGGTAGGAAAAAATTAACATCTGAAAACAGTTAAATATGCACATTTGTCCTTCACTGAGGAGCAAATAACAGACTGCTTAGCTTTAAACATATGGCCTTGAGTTCTCCTGACTTTGGGGAATGAGAGCCTTAAATCAGATTCACAGTGAAGGAAGTATCCGAGTGTAGAAATGAGTACAAGACCAACGTCATGCCTTGAATTCACACTTCCTGGAGTGCCTCTTATGCATTTGTTGACCAATGAAGAGATTAATTGTTTCACTTGTAGGAATTTCACTGGTGCCTGAATTTCAGAAAGGCAAATATTTAAGCAAGAAAAAAAAAAATCACTGGCAATAAAAATTGGATACTTCTAAAGCCACTGGTAAAAGCCTCATCAATATTCAGATGAAAATAGAATACCTTCCTAAAAAGCAAACAAACCCCTCATACATCAGTATCAGGCACAGTTTGACAAGGAAAAGCACTTCCTACTTCAGAGATTGTCCTAATCTTAAATGAAAATGTTTCAAAAAAATAAAGAAAATTAGAAAATGGAGCAAGAAATCCCTACTGATTGGACATATCAGGAAAATGCTGATAGGCAATACATCATGTTTGACCCTGATAACCTCTGATCAAAACTTAAATTGTTCTCTGTAGAAATCATTATATTGTAATTATTTTCTCAAAAGACTCATGATTATTTAAATGGCATAGGATTCATCACTAAGTGATATTCCCAGAATGAAAATGATTTCATCAGAATAATAATAATCTTGCTAGAAACATCAGTACACTAGAGAGTTTGTACCAAATCAAAAAAATTTAAAAATTAATACATCTGGTCCTGAAAATTTTTACCTGCACAGCATGGAGGAACACTGAGCTACGTAAATTGCTACATGTAAGAATTTTAATAACAAAAGTCTCTCTGATTGGTAGTCCTCACTCACTTTAATATTATCAAGACCATCTTGATGACTCTCTTTTTTGGACTCTGCTGCTTTCAGCTACAATTCAAGGAACAGAAATTTGGCAAATCTATTTCCAAGGGCCTGGAGTGCCAGGACTAGGAGGAATGGCTTCAAACTGACAGAAAGTAGGTTTGGATTGGAGATTAGGAATAAATTGTTCCCTGGGAGGGTGGGCAGGCCCTGGCACAGGGGGCCCAGAGCAGCTGGGGCTGCCCCTGGATCCCTGGCAGGGCCCAAGGCCAGGCTGGACATTGGGGCTTGGAGCAGCCTGGGACAGTGGGAGGTGTCCTTGCCCATGGCAGGGGTGGCACTGGATGGGCTTTGAGGTCCCTCCTAACCCAAACCATTCTGTTATTCTACAACTCAAGATGAATGAGCTTAACCTTTTTTGGTGGGGAGATTATTTTAATTTCAGGTCAAATTCAGAAAAATACTTGAAAAATATAGAATGAAAGCTTTCAACACGTAAAATTACAGATCCACAACAACTTGCACAAATCCCATAGTCCTTTGCAGAATTGCATCTTTAATCTTTTTGAGTCTGTTGTAAAAAAGGACCTTTTGGATAACCCACAGCTGCAGAAATGGCAAAAGCACTTGAAAATGTATATGTGACAGTCAAAAGAATAATAAATGAGGTTCAATTTGGCCAAATACTGGTCCTGTTATTAGAACAGAGAACTCCTGAAGTTAGGACAGCCTTGGATGCGTGTGGGGGGTGTTTATATCCAATGAACAAAGTGACTTGGAAGATAACAGGACATTAAGATGAGATCTCCAAGGAAATTTCCAGAAATAGGAGCAACCAATATTTAATCACTGAGCTACTTATTTTTCCAAGAAGCAAACGAATAGCTCAGTTTAAATAAAGGGGCCATGGAGAGTTGCTTGACAAGCTGTTGTCAAGAGAGGTAATTCCTGACCTGGAGATGGGAGGAGTGCTCTCTGCAGGCATCAAAGGACACACAGCATTTCTCGTGGAAAGGCAGTGACCCTGGTACACAGGTAAAATTACACCACACAGAGTCCAGGGTAACCTGCCACTTCTTCCCCTGGATAGCTCAAAGATTCTCTATAAAGGCATTTTTCTCACAGGAAATCTGAAAACTGAAGCCTGCTCATTAAGTTTCTTGCCTTCTGTGATTGCTTGGCTCTCATGGCAATTGAGGTAACTTCCATTGCACACCTCCTGTTTTTTAATGATACTCTTAAAATCCCCATCAACAATCATTTTGTGGCTTTGTTAATCACTGTTCCAGTGGCTGCATTTCACCTGAGAGGTGGCTGGATTTCTGTAATGCTGGAACCAGTCTTTCCTTGGTGCACTCACAAAGCAAAACCTCTCAAAATCGTCAAAACAAAAGAGACATAAAACTGGAGGCATCTCCATCTCTATAAAATAAATACCTGCAGTATTTTCATTCTTGTCATGCTACAAAGCACAAGACCAGCATAATTACAACAATTTAATGTACAGCAGACCTGGACTAAAGTCTGCTTCAGGAATCTCTTGTGATTCACCTAATTGGGATTTGGAGAGCTTAATCCTATTTCTACCACCCTGGTACTCCTTTCAGCTATGTTCTTCTCTATTTCAGTTGCTTCCCAGGAATGCAAAACATTCTTAGTAGCTGTTTTACAGAAACTCGTGCTGCTCCACTGTCTCACAACAAAAAGCATTTTTGACAAAACTCTGTTGTGTACAAGAAAAGCATTTACCTCCAGATGATCAAACCCACGGGAAGACATGAGCTGTTCTCTTCAGTATATTTTCCTTATTCCAGTCCTTCTGTGAGCTGTTATTTTTGATAATATTCTCATGTTCAGGCCACGGGAATTTGTACTTTGGCTCATTTCTGAAAACAGGTAGCAGAAATTGCATGAGGGCTTGAGGGAGCCTGAGCTTATGCTGAGGGCAATGACCATTTGACCTCTGATTTATGCTGTGAGTAACAGGAACATTAATGCCCTTTCCAGGTAATCCATTAGTCTTATTTTCATATTCCATAAATCTTTGCAATAGTTTTGCTAAAGATGAATGACTACAAAGCTTCTGTTGAGAAATTAATGGGAGGTTTGCAAACCGCGGCCAGTGGAAGCACCACCAACCCACGTATCAGCTCAGCAAGGTTTTTACTGAAATTGTCTGCAGCTGGGTGATTGGAGTGCAATTTATGTTCACAAGCTATCATTTCAGGCAGTTTCAGATGGCTTTTTATGGGCATTAGTGGCATTTCCCTCCATTAATTGCAGGTACTGGGTTTACTTCTTTTATTTCTGTGCTGCTGTTCACAGGTAGGGACCTGCTGGAGGGGTCTCCGCAGGATCACTCCCTGGATAAGGCTGGGAGGGACCTCTGGGGAGTTTCTCATCCACCCTCCTGCCCAGACCCGATCAGACAGAGCAGGTCCATATCTCCAAGGGCGGAGAACCCAAATTCCCCTTGGACAACCTGTTCTGGGTTTGGCTGTCCTCACAGTGAAAAGGGGTTTTTTTAGGTTTAAATGAACTTTCCTGCATTTCAGATTGCTCTGTTTACCCCCTCTCCTTTCACTCCATACCACTGAGAAGGGTTTGGCTCCACCTTCCTTCCTCCCCTGTCAGGTATTTACACGCTCCTGCAATGTTCACAATTGCTATCAGCAAGGGATAAACTGAAAGAAAAAAAAAAAACACAAACAACTGGAATTTCAGTTGCTTTAGCCTCTTCCTGCTCCGTTGATTTGTTCTACTTCTTATGGAACAACTTTACATAGCAGGACTGCCTGCAGACCTGAAACAGCATGGAGGCTCCTCTGGGCTGGAGGTGAACAACAATTCCTCCTCTTCTATTCCGTGGAATAAACAGAATTGTAGCACAGACTGAATTAACCACTGAGAAGAGAGGCACAGTTCCTCCCTTTAAGGGAATGGGGAATTCCTATGCTCCTTCTCACCAGGTTGACAGAATACACAAATAAGAGGAGCCTCAGTTTCCCCTCTGCACAAGGAACATTTTGACAACAAAATAATACCTTCTACCATGAATTTTCAAATTTTTTATTAGAATAATATATTTAAATTCAATTTATAAATGAGTTAAAGTAGCAAAAAGGCTAAGAAAGGTTTGATACTAGAAAATGAGGAATAGAGAGGGAACTTCAGGTATTTTAGCAGCTTGCTCACTGTCCTCCACCCCCACAGTGGGATGAGGGTGAAAATAGGAAGAACTAGAGTGGGAAAATTTGTGGGTCAAAATAAAGACAAGGAAATCACTTATCAAGTACTGCTGAGAGCAAACCAAACTCTCCCCCCAAAGCTTCTCCTCTCCAGGCTGAACAATCGCAGCTCTCGCAGCCTTTCCTGCCAGCAGAGCTGCTCCATCCCTCTGCTCATCCTGGTGCCTCCTCTGGGCTCTCTGCAGCAGCTCCAGGTCTTATGCAAGACCAGGAAGGAGCTTGGTGGATAAAACCAGGAATATTCACCTCTTGGTCCAAAGGCAGCCTGGCCAAGTTGTGTGATTTACAGAACCCTGAGCTACTTAACAAAATTATTTTCCTTTACTCTTCTGAGAAGTTTCTACTTCTCATAGTTTGTTTTGCAGGAGTGCAGCAGATCAGGGTCATTAGGAGAAGCAGGGCAAGAGCAATAATGACCTCACAGCTGTATTGTACAGGCTTCCAGGAAAGGAGAGAGTTTGTATCTGAAACTCTGAAAATTTCACATAATGAATTAAAGTTCTAGTGTAAGTCTGCATTTTAAAAATCCCTGCTTTGGCACATGACACTAAAACTTTGAATTTCAGCATTTCTTCAAAGGCATTCACACATATAACAGGAAATAATTCTGTGCATATTTAGTGAGCACTTATAGCAAGAGTCATCACTTCTGTTCTCTGTATCATCACAATATTCATCACAATGAATTTTAGTCTAGACAGTTTTTTTCTCATGATTAAAAATGTTTATTCATAAAATAATTTAGTTTCACATTTGGGAACTTTGTATAATTCATTTGCATTAAATAACAGTTTTAGTGGCTTGAAAAAGGAAACAACTCTGCTTATTTTCTGTATACACATCTCTTGTAACAGGATTTGAATATTTAGGTTGCTATCATTTATAGCTGCTACCGCCTTGGATTTCAGTGTAATTTATCAGGCTTTGTAAAAGTATCTCTGCAATACCTTGATTACACAATTCCATTGCTAGATTAATCAGAGATTTCATAATATTTCCACAGAATATTTATTTGAATTAGGACTGGTTTTAACTAAGATGCCTTCATGACCAAGGACTGCAACAGGCATTTAATAAAACAACCAAATACTTGACTGCTTTTTCTCTGTGTTTAGGCATTATTGCAGCTCCTGCTGACTAGATTAGAAGTGGTGTTAAGGAAGATTTAGATTAATGAAACAACACGTAAAGTCATGGGAGAATATATTAATAGAAAAACCACACAGTTATCACACAATCTGTTCTTGTACTTGCCCATTAACACAGATTTATTGTGCCTTTACACCAATGAGTGCAAGTGTGCTTGACTCTAAAGGCTTGGACCAAACATCTCAGCATCAATAGAAAACTCTAGTGATTTCAAAGAGCTTTGCAGCAGAGTTTGTATCATCTGTGAGACAAACCTCCTGTACAAAAAAGATAGTCAGCATCAGATCTGCTAATTTTGACTCCAACTATTACCCTTCAAACCAGGGTTTATGCTAAAAGCAGATCTGATAATTACATCTGACTCTTTTTAAATTGAATTTAAACCGAATTAACTGAACTGGACACCTGATTCTTTCCAGGAGTGCCAATGGTCTCTGCTTGTTCAGAACAAGGCTTGAGCCCAGGAGATCCAGACACAGCCCTGTAACACTGGTGGCAGGTAGGGACACCAGGAATGAAGTCCAAGCCTGCTCCCGTGGGGAAAAAACACACCCTGTTGAAGGAATAAATATTCCCCAAAATTAGGGTGCTTTTGATAAATTTAAATATACACTGACAAAGAAAACCTCCTGGTTTGCATCAGTCTGTACCTTAATTCTTTGTGCCAGTTGCCATCTAAGAAGGCTTCACACCCCAATTAAGGTTCCTTTTTAGGCCAAAGACCATCCTTTTGTTAATCTGTATTAACGGGACATGTTTA
This sequence comes from Edolisoma coerulescens, assembly GCA_013397115.1. NCBI lineage: Eukaryota > Metazoa > Chordata > Aves > Passeriformes > Campephagidae > Edolisoma > Edolisoma coerulescens. The sequence goes on from VWZW01005681.1 coordinate 181,107, forward strand.
TAGCCCTGTTTATACCAGAACACAGCTCAGAGTTGTGATGTGTCCTCTGCTGTCTCAGTGATCCAGGGCAATATGAAATGTTGCTGGCAAATAAATTCTGACAGCCAGGGCTGTGCAGCTATTCCGACTGTCAGCGCCAGGTTTCCCACAAGCTCTGAAGTACAGCCAGCACTGGGCACCCGTTTTTGCAGACCCAAAGGAAAGGACAGCCTTTTCTCACTCTTTCTAATACCCACACAGGTTCAGATCTCAGAACTCTGCAATTCTACCTTATACAAATGCTTCTCTGTGAACTTTATTTTAGGTAAAATTGCCCTGCACTCCGTGTAATTGCACTGCTCATGCGGCTGAGGAACTGGATTTGGACTATGAATAGGATATAGTCATCCTTAATATTTTCCCAGTTAATGAGCTGTATTAAAATAAACCTGCAACTTCATCCATTAGCTCTCCTTTCTACAGAACAAGGGAAATGCAATCAAAACAGAAAAGGAAAAATTAGTTTTGGCTTCAAGGCATCTTTGTTTTAGTTTAGTTATGGCATCATCTAAAATCAGGAAACTCTCAACATCCTAAGACTGTTAATCACCTTCAATGGTGAGTAACATCACAGACTTGGGTGTCAATCTTGCTTCATATTTTTATTCCAAAGGCCTTATTTTCAACCATTGCAGTTCACCTTTGAGTGCCTGAGGTGAAGAGTTCTCAGTGTGAAAGCATTTGCCTTTGGCCAGATGGAAATATTCACCCATCGCTGTCAGATTTTTCTCATCTTAAACACCACTGTGGAAAGATGGAGAGAGACTGTTCTGCATTCAAACTCTCCACTCCCCTTTGGCTTTCTAAGCTAACTTTGAGGAAGACAATTGCTTAGCTTATTTTTTAATAATTCATGATATACAAGTACTACAGTGGCCTTCTCCTCCTCCTCCCCGCACTCCAAAAAAGTAGTGCTGGAAATTACTGTGTGCTTTATTTTTTCCAATGTACTCATTGCAAACTTGAACTCATCGATCCCTTCTCCATGCAATGACAAATTGTGACATATTTCTCTATTACTTTCAGTCACTTTTAGCTACAGACAAGTATCTAAGGAGCTTGAAACTGATGGTCCTAAAAAACCAGATGGGGATCTTCCTGCTAATGGCAGGGGGTTTTGCTCTCACAAAGGCATGAGACACCCAGATTTTGGCAAGAAGCTGCCATGTACCCATGGCCTGACTTGAGAAAACTTCATTCCAGCCATGCAGGACCCTCTCTATAAGTTCCACTGGCAGCACCTGAGCTGGGACCAAAGCCCCTCTACAGCTGCTTCTCCCACACCCACACCAGGTTTCCTCACCAGCTCAGCCCCAGGATTCCCATGGCAGAGTCTCAGGTGTCCTGATCCTCAAAATAATTTAATTCTGGTACAACAATTAAATAACAAAATCACAGCCTGAGCTGATGCCTCAGTGTTGGTCAGCGCTGGCTGATCCTTAAACGTCTGTTCTGCTGCCACTTTGTCCATCTGACAGCTGCTCCTGCCTTTGCTTCTCTTCCAGCAGAGCAGAGAATGGCCCAGTCCACACCTGGCAGTGCCCAGACAAATACCTGGGGAGCCTGGCCCCAAACTGCTCCACGTCTGCCTTTATCCGGAAAGGAGAACAAGACACACTTGTTAGCACAGAGTAGAATCAAGCACACAATAGCAAAAGCTGGTGTCCTGGACATGGCTGGCACAGGTTAGCCAGATTCATTCTGAGTTTGAAGTGAATTTTAAATTGGAGTGAGTGTACATGAATGAAAATCTCAAAGTCCGGCCTAGATCCAATGAAACTACATAGCCTTTGTTTTCAATATCTTCCTGCTGCATTTTACAGACTCACAGCATAACATGAGCTGGATATGAGAATAACCTGGGAGGACCCACCAGGATCACAGAGGCTGACTCCTGTCCCTGCCCAGACCCCCCACCAATCCCACCCTGTCCATCCCTGGCAGCGCTGCCCAAACGCTCCTGGAGCTCTGGCAGCCTCGGGGCCGTGCCCGTTCCCTGGGGAGCCTGGGCAGTGCCCAGCACCCTCCGGGGGAAGCAGAAACTTTCCCTGCTCTCCAGCCTGAGCCTGCCCTGGCCCAGCTCCAGCCGCTCCCTGGGTGCTGTCCCTGCCCCAGAGCAGAGATCGGTGCCTGCCCCTCTCCCCCTCACAAGAAAGCCGCAGCCCCTGCTGAGCTCTCCCCTCAGTCTCCCCTGCTCCAGCTGAACAGACCAAGCACCCTCAGGCATTCCTCCTTCAGCTTCCCCTCCAGACCCTTCCCCACCCTCATCCTCTCCTAAGCCAGTTGAAGACGCGGCAGCAGCTGATGGCTTCCTTGCCAGTTGCCCTCTGCAGTTCGCATTGTTTGGGCACAGGCCTAAACTGGGGACTACCCACAAGAACCTGGTGAGATCTGGCAGATGTGCAAGCGATTGCTGCTGCAGGAGAGGCAGTGCTGGCAGGGAAGAGCAGCTTAGCAGGCTGAAAGGATCACATCGACAACACACCTCCTCCTCTTCCTCACCACAGCTCAAACACAAAGCTCAGGGAGCCAATAGAAGCAAAATATTCCCTCAGCAGAGGTCTGGCTCCTTCAAACTTTTCAGAAGCTCCAAGTCTGCTTGCACGGAGCTGCTTCAGAGCCCAGGAGCTCTCAGGTGTGCAGGAGAAATGAACCAGGATTTCAGGAAACAGCTCTGCAATGGACAGTGGGAAGGGCTGGCAAATGCTTTTACAAAGGCAGTTCATATTGACGCTACAGTTTCTCTCTGACATATTAATCCACACACCAGCAACTGAGGAATGAGACCTCAATTCCAGCTTGGATCATCTGGCCTGGGCTTCCACATGGATAAGAAGTGCTGTGATAGTTCTCTATAGCAGCTTAATTTCAAAATCGCTGAAGCCTGAAAGCCTCAAATGAGTTTTCCCTTTCTGAAACAGAAAATAAAACTTCGAGATCCAACTGTTGAAAAGCTTCCCTAAATCTCCTGGGAATGACAGTGCAGTTCTATACAGCAACAACAGCCATCATGGCCATTATTCTTAATTAGAATAAAGCCTCGGCCATAGAAGATCGAATATGCTTTATGTGCAACCTTTCTTACTGTTAATCTTAAGGAAATACATATTGAAAAATTACTTTATTCCATACAGAGTACTAAATGTCCTAAAGCACACAGCACATGGATAGTAAATATTGAATTTGAGGGGTGGAGGACAAAAATTTGAAGTAACCCTCCCCCTGAACATTTAAAAGACAAGTCATAAGTAGAAACTGGAAGGTACCAACACTATCCAACAGCAAAAAAAGTGATTGGCAAGGTCAGACTGTTTCTCAAAGCAGCTTTTAAACACTGGTTTTACTGAAACTTGAGAAAGTTGCTAAGACAAGGCACAACAGAGTATTAAGAAATTTAAAAAAGCCTTAAGTAAAAAAAGGCTTTCCTCACAGGAAGCATGAAAACAAAATTGATTCTGCAATTGACCCAAGATATTTGAATTGACAGAATTAAACCTAGTGTGACCTCAGGAAAATTATGTAGGATAGTTTTCCAATATTAGTGTGTTGTCCAATTATACTTCTAAAAATGCATAAATCACCATTTTACCCAAATGCTTTCCAAAAATCTGGTTATCAGCAACACTCCCACACGGTGCTGGCTCAGGTCAAAGCCCCATTTATTTTAATTGCTCAACTGTCCTAGTTCCAACTGGTTGTTTAGGAAAGAGGATAATAAAAAAAGAGTGAGTAGCTGAAAAGTTCTCTCTCAACAATTTACACTGAGGGGGTTTCCTCAGCCAGGTGTGGTTTTATTTTCACAGCTCTTGATGGATTTCTTCTCCACAATTCAGAGTCACCTTGAAATCCAAATAAATTATTAGCTGCTGTACATCCTGCAGCAAGGGATTTCAGTGCTTAACAAGGTAAATGTTAAATTTTAAGATATTGTAAATTAATATATTATAGCACTGATGAGGAATGGTCAGCTCTGTCCCCTCAGTCTGTCTGCATTCAGTCGGTACTTGAAAAAAGAAAATTAATCCCCTTTAAAAAAAAAAAAAAATTAAGGTTACCCAACTGTGCATGTATTTAAAAATCTGTTACTGCTGTGCAAGAGTAAGTTCAAGAGTAGGCAAAATACCACATTTTTGACTCTAACAATGAGTAACACCTGAACAAGGTGAAATGAATGATTTTCAGGCTGGTTTATGCTTTGGCCTTCAGTTTTGAGGAATTCCTCTGTTATGCCCTGACTTGCCTGAAGATGGTACTGGCATCACACAGAGCTCCCTCCCGGCTCCAAAGCACTGCATCACAGCTCAAACACCTCCTCTTGTCATCCTCAGTGCAGAGCTGAAACCATCTCAGGCAGCTGTTCTGAATATTTAAATCCTGTTTCTTTTCTAATTTACAGTAATTTAAATATAAAATAGTAAGTTCTTCATGGTGCATTATTGTGCAAATAGCATTTAATGAACCTATTTTTCTGCAGCTCTAACTTAGCTTCCCAGAGTGAGCATTGCTACAGGTGGGAAAATAATGGATGTTTCAGTTTGGATGTATCCAAACCTTTAAAAATGGAGAGTGGCTTGGTTGACTTTTAACAGAACTTGAGGATGGAAAAGGAGAGAGAAAATGGTGAGGGGAAAAGCATCCCTGCCTTGGGGCAGCCTGCAATGCATCATTTACCACAAAATAGACTATTTAATGCAAAAACGCTACACAAAACCACTGAAAAATGCTGTTTGGATGAAGAAATGAAGAAATATTTAAATTTAGGGGTTATTTTTTTCATGCAGTATTTCACTTTGAAACAGATGATGAAACGCTAACCACTTGCTTGTTTCTGGAGAGATTTATTAATTTTTTTTATAAAAGAACTAAATCCTTCTCATTTAGGAGCAGGAAAACTGAGAGGAGTGATGAAGATCACTGGAGATATATATATTATATATATGTATGATGCAGGTTATATATAAGTTACAGATGAAAAACATAACTTAGAGTCAACTGATGTCACTGAGCTTAAATGGCTTTGAATGTACATTTTTCAGCTTTCATCTTTTTAGTCTTTATGTAAATTTGATAATTTTAACCTTTATATCGTTTTATGTAATTGATTGATGTGCCAACAGAATATGAGCTTGTTTTAAGGCAGAAGAAATCCACAAAAAAAAAAAAAAAAAAGATCCTGAATGTCCTAATCTTCTAATAATGAAAATGTAAAGGATTTTTGTTTAAGCCAAAAAAAAAAGAAATAGATTTGTATGTGCCAGGCAGCAACCTGAAGTCTAATGGGAAATCTCTTTTTAGTGCTGCTGGAGACAAAGATACAAGGCCTTGAGTGACAGACTGTGTTCACCTTGTGCTGAAAACTGAGGGTGTGAGGGAATATTCTAATGCCTACTCAAATAGGGGGACAGACTTGTTTGGATCAGGATGTTTTTTGTGCTGTAAAATGCCTCATTTTTGGGTATCAATGATGACCTTGTTCATACACATGTGACGCTGAATAGAAAAGCCAAATAAACCAACAACCCAACATATCAAGGGACAGGGCAGAAAACAAAAAAATTATCCACATTTTATAATTTTCTACTGTGGTGGCAATGAAATTTCACCTTGGAAAGAACAACTGTATTATAACAGAGAGCAGACTCAACTAATCTAATCCAAAACACCTAGAGAAAAAAAAAACCCAACAAACAAAAAACTAAACATACATTACTATCTTCACTGACTTCAGGGACTTCACTGGACACTGAATAACTCGTTCACATCTAACAGACACATTTTTCTAATAAAAAGCCAAAAATGCACCATAAATTTTCACAAAGATTCATAGATGTATAATAAAGATTTAGGAATATTTCCTTGCAATGACAGCACAAGGGGGAATGGCTTCCCAGTGCCAGAGGGCAGGGCTGGATGGGATATTGGGCAGGAATTGTTCCCTGGGAGGGTGGGCAGGCCCTGGCACAGGGTGCCCAGAGCAGCTGGGGCTGCCCCTGGATCCCTGGCAGTGCCCAAGGCCAGGCTGGACATTGGGGCTTGGAGCAGCCTGGGACAGTGGGAGGTGTCCCATGGGTTTTAAGATCCTTTTCAACCCAAACCATTCTGGTATTCCATGACTTTATGAAGTTTTGAGAGAGAAGTTGTGGCATCTAAGTATGGATCTTCCAAATTAGGAGTGAAGTCAGGAAAAGACATAACTTGTAAGCTTTCAAGGGTTGATTTTTGAGTACCATCACATAGAGATTTGTACAATACCTTCCCCTTCTGAGGTGACCCCACAGACTAGAAATAAACCCCATAAAATTAATTGAGCTCCCCATGAAACTTGGAGGAAGGGTCAAAATTATTTTTTTTCTCCCAGGTCAGTAGTGAGACACACCATCACAAAAACCAGCCAGAAAACAGATCTTGACCTTTCCCCTAATCCAGCTCTCTGTATCAATTTCCATTCCAGCTCTGTTTTCACAAAGATTAAACAAAAGGACTGGATGGCAACTCCATCTGCTGCCAAACTTGTAGCCAACACAAGTCTGAGATTACCCCTTAGTTACTGAATAATTTACATCCTTCCCTATATCATACTAAATATCTGAAGGATTTCATGCTTCTATAGTTATATATTTCTGGATTTTTGTCCATATTCCCTATTTTTCATTCTTTCAGTGTTGCTGAAAGGAGCAAATCTTTTCCAATTGAAGGAAGGAGAATGCCAAAATGGCAACATCATGGTTTCACTTGCAATTATATAAGTTTTGAGTACCCAAGTAGGATCCTGAATATTAAGCGTTATTTGAAAAATGTTCTCTTGGACCAATTATTAATTGCCCTGATTTAAACACTTCTTACTGATCTTTTATGTCCTATTAGAAGAATCATTTAAGCACTGGAATCTTCTATCTTTCCTTTATTCTATATGACCTGAAATCTGTTCTTCAGTACAAAACACATTATCACTTGCCTATTTTCTTCTTATTTGTGAACTTATATCTTTTGATGATATTTTTGTTTGCTTGCATCTCCTTTGAAATTTGAATTCTTGGTCACTGAGATTGTTGTGATGTAGCTTCAGCTCAGCTGCACTTCATATTTTTCTGAAAGACAGGTAATAGAATGTAATAGTTCAGTGTGAGGCACAAAGGTTATTTGCTGTTCTTTGCATCATGTGCCCAAAAAGTCTTCTCAAAATACTTGTTTGTTTAAAAGATGACTTGAGAGGTTTTGTTGTTGCTGCATGCATTTCCTATAATGGGGATTTCATCTTTTCAGACCATGTATGCTTTGAATGGATCCATTCAGGAAGCATTTCTCTGAGTTACTGATGGCTCTAAATTAACACAATAATAACTGGAAATAGCTCTGACCTCCTGTGCTTTCGTGATTTGTCTGGAAGGCTCTCCACAGAGGACAGCATGGACAGGAGAGCTGTGCTCTTGTTACACTACAAGGACACACATCCCTTCCCTTCCCTTCCCTTCCCTTCCCTTCCCAGAAATGGCTGGAGCCAAGAAAAACACTCCATTTATGGGATTCCTTTAGGCACAGGGGCCTTTGGGAGTTAGTCCCTCCACAGCTGTTACACACGACCACACCACTATATCTCTGTCCTATTTAGGATTTCTGTGCCAGAAAGAAATCCTGACTTTGTAGGGGAAAAACACGATGCAATACGCAGGTGAAGGGATGCAGCAGGACACAGTGCACTTAATATGCTTAATTACATTGCAGAGTCAGGGCACTCCTGGAGGCTGAGAGCCCGAACAATGAAATTCTGAGTCCTGCTGTCAAAGAACTGCCAGAGAAGAACACAGATAATTGACATAATTCTTCCTTTCTGGCCACATTTAAGCTGTGTGATGCTCTTATTAAGCTCAGACTTTTACCTATTCCTTATTTCTTTCTTGAAAGAAGGCAATAAATGCCTTCTTCAGGAAAGCAGGGGAGTCCACGGATTCTGAGCCAGACCCTACAGACTTGTACAGAACCCTTAAGGTTGGAAAAGCCCTCCAGGGTCATCCAGTCCAAGCTGTGCCCCATCCCCACCTTGTCCCCAGCCCAAAGCTCTGAGTGCCACCTCCAGCCCTTCCTGGGACACCTCCAGGGATGGGCACTCCAAACCTCCCTGGGCAGCCCCTGCCAAGGCCTGAGCACCCTTTCCATGGAAAAATGAAGTATAAAGGCTCTCACAACAAAGAATGTACATTTTCCCCGCTCTCAAACAGTTAAATCTGTCTTGTCTTGACTGATTTCAAGCCGATTCCCAAACATTCATTTCTATTCCCTGCAATTTCATAGGTGCTCAGAAAATAACTCCCAGTTTCTAACTCCATCCTGGGCATCATGGGACTAAAAGCTTTTTTGTGTAGCACACACATTTCTTGCTGTGCTGTAAATCCACCACAATTTGCATCCGCTTGTCCAGTTGACTGAGCTAAGAAATCTACTCCCTGTTCTCTTACCTAGAAACCAAAGCCAAGCACTCGGACATGCAAGATGAATCTAAACACAAATTTTGGAGTTCTGCTTTCGTATCTCCCTAGAAATCCACCCTAAAAATTATTTTGCTTACTGGAAGCCTGACTGTAAACTTCTTATGGCTGTAATTCCTGATTTCAGCCAATTCAACAGCAGCATTTCTCAGTGATTTTTATTTTAATCAACGTGTGTAAATTGTAATGGCCAGTTAATTGGCGGCCAGTTAATTGGCAGGTTTGTATTTCAATATTCTTCTTGATATACTGAAAGTATCCAAGACTACAGGATTCCTCTCCATATTTTTTTTTAAGGCAATGTAGTTTATTTACATGCTTTAAGTAATGCAGCTGCATCCAGGAATGCATTCTAAAAATTCTGCAATTACCAAAAAATTGTTTCAAAGAAAGCTGTAGCCCCCATTTCTTTTAAGTTATTACTGAAAATAACAGTAATGTTTGCACTTACAACTGTGCAGCATTTTTGTAGCCTTAATTTTTAAGCTCATCCAGCTCTCACTCTTCACCTTTGTATGTGTTGCATATTAATATTATTATTCTTGGCTCTGTTTATAGCTTCATGAAAACTGTACAACCTACTTTAGTATTCTTTAGTCCTTAACAAGTGAGACTGGGAATTGAGGAGTAATCAGTAATGGTTATCTGCCTTTCCTATTTAAAAACAATAATGATGTTCACTCATCCTGAACAAGGCCTTTAATTAATCATTGTAGTAATGCAGACTGAAGTCCCAGTGTTACTATCACTGACGCATAACAGTAACATTAAGTCCTGCTTAAATGCTTTTATTCTGTAAAATAAATCTTTACATCAAGTCCCAATAATTTAGTGAAATTAAAATATAGCCCCATTATTCTAGTTCTTACAAAATCTTCAAGCAGGCGTGTTATTTTCAGGCAGGTATTGTTTTTATCCTGTGAGAGCTGACAACTATCCTATTTAAAGGATATATTTTCAGGCAGTGCATAAATATATTTTTATATATATATTCTCAATACATTTTCCTCATATATATATTTAATTCTTAAATTCAGAGACAAATTTCTCCTTCTACAAGGTTTTTCACTCCATTTTGCAACATATATCTAAATTCCACAAAGTGTAGCTTAACCTCCAAGTTTGTTTTTTGGTTTAAGACTTCCCTGATTTAATGGGCATGGGAGGAACCCAACTTTGTGCATTACCTCACATGCTGGTACCCTGACTGACTGAAATGCAATCTTCACCTTCTATTTAGATATGTTCCTCTTCTACTACTAGCTAATAGCCTAATTAGATTAAAAGCTACCCAGTGCATCTTTTTCCACGTGAATAATTCAAATGAAATGACTAATTAAATTCTTCAGGGAAGCACACAGCTATTTATGCTGCTGCCTCGGAGTCCCCATCACAGTGGCCACGCACACATCTCCTTGTTCTGTCACATTTCACAACATCCCCCCAGGTTGGGAGCACTGCACAAGGAAGTGCTGTGCAGCTGAATTCTCTGGAGAGCAGGAATCAGTTGTGCAGGGACTCAGCAAACTCCAGTTTCTAAGCAAGAAAGAAAACAAAACTGAAAGGAAAGGCATTTCTGCAGCAGCCTGAAATGTAAAGGGCCACATTTCATGTACACTGTGCCCTATACAGTGTCTGACTCTGGAGGCAATGAATTACACAGACTTACTGGGGTGTTCAACAGCTATTTAGCTGGACTCCACACACATTTATTTTTACAGGATTTGATACTTTTTTTTTTCCCTCAGGCCTTGCCACAGCTACTCAAGGAAACTTTGGGGAGTGTCAGCTTTGCTTTCCTTCCTAGATTTGCCACAGTTGTCATTTAACATTCTGGTCCTGCCAATAGAGGAGTGAGTCAGCAAGGCACAGAGACGACAGTGTTAAAATGAAAATCAAAAATAAAAGAAAAAGAAAAGAAAAAAAAAAAAGAAAGAGAAAGAAAAGATGCAGGAAAGGTTCTTAGGCTCCTGTTGGGTGACACGGCATTCCAGAGCCAGGGACTGTGCTTTGCATTCCAGGCAGTTGTGGACAAATCTCTTGACCTCTGAGCTTTCAGTACCAAATTAGCAATTGTGGATGCTGACTTTTCCCTACCCAGATCATCAGGTCACAAACACAGGCATCAGTCAGTGCCTGTGAGGCACCTTGGTAATGCAGAAATCAAAGCACTAAGTATTTGTCTAGCTGGGTAGAAACCTGGTATCAAGCTCTCAGCATGAAAATGGAATCTGACTTTTAATGAGGAGATTTGGATAGGTGGTCCCGTTTTGAACTTAAAAACACTGAGAAACACTTTCCAAGTATATTTTTGTCCTTTTAATTAGGGCCTTTTCTCATTTTTCCAATCCCTTTCAACAACCCTCTAATATTTTTTCAGCCCTGCCTTTTGAGGGGCAGGCACAAAGTGAGGCAGATATACTGAACAAGGGGATATCAAAGCCTGAATTTCCCCTGTCGCTTTAACCACATGAAAGCTCTCCAAATGTATTCCCTTGCTCCTCTTAGTGGTTTGTATAATGAGATCAGTGGAAGTGAACACTAACATCTCCCTGTTCCATTTGCAGCTGCTGAGAGCTGAAGGATAGCTGTGCTATGGTAATGATTCTATTTGAAAAGGGAATATTTGCTACTGCATTCTTTCTTACAGGGCTTTTTTTTTTTTTTTTTTTAATGTTCTGACTGTGTTCTCAGTTTTGGGGAGGAAAGGGAGGCAATAGAAGAGCACTAGAGAAAAGGATGATCCCTGCCTCGAAAATTTAAAATCTGATGAGAAGGAAAGAGGACAGAACTAACTGGTGGTCTCAGAGGACAGAGAAAAATTTATGATAGGGTAAGGAGGAAGGAAAGTCTGTGGTTGCTCATCAAAGCAACTTTGTCTGGAGCTCTGATGTCCAAAATAACTTGTGCCAGTCTTCAGAACTGGAACCAGTAAAGCTCTGCAAGAATCAGAGAATCCCAGAATGGTTTGGGTTGGAAGGGACCTTAAAGTTCATCCAGTGCCACCCCTGCCATGGGCAGGGACACCTCCCACTGTCCCAGGCTGCTCCAAGCCCCAATGTCCAGCCTGGCCTTGGACACTGCCAGGGATCCAGGGGCAAGTCCTGTCCTTGTCTCAAATATTCCTGACATGCTCAGCACCCTCCCTACAACATCCTGTATAAAGCAGCTCTTCACATGATTACCTTCCATACATATAAAGTGACTTAACAGTTTCAGATATGTTCCACTGGTAAAGCCATGATAGCAATAAAACAGTGCCCAAAAAGGCTCCCAAACCTGACATAAAATTGGATTTTTTTGCTGTATTCTGCACACATCCTGCTGTGATGCCACTCCAGGCTATAGAAGCTGCTGCTTATTCACAAGTATGGAATGCTTATGCAAGAATGCACCAGCGCTCCCCGACAAGATGCAAACAGTTTTCCTCAGAAGGGGTGTTTTATGATATGTGGATTTTTATGGAAAAGACAAAATACACAGACTTTCCCTTTGATAAGTTCTGGCTGAGAAGCAATACAATTATTTTTTATTTTTATACAGATTTTCTTCTCCAGACAGAGTAGCCAGGGGGTGTGTCCTTTTAACATATTATTTTCTCTAATAATACCCAATTTTGAGAGGCTTACTCCCACTCCTGGGCAGTGCAGTTGTTAGTACCTCTTCAGGGATCACTATAGCTTAATCTTAGTTCTGAAGGAGAGTATCAGTAGAGCTCTTTGAATAACTTATTTTTTGATTCAGGAGCTGAACCAGGCAATAAAAACTAAGAAAAAACTATGCAGATCAAATTAAAACTAAAACTTGCCACTTTTTCCGCATCAGTTCTAGAACTTCAGGAGTTTAATTGATTTTGCTTTGCAACTTGTAATGGCCCCATTTTGTTTCAGGGATCTCTTTGAAAAGCAAAGGAAAATAGAGAGGTAAAATTCTTAAACTGTGGGTAGATAAAATTCTGGTTGTATTTTATTGTTGGCTCAAAAGTTAGTCCAAGGCAGAGTAAGAGAAGAGATTGAATCTAAACCATCATCTTTAGGGAATTGTCAGCCTTGTTGATGCTGTCTCCGCTTTACTAATTAATTATTTTATGTCTGAACACAATCTTGCAGAAGTCTGCATGTAGCTGGCACTGACTGAATTCAGAGGCAAAATCCAGAATAAAACTACAAGAGGTCTTGTAGGAAAGCTGTAAAGAAGATTTACACTGACCAATCAAACACACAAACAGGTAACAGTTACTAACAGCTGAGCTCTGCCATCCAAATACACATAAATGCCAAATAATCAAGAGATCTGTCTCGTTTGTGAGGCTCAGTGAGTTAACTGTTCAGAACCAGACTGGCATCAGCTCACAACCTACTGAGAGTGATGCTGGAGTATCACCTCGTAGCATTCCATGACCATATCTTCCTCAGAAATATCTCTTAGCAGCATTTTACTCTTTTGAATCAGAGAAATCAGACATTTAGGAACATTGTTAATTCTTGCTCTCTAATTACAGCATGATCTAAGTGACATGTGGGCGCTTAACATACAAGAACAGCTCCTGGGCAAAGAGCATGGAATGGGGTCTTTGAGGTACTACACAGTTTTGGGGGTGCTTGTGTTAACTACACCAGGTTAAAGAAACCATACATTAGAAAATACATCCACCTCTCACCTTCCATGGAACCATAGGATGGTTTGGGTTGGGTTGGGAGGGACCTCAAAGCCCATCCCATTCCACCCCCTGCCATGGGCAGGGACACCTCCCACTGTCCCAGGCTGCTCCAAGCCCCAATGTCCAGCCTGGCCTTGGGCACTGCCAGGGATCCAGGGGCAGCCCCAGCTGCTCTGGGCACCCTGTGCCAGGGCCTGCCCACCCTCCCAGGGAACAATTCCTTCCCAATATCCCATCCAGCCCTGCCCTCTGGCACTGGGAAGCCATTCCCTGTGGCCTGGCCCTCCAGCCCTTGGCAATTGTCTCTCTCCATCTTTCCTGCAGCTCCTTCAGGCCCTGCAAGGCCGCACTGAGCTCCCCCCAAAGCTTCTCCTCTCCAGGCTGAACAATCGCAGCTCTCGCAGCCTTTCCTGCCAGCAGAGCTGCTCCATCCCTCTGCTCATCCTGGTGCCTCCTCTGGGCTCTCTGCAGCAGCTCCAGCTCCTTCCTGTGCTGGGCCCAGGGCTGGACACAGCATTTTGGTCACAAAAATCTCCCAGATTTAGGCAAGGGTGAGTTGTTTCTAGTGTTAGTCGATCAGCTGTTGGTACCTGTGAATGTGCCAGCACTTGTTAGTTCATCTGAATATAGAATAGAAAAAACACTTTTCCCTTGTTTTTTTGTAAAGGCTAGATGCAGTATGTCATTTAACATAGTCAGAAAAAAAAAAAAAAATGGATCAAACACCGAAATAGTTGCTTTGTTTGCCACTCAGAGAACAATGCCAGTTGTCAGCATTTGAATTATTATAGAGCCATTTGACATGTGTACAAAAAAGACTGTGCATTCTTGACTTGCCTTGTATTGCATCAGCAAATAGAATTACTTAATAGGATTACTATCGTTATATTGTACATTTCTATTCCAGTTACAGCCTTTGTACGTTGCCTCTCTTTGTACTTTACACATGTAACTATATTATTAAAATGAAAAATAAAACATTGAAGTGCAGGCTGCTTGGTTAAAAAATATTTATATGATATATTTCAAACATATTTTGAAACCTGAACAATTATGGTAAAACAATACTCCACATGCTAAAATTTATTTTTCATTTTTTCACAGAATCCAAGTTGCACAGATTGGTTTGACTCGGAAGGGACTTTAAAGGTCATCTCATTCCACCCCCTGCCATGGGCAGGGACACCTTCCACTGTCCCAGGCTGCTCCAAGCCACATCCAACCTGGCCTTGGACACTTCCAGAGACAGGGCAGCCACAGCTTATATCAACACTAAACCTGTTATTTATGCTATGTAGTTAAAAAGTATGGATCAATCAAATTCATTATTTGAAAGATCATTATTTCTCTTGGTCTGACCCAAAGGAAATCAGAGCAAAAATGGGATGTTGCTCATGGGGAGGAGTGAAAACTGAAATCACTCAACAGTGAATGGGCACAGTGTGGGGGATGTTCCTCTCAGGATGTCTGATCGTGGTTGTGTTTTTAAGCTGAAAGCTGGTAATAGCTACCATTTGAATTTTTGGCAAATAAGTTATTGCAGCTGTAGTTGTTCACATGCATCACTAACTGCCAAGGCATATATGGAAAAAACCCCTGTCTTTTGCAGGGTATTTCATAGCTCTTCTGCTAGAAGACTTACTACCCCAAGCTATGAAAAATTTCCCCATTCCAAAGTATTTCCAACCCTCCAATAAAACAAAAGTCCAACTGTACCTATTGGAATTCTTCACAGTGGTTAGAAGCAACCATCACTTCCATATACAGCATGGGATTATAAATTATATTGAAATATCATTCAGTTACAGTCATTCTCTAACACTGCAAAGAGATGGATGGTCTCCAGGGTAAGGTTGTCATAAAAAGGAAAATCAAACCAGCTGAATAATACAATAAGTCTGTGTATCAAGCCAGCTCAACCAAGCAGTGATAAGAGCTGTGGCAGGCTTTGAGGAGCTGGCTGACAGATTTCATTTGTCTGAGTTCAGATCCTGCCCCGGTGTCATATGTCATATCCTCCCACCATCCCTTTGGTGTTCTACCAGCACCCCTCCAGGTGCTGTCAGGGGATTAGAAGGAGTCTGCCAGTTAAAATGCTTGAATGGATAAGTCAAGAGGACAAGTAAAGAGCCCATTTCATTTCTTTTTGGGATTTTTTATATGCCACAGAATCGACACATCTTTTGCATTTGGCTCTGGGATTACACATCTATTAAACTTTAGGACATGAATGCGTAGTGCAGAGTTGAAATGGGACATTTGACATAAATAGGAATGAGAATGTAAAATGAAGATGATTAAGCCCTTTGACAATATCAAGGGTTATCTTTAAATCTGTGACAACTGATGTAACATCTGGAGCTATGTATCAGTTATTACCAGTGTCCCCACAATTTAAACACAAACCCATATCCACCTGCACAAAATAGAAGTTTCCCTGTGTTCACTGCAGTGTTTCCTCTGTGACTTCATTTCCTCATGGATTTTAACTACTTTTTGCATTCACTCCACCGAGATAACAGACAATCCCAGAATCATTTGGGTTAGAAAAGCCCTCCCAGCCCATCGAGCCCAAGCTGTGCCCCATCCCCACCTTGTCCCCAGCCCAGAGCTCTGAGTGCCACCTCCAGCCCTCCCTGGGACACCTCCAGGGATGGGCACTCCAACCCTCCCTGGGNTGGTGACTATAGGGAGTTATATTTTACAGGCCTGTCCAACGCACATTCCTGAGTCAGCTCTGAATGAGTTTTGAGAAATAATTCAGATTACTAAAGCAGGTATCCAGTGACACCTTGGCGCATAAATATCCAGCTGATGATTCACCCACCCTGCACCTGCTGTGGCTTCTCTGGATGTCCTGGTTACAGTGCTGCTTCCAAACCAGCACCAGGTACCTGTGCTCAGGCTGCTGCACCACGCCGTGCACAAACACAGCTCAAGAGCTGCTGTGCTCAGTTTTGGGCAGCAGCTCTGATGTGTTAAACACCTCAAACAACCCAATGTATGTAGAACAATGTATTTCCCTCTGCTCCAGCTCAGCAGGAGCAAGGGCTGGAGCACCATGAGCAGCAGTTGTCAACACAAGCACACAGACACACTCCCAAAATCCACCACTCTCCATCCTGTGCCCTTCCAGGGATGAGAACATGAACAAATCCTCCTGTCAGGAACCTCAGGGCTTCAGGTTTTGAGCTTCAAGCTCCAGCAGACACAAATTGCCATCTCATTTTACACAACTCTCTGCCCCACATTTGCCTATACAAAAGATATGTAAAACAATAAAAACCCCAATTTAAAAAAAGTAATCAAAATAGAACATTTTGTGAGTAAAATTCAGCATCACACCTTTGATATGAAATCCGTTATAATTTGAAAATCTAACGTAAAGCTTGCAACTGTTTCAGAAAGCATTCTCCATGAGCACTGGATAGGTGCAAGTTTTAATTGCAAATTCTTTGCTTACAGAAAGAAATCTTTTGATGTTATCAACACCCTGAAAGGAAATGGGAAAGGATAGACTACAGTTTAAAATTTAATGGCACTTTTATTTCAGATCAAAATTGAAGGTTTTGCATAGCATTTGTGGTCGAGTCCAACAGGTGTCTAAAATCAAGGGAATAAAATTCAAGTCCCACACTATTCATAAAAAAAATATTTACATATATATCTCTCAGCAAATGTCACTTTATATCTATTGAAATGACAGGAATATTCATTCCCATAGCAGTTCTGAGCTTTTTGATCATATACAGATCTCCTGGAGGAGGTGGACAAAGACAAAGGGCAAATATCCAAAAATTGCTGTGCTGCAAAATGCACCTGAGCTGCGGATCACAACAGAGACACAGCAGCCCAACTGTAGAAGAAAAAAGAATTCTAAAATTCCAGTTCACATCTAGTCAAGACATAGGCTTCTACATTTTCATTTTTATTAATTTAAAAATCTTTATCTTTCTATTTGTGAGCAAAAATAAAAGTGTATGTGAATGAAAATGTCTGGAGGGAAAAAAATCCAGTAACTGAAGCTGCCTTTAATCAGCAGCACTCAGGAATAAAATAGCTGCCAAAAAGCTGTTTCAGTGCATTGGAGTTACCAGTCCAGGCTGATGCCAGAATGCCTCTGGCAATGTTGCTTTGACACCCTGGTAATGTCTGCAACTTGTCAGCAAGGGTTTTATTGAATCATCTTGTCACCAATTCCAGCTTTTATCAAGTTAACTTAAACAAATCCACCACTTAAAATAGAAAATATATTTTTTTCCGTGGAGTAAGTCTGGCTACAATATCTTTGAAATCTCATTTTCCTGTCTACATCTAGGACCAGATTTGTGTGTGGAAGACAGAAGAAAAGATAAGCACCTTTGTTTTTTTAATTTAAAAATGTATAAAATGGTAAAACGAAACTATTTTTCACTCCCAAGCTTTAAAAGCACTGCCTTTTAAATAATGTTGATCTTAGCCAAAATGAGAAAGAAAAGCAGCTGGTGGGTGGTGGAAGATTTAACACCAAAAAGAAGCTCTCTAAAAGAAACAATATTTTTAAAGAGTTTACACTTGGTACTGTCAGTCATGTTTTGAAATTTGGCACCTTTGATGCCTTAGGTTTGCAAAATCAAATAAAACAAAACAATTAAGTGTAATAGTGGAGTCAAAGGATGTATATGAAAGATGACACAAAACCCCACATGGCAGCAGCAGATGGATTGATGGCATGACACAGCTGTCAGGGTGACTCCAACCCTGGAAAAACTGGAATTGCCAGAGAGGAGGTGCCCTGACTTCCTAAGAGAGCACAAACTGCAGCAGGGACTCCTGAATGAACACACACCCACGTGTCCTAAACGTGGACTCTGGGAGAACAGCAAACCACAACATTTGCTTTCATCTAGGCCCTTATATTATACAAAGGTGCAATCAAAATGCCTGGAAATGTTTCAGCAATTTCTAATTAAAATATTTGAAAAGCATCCTGACATAAGCCTCTGCCTTCTCTTCACTAAAATAAACATAATTTCAGCAATCATAGCAGATTAAATCCTGTGTCTAAGATGTTTTTTCACTCCTAATTCTAATTTTAAGCTGCTAAAAAATAACCTGATAAGAAACTAAAACTGACAACATTTTTTTCCAACTATTGTTGACTTTCTTAAACTAAATTATGCTATTTTTGACCAATTTGGCAGAAATTGTGGTTCATCTCTCAGGGATATCAGTCTCTTGGGCAGAGCAACCCCAGACTAGGAGGGGAAGAGTGGATGCACAGCCATATTCCAGCAAACTTTATGGATTACAGAGAGCTGCTGTGTCTCCTGGCTCTGAACTCAAGGTATTTGGGTCAAGCTTGAGCTTCTTAAACTTTCAGAAAACTGGGAAAGTTTATATAGCTCTCAGAGGAATGGGCCTTCCTGTGTTCTTCTGGGTGAATAAACACTACGATTGTCTTGAATGAGCTGTTTTGAGTCACTTGAATTAGCAGGAACTCCCAAAGGAAATTTTCCTACTCGTGACGAATTCAGGTGGGATCGCTGTGTAAGCACAGTTTTAAAAGAGAAGATTGTGACTACAGGATTTAGCCTGCGAATGATTAATCCCAGTTTTGTGCACCTGTGACTAAGAAGGGAGGCAGCAAAAGTTCCTATAGTGAAATGTTTGAAACAACCTGCAAAATGCCTCTCCAATAATCATACTCCCCATCCATGAAGAGGATTTGCTGAAGTTTTACTGTTCAAAATGGGGTTTTACACTGTCCTAACTGACCTGCTTTGCCAGCCAGACCCCTCTAATCAGAACCTTAATTCTGAAGAAAACTCACCTCCACTGGTCACATGTGAAGGCAACCAAATACCCAACTAAACCTGTTGGCATTTGAATTCTTCCTCTTCTCTTTCAAAAATAAAGAAGTATCTCCATGGGCACACATAAGGGAGGCCCTGGCACAGGGTGCCCAGAGCAGCTGTGGCTGCCCCTGGATCCCTGGCAGTGCCCAAGGCCAGGCTGGACATTGGGGCTTGGAGCAGCCTGGGACAGTGGGAGGTGTCCCTGCCCATGGCAGGGGGTGGGATGGGATGGGCTTTAAGGTCCCTTCCCACCCAAACCATTCTGTGATTCTGTGATGATACTGTGAAAATACTCTGCCGTCTCACCTGAGCTGCATAGCTGATTTTCTTTCAAGAGCTAACTAAAATATCATCATGGATTTTCTTCTTCAAAATCCATCAGCTACCACAGGACAGAGTAGATGGGCTAACTTCATGCCTCAGCTGGAAGAGTTCATGATTGTTCTGCAAGACTGACTTACAGGTTATCTTGATCACTGGAGAGTCAGTCAAATTCATTAAGTTCCAAATCTCAGTAAAGTTACTAAACCCTTTGGATTTCTAGCAAATACACAATCCCACGTTTTGACCTTCTTTCTCTGCAATTTACAGCAAAGGCCGCATTGCTCACCTTAAGAACTCCCCTTGCACAGAGAAGCCAAAGCATGAAAAGTATCAGTTGGTGGGTTCCCTCCGCCTTCAGCAGGAACACAAAGCCATTCCTCACACTTCAGTCAGCTCCATCTTCAGCTGGTTCCTTAGAATTCCAAATTCCTCAATCCCACCATTGCTCACTTCCTGCAGATACCAGCACAGAACTTTATCTGAGCAAGGTGGGAAAAATAAAGGGAAAGCTGATTTCAAAATCATGAGCTGAATGGGGTTGGTTTAATAAGGAACTTATTCAGGAACTCCACATATGCAATTTAGTCCATGTCTAGCTATATTTTATTCATCTAAATTAGCTTTATTTAGGGTGAGAATGGGATTCTTAAGGACCCTCAACACTACAAGATGTGAATGACTGAACAAGTCTTAAGTGTTGATTCACAAACATTACAAATTCAGCTCCTTAAATCTGTATCTGTATACAGGAAATTATTTTTGTTTACATAATTATAAACAACATAAAAGTACAGAAACTTGTACTGCAGTCAAAAGGGGTTTTTCATAGGTTAAAGCACTGTCTACGATATATTTTTTCCCTATAAATAAAATCAAGCCCAGAATTTGCCCAAACACAAAGACATATTTAATTGGATATACAAAACAGTCTCACAGGAAGCAGACACCATTAGGATACTCTGTGTGTCCCCTTTGATATGCAGAAAATCCATATTTTTCCAGTTTTATAAAAGAAATGGACACTGCACATACTACTAACATGTTTTGGAATAAGGTTTTACAAAATCTCAGATTAGTATTCATGTGACACTAAAAAGTCACCAATCTGCCCTGGATAAGAGATGTCTAGAACTAGGATCCTTCTTCTTTTTAATAAACAAAACCTTTTTATTCATGGAAAAAGATGAAAAGATGGAATGTTTCGCTTGCATTGTGAAATTTGAAGGAATGACAAGTCTCTTAATACCAGCCTGTGAAATATCAGATTGCATCTAGAAAGGTTTAAAGAGTTTATTAATCTTCAACAAAGAACAGAGAAAAACTCAGAAGCACTCAGTGTATTTTGGAGCAAAAAAAATATTACTTATGAAACTTATAGTCATTAAAAAGGAAATGGGATTTTTCCCATAAACTTCCATTGGCATTAGAGCAGTCCTCAGTTCCTTTGATCACACCAAAAAACGTTGAAGTACATGAAGAGAAGTAATACTGTAATATCTTATGCTAAATTCAACTTTTTTACTTGTTAAGCACTATTTGTTCTATCTGGTTAACTTTGAGAAGTTTGGAACTAGAAATGCCTCTTCTCCTGGCCTTTCCCTTTCTGCAAGTATATTGAAAAATTTTGAAAACAGTCCAGAGAGTTTTCATTAAGAAAGGGATGTCAAAGGTATGTCAGGAAAATCTCCAAGGAAAGTTTAGTAAATGTTTCTCCATTTTTAATAATAAATATTGATTATTTAACAGCAAGGCTTCCAGATGCTGAAATGGCAAAAACACTGCTGGCAGCAAATCAACACAGTTGGAACTGTCTACACTGAGTATTAGAAAATAAAGCTAAGTGCAGTAATCTTGGGAATAATTTTACTTCTCTAAGTAAAATGCCTCAGCCTACATTATCTTACTTTTAATTATTTCATGGTCACCAAATTCACTTTGTGCTGATGTTGTGCTTCAGCCAAGGATTGTTTCCAATCAAACCTGAAGTTAAAAAAATAATTAAAAAGTCACAGAGGATGCAGCCAGGTGGAGTCTGGGCAGTTCCCAGGAAACAATGGACAGGACAAAAGGAAACAGCCTCAAGCTGCGCCAGGGGAGGGTCAGGTTGGACATCAGGAAGAATTTCTCCATGGAAAGGGTTGTTATTGAAATGCTTCTCATCAGTGTTTGTTCTGAAAAGAAAGGTGTAGAAGGAAAAATTGTGACATTGGGTTGGCTCTTGGTTTGTATTTATTGATTTAAAAATCCATTTAACCTTAACTTGTTCAGTGCCTTATTATGCACAAGGAACGTGACCTAACCAGTGCTGAACAACTTCTGAGCAGAAGCCTGATTGATTTCAAATCCCAGTCATTTAACTCCAAGCCAAAAAGAGCATTGGACTGCAAAGAAACGAACAGGCTTCAATCACAAGTGTTGATATGAGTGTGGCCATGTGGGGGAGAGCCACCCAAGGGCACAAGAAGAATAAAGAACAACAAAGTGAACAGAGATGTGAGCAGGCAGGAGATGTTCATTATGGTTATACAGCAATTGAAATAAAGGATGTTTCAACAAAAGTCAAAATGTCTTTAAAATAAAACAAGGTGCGGAAACTGAACTCAAAGATGTTATGTGCATCTTCACCTGTTCTGAGAGTTTTAGAGACTCCACAAAGTGTTTGCAGTCTTCCCAAAGGCTGAGGAAGGTCCTGAATTTGGCATTTTAAAAAGGCAAATCTTCTGCAAAATAGATTTGAACAAGCCTCCCCATAAACAACCTTTCAAATGAAAGTCATGCCTCTAATCTCTTCTCAGCATTCACAGGAACTGCCAGTAACTCTGCAAATAACTTTATCCAGTGGTCAGGCAAGTGGAAGCAATTATCCATTCACTCTTAGGTACAGCACACATCCATGTATATTCATTTTCTGATGAGGTGAGAATGGACTTTCTCCTGAAAATAAGATCACTGAGAAAGTCTGCAGGCTCAGTTTATTAAATCCTGAAAATATAATGGGAAGAATATAATAGCAATGGGAAGAGTAATATAACAATCATGAGAAACTCATAATATTCAAAATAATTACTGTAATATTCTTTTATCGCAGGTATGGCACAGACTGGGAGTGAGGAATACTTGAGCACATAAAAACTTGGTGTAGGATCTGCTCAAGAGACAAGAACTAATCTTTCACAAACAAATGCTAAAAGTTATTAAGCATCAGATTGAGGCAGACAGAAACACAGGGTGAGGAATCCCAGCGTGGATCATGGTAACAACAGGCTGGGGAAACTCAGAGTAGACACCTCTGGACATTAACTCACATAAGTATTACACATAATAATGCCAATTAATGATGCTAATAATAATGCACTCAGCTGGCTAATAAGAGCTTCCTCTGTGACCTGCAAACCCGACTTCTGGAAAAAGCCCTGCTAAAGTCCAGCTGAGTAGGTTCACACAATTTTTTTTCTAAACTTCTGTGGTGAGAACC
The DNA here is from genome assembly GCA_013397115.1 of Edolisoma coerulescens. Lineage (NCBI taxonomy): Eukaryota > Metazoa > Chordata > Aves > Passeriformes > Campephagidae > Edolisoma > Edolisoma coerulescens. The sequence goes on from VWZW01005681.1 coordinate 203,925, forward strand.
TGTGTCTTACCCAGTAAAACAGATTAATACAATGTTTTTTTGATTTTGAGAAAGACTTTCATTACATCTGCTTCCTTTTGATCTTTTTTTAGAGCCTAACACTAATGATGAGAATTTGATTTCCTGTGTTTATAATAAAGCTGGCATTAGCTATATGTTCTTAATTAAACCTTTAAGATGTATTAGACAAGGACATGAGCAGATTTAAAAGTACCAAAGTATTCTTCGAAAAAGTTTCACCATTTTGCACTTTCCTTCCAATGTATGAACACACATTTCACAGACAATGGAGCCAGTGCTGAAGACTTTACAAACAGGAGCAGCATTCCAAAAGCCCGCAGAGGAACAGGAAGGATGGATGATTTCTCAATAACTGAGGTACAGCAGAGAATGAAGTTCAGTTTCAAAATCTCCTGCTGCAGGAATCTTTTCAAGCTCCCCCAGTCCACGTGGGTTTTCACCCCTTCACCTGATCTCTGTTCAGCAGCAGGGGTGAGCACTGGTGGTGAGAATTCCATTTACTAAATTAAAAGTGCCATTATTTCACCTTTCCACCTCAAGTCAGCTGATTCACGAATAGCACAGAACCATCCGGCCTTAGCTGATACTGGACACTGAGGTAATTGTTCAATTGTCTGTTATGATTGACTAAAGCTGTGAAAACACTGTGTAATACAGGATTTAAAATGAGCAAATGAACTTCACGTCCACTCCTTCACTGGTCTGAGTTTATTTGCAGATGGCACCGAGCTGAGGGGGCAGAGGGACCTGGACAAGCTCCAGAAGTGGCCCCTGGGAACCTCCTGAGATTCAACAAGGCCGAGAGCTGGGGCGGCCCCTGGGCCAGGGCAGCCCCCGGGGTCAGTCCAGGCTGGGCCGGGCAGAGGGAGCAGCCCTGGGAGAGGCCCTGGGGGAGCTGTGGGGCAGAGCTGGCCCTGCCCCGGCCGTGGGCGCTGGGACCCCAAACCCCCCTGCCCTGGGCTGAGCCCCCGCGGGGGCAGCAGGGGAGGGGGGATTCTGCCCCTCTGCCCCCTCAGCTGAGACCCCCCTGCAGAGCTGCCCCAGCCCTGGGCCAGCACAGGAAGGAGCTGGAGCTGCTGCAGAGAGCCCAGAGGAGGCACCAGGATGAGCAGAGGGATGGAGCAGCTCTGCTGGCAGGAAAGGCTGCGAGAGCTGCGATTGTTCAGCCTGGAGAGGAGAAGCTTTGGGGGGAGCTCAGTGCGGCCTTGCAGGGCCTGAAGGAGCTGCAGGAAAGATGGAGAGAGACAATTGCCAAGGGCTGGAGGGCCAGGCCACAGGGAATGGCTTCCCAGTGCCAGAGGGCAGGGCTGGATGGGATATTGGGAAGGAATTGTTCCCTGGGAGGGTGGGCAGGCCCTGGCACAGGGTGCCCAGAGCAGCTGGGGCTGCCCCTGGATCCCTGGCAGTGCCCAAGGCCAGGCTGGACATTGGGGCTTGGAGCAGCCTGGGACAGTGGGAGGTGTCCCTGCCCATGGCAGGGGTGGCACTGGGTGAGTTTAAAGCCTCTCCCAACCCAGACCATTTTATGGTTCTATGATTTCCTTTCTGAAATTATTCTCATTTATCATGTACTTGCCTTGATCAGTGGTTAAGCTGTCAATAAAAATTGACATTGGGTAGAGAAAAGGAAAGAAATAAATACTCCTCTAGGTAAATTAACAAGTTGTTATATCACTTCTTGAATTTCTTTTTCATCCTCTCTCCAAAGCTGGGAGAAAATGCTTTAACAGCTCATAAGCTCAGCGTTCTGAGTGTTAGCATAGGGTTAAAATGTTTTAGAATTGTAGTAGCTTAGATAGGCTCTGAATAAGCATTGTTTTTGTTAAATCTTGTGACTCTGCACCTGTGTGTGTGTACCTATAGCACAGGTAGTACTGTTACACTGTGTTATAAGTATGCAATGTTTATTTAGAAATCATGGGGATGATTGTGGGAGAGGGACTTGTAGGGGCTTGCAGTGTATTCCTGGATGATTACAATGAACCCGAAACTCATGCTCGATCGCTCACAATACAACGGGTAGTTAATGATTGACATATGATTCTACAGTGGTTATATAAGATAGAGTATAACATGTGTTCACTTCAAACTCATGTCGGAATCAGATTTGGGTTTGTACCCCGATTCCCAGAGCTCTGCAATGAAAGCACCTGCATATAATCATTCCGTGATTATGTGTTTCTACGCTAACATGAGGACTAAACTGCCTTCCTGGTCCTTAAATTTGTCAGCACCTTCTAAGTCAGAAGACAATAAGAAAGAGGCCATAAATATATTGCATAAATGAAAGTTTATATCTGAGAAGAGTAGCTATGATCATTAAACTTATGATTATCAAGAACAATTCAGGAAATCCTTTCCCTTTGCCTGGCTGTGTGCATTTCTATTTGTCTTTGGAATAACTTGTGTGACTTCCACGTTCATTATTTGCACTTCATTACTGTGAACAACATTAACGTGTCCTCCAAGGAAATGTGATAAATAACATAACACATGCCTCTCTTAAATAAATGTTGGTGAATATAACATATTGTTTTAAGCTATTAGCAACCAAAATATAATTACTAAGCTTTTTGTAACCCCTAAGAAGAGCTCCCTTGGTTGCCATTGCACACAATTAGGTATTTATGGGTATTTTGGGATTTATGAGCTTTAGTGCATGGAATCTGCACCCTCCATATGCTTCTTCCATATCTCTAAACTGCTGTAGGTTGCCATGGTATTTTTTTTTCCTTCACATCATCACATTTTGCACCAGATTCCAGATTTCTCACAGTGAAGTAAGGCAGCTGGTTATCCCTCTTCAGCTTTGTTGGGCATGGGAGATGGATTTGCTTCACTGCCCAAGCTGTGCTCAGTGACAGAGCACAGGGAGCCACTGAAGAGTAAATGTGAAATATGACTTTTGAATGTTGCTATGCCAGCTCCTTTTCTTCCATGTTTTCAATCAGGCCAATTGCTTTAAACACTTTTTCATGGACTAAATTAGGGAGAAATAATTTTGTAGAAGTAATGAGCTCACCAAAAGGCTTGGAAAAACTGTGACCCCCTACTCTTTGGTGGAGTGAACTTTATGAGATGAGAGACACAAAATATATTTTTATTCATATGTAAATAGCCCATAAACATGACAGACAAAGAAAGTTTGGGTTTTCCAATTTTCAGGCAAGAGGTTTCAAATTAATTTAATTTTATAAGAAGCGTCCTAAGAGGAGATTGTCATTCAGTTGAAATATGTGTTACCAACTGGAACCCACCTTGATTCCCAGACACATGCAAATCCCTGTTCCTATCATTTTACTGACTTGAAAAGACAGAAAAACCTCCTTTGTTCTTGATAAGTCTGTACCTGCACAGTTCCACTGCCTCTGACAGAGCCAGCCCAGCTTTCCACCAGCACAAAGGCAGGACAAGGCAGCTCAGGGACTTTTGACACATCTTTAAGGTCTGATACAGTCAGCGGCAAATTGGCTCCACCAAAAACCACACAGTCAGTAGGGAAACGGGTCATTTTCAATTAATTTAGACCTGAAAGCACTCAGTCAGACTTGCTGGTTTAGGCACAGCTGTTTTCAGGAGAGTATCATGTCTGTGCTCAGATAAGCTATTTCTTTTTCATGAGACAGATATCAAGAATAGTTCGTTTGTGAAGACCTAAAAGGCAGGAATATACTAAAATTAGGCAATGCTTTCCAGGAAATATATTTACTGATTCAAGTACAAGATTTATCTTCTCTTAAATCTGTGTCCAAACCTAGAAATAATCACAAAATTTGACTTTTAATAAGGAGTAACCAAAGAAAGAGAAGTTCTCTCTTCGCCTGTCCCTGGAAATATTCACACACTTTATTTTTTTAACTTATTTAATTGCTTCATACAAGGACAATGAGAAACCAAGCCATCATGACATCTGAAGACTTCTGATTTCCTCTGTGTGGATTAACTTCACTAATCTTTTTCATTTTCAAGGCCTTTGCATCTTTTTGTTTTCTTTATTTTTGGTCTCTTAGATGTTGTAAAACTGAAATTTCAGAGTAAACTGTCTATTAGTCTTCTAAATACAGCAGAGGAGATCTGAATTGCAAAAATTGCTAGGCAGAACTTATAAATAACACTAGACTACAGAGAGCAGAGTATAATGCTATTAAAATATACTTCTTTGGGGTTTATGGCAATCTAGAATTGTCTTCTTTGTGATTAATTAAGGGTAAAATCAATTTCCATTAGAAACACCTATTTGTAATTGAATATTCTCCATGAAGACACTCTGAAGTAAAGCTACCAAAGTCCTGGTTTCATTTTTCTGCATGCTTGGTGACCTTCTCTGGGATTGAATGTGGACAATGTATCATGGCAGAAGGTGAACACCTCTATCAAGGTGGTAAAATCCCACTTTTCCCCTTGGATTTCTATCTGAGGGGATTGACAGACTGCGAAAGCCATGTGGCACAAAATTCATTCTACAACCACCTGAAACCTGCAAAATTTATACTCTGGATCTGGACAAGAAAAAGAGAAGAAGTTGCCTTTATTTTATTTTAAATCAAGGACCATTGGCAATGCAAGTTGCAGTGATATACAAAGATCTGATCCCCCTCAGCCCTAATTCTATACTTCACTTAATTAAACAGCACTAAGTTCATTTACACCGATGTTCTCCTGCTCAGTTTGTCTGAGATGTACTGCACCAAAATCCCACATTTTAGTGTGAAGTTCCAATCTCAGGGCTCGCTTTCCCAGATGGAATCCCTGCTTCCTGAAGTGCCAAGGAATTTTAAATAATGCAAAAACCCGAAGCATTTGGGAATAGCAGTGAAAGTTCAGCTTAGCTTGGGTTTGCAGGCTGCTGGATGTAATGGAAAAGACTTGAACAGTCCCACTTGGTAAACCCCGCCTGCACAGAAAGGTTCTTTTTGTCATTGTGATTAATTAGGGACTTGGAGTTTTAAATAGGAACTTGTTAATACCTAAAACACAGCATAACAACAAAAAAAAAAATTAGGAAAATAATGCAACATTGTTTCCTTGAAAGAACATATGTAAACATTGATTTAATAAGCCTTTTCTTAATTTTATTTCTACTTTTTTTGCAGTAATAACAATCAAATCACTGGCTACTACAGCAGTGAGGCACAGAGGTTTGGGGAGAAGGAAGGTTTAAGTTCAGGATGCCCCCTCCCTATGAAACTTATCCATTTCATCTTCAGTGTAACAGGAAAAAAATGTGATTTCTAAATGCATCAATAATCTAAGTCCCATATTTTGGTCCTTTGTTGCCCCTGAGTCCCTTATCTTCATGGCAGGCTGTGATATTATCTGTCTCACTGCAGAACAGAAAATAAGAGGGCTGTCAGGATGACATGCATCTAAAAGCACGAGCTTACCTTAAATGAAAGACCTTCCAACAACTGAAAATATTCTCTCCTTTTGGTGTGTTGTTTGGTATTGCTTGACTTGCCAACACATTCGGATGGAGGGCAAAAAGCAGGAAAAAACCTTTCTGATGCCCGTGCTCAGGCTGAGCAATATGGAACAGAGCTGAGCCTCCTGTGCTTGGGATTCTGCCCCAGAAGGGAATACTGAGCCTGATCCAATCACTACCACATTCCAGTTAAAATCCACATTTATTTTGCATTATGAATAACTCAGTATAATAGAATTGAGTTAAACAATAAACACAAACTGTACCTCCGTGGTACAAAATATTTACAGTAATAAACTGAGTGCTGATACAACCCCTCATAATCCCTTAGGTTTCAGCACATGTTAAAGATTAAGCACAGAGCAACATATTTATCTCACTATGAAATATTTATCTTCTGCCTTCCTTTAAAGGATAAATAATCTATTTTCCCTGCAGCAAAAATATTTCGCTTTGAAAGTACTTGTTTTTCTTAATGTGATTTTAATACTTAATTAAAAATTTTGGGCTTGTTTGAATGGAATACATGTTAGAAGTAAAATAAAATAAGAATATAAATAAAAATTAAAAATAGAAATAAAAATGAGTCTCACCAAAAAAAAAGGAATTTTAGTTGCAATATTAAGTGGAGCCAAATCACATGGTATTTCAGGGACACTACTGAGTTAACTCAGAAATAATCCAGTGGCAGAATTTTGCTGTAGATGTCGTACAAAAGTAATTAGAGTTTGAGATTTCAAAAACCATTCAGTCTTGGTCTAGGTCTTTCTTGATCCTCAAGAATTCAATGATAAACCACTCATAAGTTTTAGTAGAATCAGAATTAAGTTTCCAATACACTTACCAAGTATGGAGAAATTACCTGTTCTCCCTCCCAAAAATCCTCTCCTCCCCCGAATCTGTTCTCATCACAAACATTTTGGGCACTGTATTTGTAATGGTAGAACACCAAAATTCAGGCATTAATAGCAATATGAACTCAAGGAAAAACCAAGGTGTCAGGCAGGTTAATTTGTGCCCAGGCTACTGCAGAAAATAATGCAGTGCGTGATGCGTTTTTCAATAATTTGTCCTATTGTCAATTGTGAAAAGTTCGCATGAAATCCTCTTTACCTAAAATTTGGCCTTTCTCTTAAAATGCTTTCCATGCACGGAGTTTCCAGCACTGTTTAATTCCTGCCACACACACAGAGTCCATCGATGTATATTGGAATCACTCAAGGCAGGACATGTAAATTGCAGGTGGACTTTTAGCAGCTCTACGAAAATATGATCAATAATTATAGGAAAGCAAGTTTGTATGATTGAGACCACAGCAGAGTGAGAAGCAGGTGTCATGCTATTGGGTTTTTTTTCTTTCATTTCAAGTATTTGGCGTTTTGTTTTTTTTTAAATTTCTCTGACTGTAATTAGTACAAATGTGCAGTAACTGATTATGTTTTCTGATACTGAGCAAATTACTTCTGGACAGCTGTAATGCACAGGTCTGGTTTTCTGATAACAGAAATGCTCTGTAGTGTTCTGCTGTTAATCAACCCACTCATTTAAAAGTAAAAAGAATGATATTTTCAAAATCTCATCTTTGCAAGGTCAACTTGGCATTCACCACACAGTGTGTGCTAAACCTTTCCAAAGTGGTTTGATAGCAAATTATGGAGACAACTGCACTTTTAATTCTCTTTAGAAAGTAAATTTACATTTGCTGTAAGTGTAAATCATTCTCATATTTGACCCATTTTCCTGTCCTGGGTACTTAATTGTCCTGTAAAGCTTTACTTGACTTTTGTCACTCAGAAGTGGTTGGCAGGTGAAAAAAAAATAGCAGAAATAACAAAGCCTGGAGCACCAAATAGTCAGCACACTGCTCTTCACAGGGGAAGGCACCATTTAAATGGAGACATTCCCAAAACCCAGTGACGCCTTTGGTTTTAACTTTTATATTTTTCAAATCCTGCACTGCCTGGTGTGTAATGCTGAAGTTTCGTGCGGCCTGTGAGCTGCTGCTCTCTCATGCTGGTCAGACATAACAAACCTTTCTAGGTTTGCTCTTCAAGGACGCCAGGCCCCAAAAGGTGTAAACTAAAGCCTTGAGAGGGGAGGCAAACTTGGGGTAATTACATCATTAACTGAGGTTATAGTTGGAGAATTAACCCTGATATACAAATGGACCAAACTTATAAAAGTGTGAAGAACTCGTGACCCAGGGTCCATCTTGGATGTAGCCTTTGGACTGCCCAGGGTGTGCCCTTGAAGGCCCTTCAAATAAATACCTGCTTTTATTCTCTTCTTTTTGTCTAGCCTCTGAGTTTTAGGTGGCCACCTTAAGGCATCACCAGGATCCCTGTTTGTGTCATATCTGACTGCAGTGCCTGGCTGTGGGTGTCACCAGGGTGCCTGGGCACACGCACAGTCTGTCCAGCCTGCCCCTGCAGATGTGCAGGAGGTACATGAACACTGTTGGGAATGTAAGTCCAGCTCTGTTTCCCAGATGATGTTCAGCACTGGAAACCCAGTAGGTGTTACAAAAGTGGAGTGACATGAGATAGCACAGGGGGATGAACAGAGCACTGGGATGTAGGGAATGGCTCAGGACTGGGGCTGGGAACTCACCTGCACTTGAGCAGCTCACCTGGGAGTGCCTTGCCTGGAGCGATCCCATGTCACACGAGGGTGGCACAGTGTTGGCACACGCTGCAAGTGCTGCAGGAACACAGTAAAGACACTATATTCACCTCTCTTCATGCCGAGCTCAACAATTTAAACCTTGTTTAAAGTTATATTTTGGGTTTTTTTTCACTTTACAGCATGATCATCTGAAAGACCAGAAGCGTTGATACGCCAGAGATGTGTGATGCTGCTTGGTGTGGTTCATTCTGCACACTCAGATGAAAAAGCACTACATGGGTTAGTGGTATTAATTCAGCTTATGGCTTCCAGAATGCTGCTGCTTTATTGTCTGTTTATGTCTTCTGAGAAAATACATAAGTAGTACAGTTAAAAAAAGTTAATCTCAATACAGTCTTCTCCAAATGCATTCCTTTGGTGCCTGTGATTTACTCTGCAATCTGCTTGTCCTTGAGGGCACTGCTGCTTCTTTTGTTTAGTTTTGTTGTGTACTACACCATTATTTTACAGAACATAAAATATCACCAAGAAAAAATTAGGCCAGTGTAAATATAATCTTTGAAATGTGTCTTGTTATTCATAATAGGGCACCTTGTGAATTTTCACCTGGGCTACACATCTATTTCACTTCAGCAGATGTTGCTGATACTCCTAGGGGTATTTTAACTTTCATTGCTTTATTTTCTCACTGAGTAACCAGATGCCAGACCACAGAAAACCCAAATCCTGGTGAAATGTATGTCTGCTCCAGTGATCAGAATACAAATTAGGTACCTAATCTACCCCAGCAGGGCATAATTACAGATTGAAGACTGCAGGCAAAGCCCTAACTGGTGCTTACTTTGCATTTCTTCCAAATACATAACACATTTAGAAAGAATGATTCCGAAGTCTACACTCTGCTTGGCTCTGTCACTGAATTGCTGAGTGACTTTCTCTTTATTTTCACTACTGGCCAATGGGTTTAATGGAGAGCTAGAACAAGTCCAGACAAACACTGGTGTGATCAGAAGCGAGAGGTACACTATGAGGGGAAATTAAATCGGTTACACAACTTCCCCTTCCTAAAGAAAAGACTGGGAAAGGAATATAATGGAGATCTGAAAGTTGCTAGGGGTGCAAAGAGCAAATGGATTTGTATTCTTCCACAAAACACAGGAGCCTGGGTCGATTCAGGGGAACCGTCAGGCAGCAGGTTTAAACCAAAGAACTCACGCAACCAACGCGTTTGCTACAGGAAGGTGTGAAGATAAAAGGTTGTACGGCTTTGAAGAGGGATTACAGAAGTTCAGGGGACAAAGATTCATTATTAACCATCAAACACTGATTTCTGTGTACAAGACACCCACATTTCCTGGAAGCTGGGGAAACATGGCCCTGGCTATGATGTGTTCTTTCCCTAAAATTCCAGTAGTCCCTTCTCTTGGAATGAGATGCCAGAATAGGCTAAATTTATACTTGTGTGGCCATTATGTAATCAGCACAACATTTATCACAGAATCCCAGGATGCTTTGGGTTGGGAGGGACCTCAAAGCCCATCCAGTCCCACCCCCTGCCATGGGCAGGGACACCTTCCACTGTCCCAGGCTGCTCCCAGCCCCAATGTCCAACCTGGCCTGGGACACCTCCAGGGATGGGACATTCAAAACGTCTGTGGGCAATCTGATCCCATCAGCTCATGAAATTTCACTTTTTCATGAAGCAGGGGAACTTCTGGTGGTAGTTTAAAATAACCCATAGAAATGTAAGGGAAGGAAAGACTGGGATAAAAAAAAAAAATTTAATCTCTGGACTGTTTTATTTCTTTTTGTTTGAGCAAAATGAGCAAGTATAATGCTTGGCCAAGTTCACTTTTGAACCAGATAAGCACTGATGATTTTAATTTTTTAAAGGAAAAGGTGCTCTGTACCTAGGGATGTCAGCAGAAGGCAGAAAATATGCTTAAATAATGCAGGGATTTTGCCACAAAGTCTGCAGCCACAGATTTCCACCCTGGGAATGCCCGAACACTGTGTGAAATCACTACATCACAACCAGTTCCTGCAGTCGAGAGAGTAACAACGTGCTTGACTGTTTACGTTTCAAATTTAAATCACACAAGATTAGAAATAAAAAGGGAAAATTACATAAAACAGAGCAATTACTCACTTGTGTCAAAATTGGTCAAGGATAATATTTTATGCAATATCAATGAATTAAAATAATTTTATTTTTTTTCCAGTTGTTTTGGCATTTTCTGATTTCTTTGAGACTTTACATGTGTGATTTAACAATTTTGACTAAAAAAATAAAATAGCGTCTGGAAAAATCTCATCCATTGTGAGCAACAGCAACTATAAACTAAGGTTTGTACCTTTTCTTGTAACCTGGTTTTTAAAATATGCCTTGTTCATATTTAATTAAATGAACTGCTCAAACATCTGTATTACAGTGCCAGACTTATTTCAACTTCTCCTGAAGAGTTGAAGATTTATAATCATTTTCAATCAGTTAAGGAAAGAAAGATAGCTTTTAGCTGGTATTGAACTGGAATTTGAGCATTTGGTTTATATGTACAATTATCCAATCTAAAAGACAATAGAAAGGATAGATAATACATTCTATCAAGTTGTTTGTTGGGGAATAAGAGTTAAAAACCAAAATACCAGCCAAGACAAAGACCATAGAGAGCCGCTGATCTATAAATAGCAATCTTAAATTATGAAATACTACAAATGGTTTATCCAGGCTAATATTTCATTAAATAGAAACAATAATTCCCATGGTATTAGCAACTTAAAAGCAGAATCACAGGGAATAAAGGAACACACAAAGGGATAGAAAAATCCAACCAAACTTTAACTTAACTTGCCCAGAAATTTAGTACTATTTGAATGATAGTACTCTTAGTAATATCCTGAATATATTTATGTCTTTAGCATGTCACAGTGTCCAAAATCAGCGTTATTACCATAAAGAGGCTTGCAGTTATAGGGAATTTAACAGTATTATGGAGAAAATTCTAGTATGGAAAATAGATTATCATGAAAACTTCCAGCAAAAAAAATTTAAGCAGATCTTTGGGAGGTCTTTTGCCTTTAGACAAAATCATCTTTCATTCATTTTGTGAATAAAAGCAAGAAATCATCTTCAAACCCATTGAAATATGTTCATTAGCAAGATACTTCTAAGATTATTGTGTCAGTAGGAAGTCTGGCTTGCTTCTAATATGTCATACATCTAAAATAATTTTATTTTTAATTCCAGTAGAACTCCAGAAAAGTTTGAACTGATGTGTTGTTCCTACCCAGCTCAGGTTTTAGTTACTACATTTAACCCCAAAACACCTGAAAAAGTTTCATATTTGACTTTTAGTGCTAAAACTAAAGCACACAAAAGTGCTCCTATGCACCCAACATGGTGGGGGGGGGGAGGAAAGAAAGAACTCTTCAGCTTTAAAGAAGAGCTTCAAGCATTCTCTTTAGCAGTCTGAAGGGAAAGCTGGAGCTTTCCATAAAAAGATTAAAGAGCAGGAAAGACATTGGAGGAAGATCTTCCCTCCACTTGGACATGACAGATGACATACCATGTGCCAGTAAAATAAATAATTTCTAGCAGGGGGAATACACTTAACAGCTGAGCAGCAGAGATGTAACTTATCCTGTCAGATCATGGGAGTGAGACAAGGAATTAAGAGTCCTGAAATAGTAACAGGGAACAGACAGAAGTAGTTAAGGATTCCACCATGTGACGCCAGTGTCAGACCCTTTGAAGACAAATGTGGCATCTCAGATGGAAGTATTATTGTTATGAATTTAATTGCCTAATAAAGGCTACAGAGATGGCAATTTATAAATTATTTAGCTCTTCTGCATTTTAACAGCTCCAGTTTTCTTATGATATCTTCATCTTCTTAATCCATGCTGAAGCCATGAGTTACAGCTCCCCACTCAAACCTAAAGGCAGCTCCATAGGAGCAGCTTTGTTGCACTGGGAAGAGACTCCACTTGTGGGAACAGACAGCTGGACTGAAAGTCTCACAGACATCAACCTGGACACAATCACTGTATACCCCTGAGAATTCAGTTTGTACCTGTGAGAAGTTCAGCATCAACAGAAGCAAGGACCCAAAACAACAGATGAAGAATGCACAGCTGCTCCAGGGAGGCTGTTATTTATTTAGATTTATTTCAGATGGGTGTTGGTTGCAAGCAACCAATAGTTTGTGGGGTGTTAATGTAGAAGCCAATGGGGAGAGAGCACAAGTGCCAAGAAACTGCATAAAAGAGGCTTTGTAGAATTAAAGATGCTTTTGCCACTGCCTGGAGTTGTCAGTGTATATATGTGTTGTGACCCCCCTCAACAGCAACAGTCACTGAGTCCAGGAGGACAAAGATGTGCCTCACATGGGTTTAGACCTGCATTTATTGGAACTCAACCCCTGACTGGCCGAACAAGACCAAACAAGTGCCTTGGGCACCTTTTGATGCAGGTCTGTTGGTATTTTGTTGGCACACATCAGCCTCTGACACTTTCTCCAACGACCTTAAATGTGTAATGTTAGTTGGAGTGTGCTGGTCCTCAGCACAAACACTCCCATTATTAAATATTTCAGATAAGACTTGGATTTTGATGTATTTATTCTATTTCTTTTTAATTGGAAAATATGCATGGAAACTTTTATTCGTTTTAGTTTAAAATATCAGCAGATTTTTAAAAAAAATTCTTTTAAACTTTCCTTCAACTTCCCTTCTACCCTTAAGGCTACTTTTTCTGAGAATGAGCATGTCACATTTCTCTTCTGAACAAAAATTATAATTTCTACTATTCCTATTCTTACCATCACAAATACAATTACTTTTAATAAAATATCTTCTTATCTTTGATATGTGATATATCCTCAAAACTATTATAATATTCATTTACAACAATTCTGGCTGTTAGATATATAAAATAAATTTTATTTACTGGCTTTCTTATTAACAGGATCTCTTTCTTTAGCTGTAGATACAATATATACAATATTTTCTCGATGCAAAACATTTAAAAAATACACAAAACCTCTTTTATCTGTACTTTGTAAAGTCACACCCAGGAATAGAAATGGCTCTGAGCATAGAACAGCAGTTTGGGGTGTAGATTTTGACATCCAGTGAATGTAAGTTTCAGTGCATGCAGGAACTAGTCCCAGACACTTGTCCCAAAGACAGATGGGAAATTAATCACCAGCAATTAAATCTATAAATGATAGTTTAGTGAAGAGAGCAATTAATAATCCACGTCCTTGTGTGGTTATTCAGGTCCTGACCCAGTCAGTTTTGCTGTAGGATTGGGAAAAGTTGCTTGCTCTGTGCTGATTGTTGCTGACACCAATTTTCCCATTTTTGATTGTAGGATTATTCCTTCTTCTTGCACCAGATGCTTTCAGCTCTCAGAGCTGAGGGGAGGCAGCCTTGGCCCAGGCAGGCACGGGACCGTGGCCAAAGCAGGCAGCACAGCCAGACCTGCTCCATGCTCTCATCACTCTCACTGTTCCATTGGCAACGAAAACGCCCCCCAAATATTTCTTGTTGTGCAGCTTGGCAGCACCATATGTGTTTTAGGACAATAATAATGACAAACAACTGCAGAAACTCCCCAAAGCTACAATTAACACAAACAGTGATGTTTGATTTCGTTATAGCTGTAGAACCAAAATGAGGTGTCTGAGCTTCGTTATCGCTCGAATGAGGGGCGAGGGAAAGTGATTGGGCAACACCTCAGGCTTGACATGATTCTAGCTCCTAATTAAGCAAACCAATTGCAGTTTGCAGTGTAAGCAGACTGCTCTCAGAAATGTTCCATTCCTCCACAACGAGCACTCACACACTTGGATGCTTTTCCCAATGAAACGAAAAAGGAACACGTCTGAAGCACAGAACCCACCCGCATGAAATGGCGTTGACCCTACCAGCAATACCAAATGGATTTACTTTCCCAAATAACCACCTCTTGAGGATTTAGTTTTCTTTCAGGCATCTTCACTTACAGATCCCACAGAAGTGACAAAGTCCCACTGCATTCTTGGCCAGAAAATCATCTATTAGATGGCTTGACAGTGCTATAAGCTGTATTTGAAAACCTTCTGGCATCAGCAATTCCCTGTTGGAATTGGAGGTGAAATACTTCATGTCAAGACTAGTGTCACTTAGCAATTGTTCACATGAGACTTGAATTATAACCTCTTTATGTTGTAAGGGAAAACTGGATATTCTATTAACAGCCAGGAGAGGAGCTGATGAAAAGCCTCCTTAGGTTACCAGAATCACCTGTGTTGGAACCCTGAATTCAGAGAATTTCAGTCTTTCAGTGCTGACAGGCGGTGATCCTCAAAAGCACACTGCATTTGACCTGAGACCTTGGAAAAGGCTGTAAAAATTATGCGATAGCACGGAGATGGTGGCTGTGTAATTAAAAAGAAGTGTGTTATATTACTGGGTGGAACATATAGAGATGTAGAATTTTTGGGATATAGTAATAACTAATATACATGTAACAAGATGGAGGATTTTGGGTGTGGGCTAATTCTTCTTCTTTCTTCTTGCTCTTCTTCACAAATCTGGGTGAATTGGTATTGGTTTAAAAAATCCGCAGTGCGAAAAATAAATGGCTAGTTATTGGAAGTAGATTAGTTAGCATTTTATAATTGGGTAGTTTGGGCTTTAAAAGACCTTGAAGACAGAACTCCATGGCCATTTTCCACCTTGTTAACTTAAGAGCACAATCTCTACAGCTATACTATAGATAAGAAATAATAAACATCTAAGAACGAACAAGAAGATTCAGTCTCCTGTGTTTTTCATCCAAACTCTGAGTAAAAGAATCAGCAGACAGGGAAAAAGAAACATAAAACCCGACACACCTGTATCTGATTTATTCTGCTGCTTCAAGGACATATCCACACGGAAGATGAAACCCAAAATTTGCCATCATTTCCCCCTCCTGTACAGTCTAATGCAGCCAGATAGGCAGGAAACTTGAACCTCAGGCTGCTGTGGTACAAGGAGTCCCTCTAAATGCACTGCTTAGATGTTTCTCAAATCTACTTCTGAATTTTCATGATAAATTTGCATCTCAGCCCTTCAATTGAGGCCAGGGGTGGTTAATTTTGCAGTGCACAACTGCCCTGCTGACCAGGAGCTATTTTCAGTCTGTGTCCATCCCACATGCAATGCACTGGTTTGTGACAGAACTGCTTTTTGTGAATGGCAGCCATGACTTCAATGGGAATTTTGGTTAAATGTGTGATTCTGTGCATTTAAGGTGAACATGAAGATAGCAAAATAAAGACAGACTTGTAAAATGAAATTAACAGAACCACAGAATATCCTGAGTTTGAAGGGACCCGCAGGGATCATTGAAATCCAACTCCTGGCCCTGCACAGGGCTGCCCCAAGAATCACATTTATATTACCAGGAAATGACAGAATGGTGCAAAACTGAAAAGAGAATTAACTTGTCCCATGGCAAAACATATTAATATTTCCTTTAGAGATTCTACAGCTAGAAGTGCATGTTTGAGATGCACAGTTGTATTTTAAATACCTCTGTCATCATGGAATTGTAATTATGCCCAAAAAGTGGTATTTGGGTTAATCCGTAAAATACTTTTTTAAACTGAGTTAAAACACATGGAGATAGAGGAGTTTATATGAGAGATAAAACACCTTCTTTCCAAAATCATCTAGGGAATTTAGCAAATGAAGGTACAAAAAGAACAACACTGTTACATAGGGTAGATACAAGTGTCATTATTGTATTGGTTCAACTCTAGATAGCACAATTATTTTATTATCTTAGTTTGGGAAACTGTTCTGCAAAGATCAGTTTTCCTAAGTTGGTCTGATGCATACAGCAATTCCTTCATAATATAAATTTTTATATCCAGTAGAGGCATTTATGGCAGATGCAAAATTACTGCAAAATTACCACAAGTCTTCATTACCAACTGTTAGGAAGCAGACAATGAATCTGGCATGCCCTTTAAAAATAAGAAACTTCAGGAAATCAGGAGCATCTCTTTCTTCTTTTCAGGAAAATTTATTATGTTGCCTTATAGATTCCTTCCCTCAAACTATTTTTTCCTTTACTGCTTCCTTCTCATGGCTCCCTAAGCAAACAATTATGGCTTTTTCAAAGCAATTTATTTCTTTTGTTTTCTAAAGCCTCTGTGATTTGGAAATGCATAAGAAAAGTGCTGAGAGCAGCCAGGCCACCATAAATTCCCTACTGTTGCTTTTTGTGAGTCCATCACCAGCACGGATCCTGTCATTGATCTGCATGTGCTGGAGCTCCACGGAAATCAATGGAGACTGCTACAGGAAAAAAAGGAATCAAAGGCAGGAAACTGGCTCCTAATGAAGAGCCCTGAAGTCTGTCACAGCTCCCATTAGCAAAACCAACTCTGCAGAGAGTTCCCCACACACAGCCCAGTGCCAGCCAGGATTAATTTGGGAATATGGGCATTTCAGCTCTTGTCACTAACAAAAATTCTGCTTTTTCCTCACAGTTCTCCTCCCAAAAGATGAAACATAGGTTTGTTATTTTGCTCTCCTTTCCCAAACATACTCTAAGATTCCCTAGGCACAGGATGACTTTCTCAGTCTTGGTCATCCTTGGCATTCTGGCTGAGCTGCAGGAGTAACATTCTCGGAATATCCATCCTGTGGAAGAGTGTTATCAGTAACAAGAAGGATAATTTAGGACACCTGTTCCTGAACAGAACATGATGGAAAACCAGCTCTAAACTGCACTTTCATATTTACCTGGGATAGTGGAAGGTGTCCCTGTCCATGGCAGGGGCTGTAGTGAGACGAGGTCCTTTCAGTCCAAACCCTTCTACGGTTCTACAATTTACATTATCATTTACATCATGATTTACATCCCACTGGTTCTGACCTGCCACAATTCTTAGGGGAAGCCTAGACTTTAACAGAAAGTTAATTCCACATTTTAGAATCTCCTACTTGATTTCTGCAATTCCATTACATGAACCAAAGGCACAGGTAGCCAAAAGGAAATTTTCCAAATTCCCTGTGAGGGAGAATAAGCCCATTAATTTTGTTACCACTTCATCTTACTCCACACACTGCCTTGCTCATAATTAATTTTAAAATAATTTAAACAATATATAATGATCTAAGTTATATCTAGTGATCTAAAGGATCATGAAACAGAGTTTTACTGGTTGCCTAACCCTGTGTTACTGATATGAAAGCTGTCAGTGCCATGAGACAAAACTAGACACAGAAAATAAGTCAAAACAGTTCTAAAGCTGTCATTTGTTCCTCTTAATATATTAAAGAATGCTTCAAAAATAAGAATTCTACATAGAATCTACAATAAGCAACTTTTTATTTGAAATTCTTCAAATTTAAAAAAAAAAAAGTTTTTTCTAAGCATAAAACCACACTCTAGACTACGTCATATTAGGCAAACAACACTGTGAAATATGAGAAGGCATCAATGAAATTTGATGGTAGCAGTGATTCCTGGTGGAAAACAGTAAATTCTCCTTGAACAAAGATAACCTGGATTCACACCAGAACGACAAAAACTGACCAGATATTTGTAGAGACATCCAGGAGGATCACTTATAATACAATGATGCAGGAAAACATGGTCACTTGCTAATCCCACAAGATGTGTTCAGAGAATGAGAAATATTATTTATGCATTTTCACAATGATTGCATTTGTACATGAATTTGTACATACACCCTGAATGAAATCTTGGCAAGACTGAAGGCAACTGGAATTTACTACTAACTTGGAAAAAAATGGGAATCCATTCTTATGTCTAAAAACAACAGCATAAATATATATTTGTGTTTCATTTTTATTATCTTTATTGAACTTTTCTGCAAAAGAAATGCTGCAATAATCTCTTCAATAATGATGAACTTTGTCAAGGCCGTTAGGGAATTCAGAGTGAGGAGGTCTGAGGAGGCTCTGACCTTCCATCTGCTTCCAAAAGGGCACATCCACTCTGGAACTGCCACCCCATTCACCGTGCCAGGGGTTGCATGGCAGGAATAGCCACTTGTGCAAATAATAGATAATGCTGGGGATTTCAGAGCGATTATGATTCTTCTGAAGCATATTGTTCAAAAGAATTAAATATTCAGAGTAATCAGACACTCTAAATTGGAACTTTGATTCTTAGCAGCTTCCTACACTAATTTTGTAGTTCTTTGGGTTTGACATGTGCAAGGTTAAATTAAAAAAAATAAAAGCATATCTAAAATGCAAAGATTTCCTAGAAATAAGGCATTATGCTTGAGATGATGAGAGTTTCAGCTTTGCTAGATATTTTCACATTCTGTGTAACTTGAAGAAATGGATAATTGGCATCAAGTGACAGAAAAAGGAAATCTGTATACCCTTTATGCAGAGCATGAAGTAATTGCATTGAAAATATAGTCTCTGATCCTGAAGACCTTCCATTTCCCCAGCACAACTTCCAAATAATTTGCTTTCATGTGAGTGAAAACCAGAGGACCTTGGAAATGAAAGTTCACCCATCCAGTTTGGGAACTGGATTTCATGAGAACTGCTCACCATAGATTATCCAGTTCCATCTCTGGTTTGTAGTGAAAATGGAAAACTGGCATTGATCAAATACCATAATTTGATAATCTGCATAAAAATGTTTTAGGTATAAAATATGCCCAGAAGTATCTGTGATCATGGGACTTCAAAATCCTTTAATCCAAAGGCATCTTATCTGGCAGGTGTAAAGAAACTCTGGCTCCATCAGTGTGATTCCTACTCTCTGTCATTTGAACTGCTCCATCAGATCCTTCCAGTAGTATTTTAGTTTTAATTGTGGATCCAGGCTGTGTGACTGCTCCAGGAATTTCCAATGGACATTGCCATGTAATCCTGCATCCCCTAAACTGCAACTGCTTGCTAAAGATAATTGCCCCATCTTACCACTCCTATACTATTAATTAAATACAGAGGCAAAACCATCTGAAGGAGGGGGTGAGAGAGTGTCAGAGGAGAAAAGAAACACAAGCTTTTTGCCACTCCTCAGTGATGCAGGCAGATGGATGTCACATTGCCTTCAGAATTCCAAAGAATCTCAGCTATCAGCAGGAATATGGGAATTTTTTTTAAGTCTTGTCTTTCTCCTCACACAGCATGTTTAGTTTGAAGTTAATTTAAATTATAGCTACTGTTGTAGTGGAAGAACAAGAAGGGAAATCCCAGATACAGACCAGTAATGGGCTGTGAATTCATTCACACAGGAGAGAAGTCAAACCCTGCTTGTTTCTCTCGTGGTGCTGCCACTGCCTGGAAGAGCAGGCACGGGGATTCTACTTCATGGAATAACAGTTAAATACACCTCTGCTGATCCTGCCAAAGAGCAAGTGCACTCAACAAGGGCTGAGTTAGAAGTTCTAAACGGCAATAATATTGTTCCCAGGGAGCAAACACATCATCATCCTCCGGCTGTGCTGTCTCTTGCTTTCTTTCCAAGCTTTGCTCTCTGCCAGGCTGATGTGAGTACAGCTACACAGCAGTGAGAGCAGTCACTTAGCAACTTCGCTGTACCCACTTGGGAGAGGAGTGTTTCCAGAGAAAAGTTGCTTATTGATCCAAAAGAACTCACTGTGACTCTGCTGTGCACGCAGAGAAGGGCGAGTTTGGCAGCGTGATTTATCCAGATGATTGATAGATATGCCTGGAATGGATGTGAACGTGTCACTTAAACCCTCCAAAAATAGAGTCATTAAAAATGAAAACCAAACATTTTTGACACTTCTTCAGCATTTAAATAAGTTTACAAGAGATGAAGTACTCAAGGGACAGGAAATGTTGAGGAATGGCACATTTCTCATTGTAGAATCACTGAATGGTGTGGGCTGGAAGGGACCTTAAAGCCCACCCAGTGCCACCCCTGCCATGGGCAGGGACACCTCCCACTGTCCCAGGCTGCTCCAAGCCCCAATGTCCAGCCTGGCCTTGGGCACTGCCAGGGATCCAGGGGCAGCCACAGCTGCTCTGGGCACCCTGTGCCAGGGCCTGCCCACCCTCCCAGGGAACAATTCCTTCCCAATATCCCATCCAGCCCTGCCCTCTGGCACTGAAGCCATTCCCTGTGGCCTGGCACTGCAGTCCCTGAGGAATTGTCCCTCTCTGGGTTCCCTGCAGCCCCTGGAAGGTGCTGTGAGGTCTCCACACAACCTTCTCCTCTCCAGGCTGAGCAGCCCCAGCTCTCCCAGCCTGGCTCACAGGGGAGGGGCTCCAGTCCCCTCAGCACCTCCGGGGCCTCCTCTGGACTGGCTCCAACAGCTCCAGCTCCTTCCCGTGCTGGGCCTGGGGCTCGGGGAAGCTCTGCAGGTGGGGTCTCATCTGAGGGGGCAGAATCACCTCTCTCCATGTGCTGCTCACCTGTAATGCCCTACCCAATGGGCTGTCTGAAAAATAAGTGAATAGGCTAAACAATTAAGAAACTTGTTTTGAAGAAAAATAAAATACTTATCCTATAACCTTAGGTGCTTCATTTAAATTCTTCCTGAGCATCAAGATCAAGCAACAGGACAAGAGGAATGGGCAGGGCCTGAGCCCAGGCAGCTCCCCCTGCACAGGAGGCAGAACTTCTGCCCTGGGCAGGGCCCAGCCCCGAACAGATTGTGCAGAGAGGCTGTGGAGTCTCCTCCCTGGGGATATTGCAGAGCCACACGGACACACTGCTGTGCCCTGTGCTCTGGGATGGCCCTGCTGGAGCAGGGAGGTGGCACCAGAGGAGCCCCTGGGCGCCCCTCCAGCCTCACCCATCCTGGGATACTGCGATGTGTGTCTGATCTACCCGCAGGGCATAATGACATGCAGAGGAAAAAGCCCCAAATAAAGCTTAGAAAAAATATTTTTCAATCCTCCGTGAGCAGCTGCTGCTGGGGAAGCTGAACGAACCAGTGTGATCCACTCCCAACCCCGTTTATATAAAGCTGTGGTAGAATTGCAGTCATGGCAGGGCTTTCGATGAGTCAGGATCTCAGGGAAGGAAGATTCGTGTGAGAAAACCCCAAAAGAGCTGTGTCCATGCTGTGCTTACTTAGCTTTCCCCATTGTCTCTATGGAATACAAGAACCCCCTTTGCCTCTGCACATGTACAATTTTATATATTCACCTCTACACGGGTATTTTATCATATAAAATCACATAACATTAGGTATCATATAAAATAAATAAAAAGCAAGCCACCGTGACTGAAATCTGACAAACAGAAGTGACTGCTTTAATAGCACCATGCTTTTGCACTCTGTGGTATTTCTATTTGCATATTAATGAAGTTGAAGGTCAGATGCCACTAATTACAACCTATTCACTCTGTCCAACATCCCACCAACGAATACTCAGGAGTGGACCTCTTAATGCCATTATGCAAATGATACTTAAGTACAGAAATAAATTCAAAATAGTGGCATCTAAAGCAGCATATTAGCAGGAGGTAAATTAATAAATATATTCAAGAAATTGAAATTAAAAATTATTATTCAACATGAGATTAATCATTACTGAGTGATATGTAAAAAAATAATTATTTCTTTCTCCCTGGTGTAACAGAATAAAACATCCACTATCTTGGCAGGATGCAACATTCCAGCATGGGTCTGATAGAGAAGATGTTGAAGTAAATATTAAAGAACTTCCTTGATCAGTAGAAAAGTGAAGAACTGATTTCAAATTGTCTGAAAATATATTAATGTAAAAAATTTCCGTAAAACCACACAAAAGAAACCCCTCAAAAAACCAAAACCCCACAATATCTCATCGTTTAACAGCTTGGTACTGGGGACAATATATAATATGCTTTCTATATATAATTGCTAATGAAAATAATAAGTAAATAGTTATTTACTGCTAAAAATTAGGTAACTCTCACATGTAACTCCATGGTGTTAAAAAAAGTGATTATTATTTCTTTGGTGTAGAGTGTGAAAATAAATTGACCATTTTTTCGAACATCCCTTTTTCTATAAAAAATGAGAGCGTAAACAACTGCACAGCTTGAAAGAGAAGATCCCATATGAAAATCATCCCTGGAAACAAGCACTGAATTCAGACAATCCAGCATTTCCAGCACTTGCTGGAAAGGAGAAAGGAGAGAATAGGATTCTTTCGTCTCCTGTGTGTCAGATACAAGACTTGCAAAGACAAAGTTGTGTGTGAAGGAACCCCTGAAGTCATGGGCGAGGTTTTCACTGTGGAGAACGTGATGGAGGTGCAAGGAAAGCCACCAATGAAGGTCAGCATTTTTATGGCAACAGAACAGATTTAACCTGTGGCAAAGCCCCAGAAGGAATTCTAGTGATGAGCAGGAAGGAGGGATGGGGAAGCGTGGAGGGTGCCAGTGCTGCTGGTTTCAGTCACGTAGGAAGCGAGAAATTCATTACAACAGAGACTGAGAGCTCATGGAGGAGAAAACAGTGGCACTGCAACGTGGTAAAACACTCAGGGAAGAGCTTGAAGGCAACTGAGGGAAAGAAATAGATTGCCAGGAGAAAAACAAGTGTGATGTTATAGAGCAATGCAAGGAGTCAGGACACAAAATAAAAGGATGAGCTCTTGTTCTGCAACAGATCAATCTGGCCTTAGTCCCTCACCCCAATGTAAAATATGAAGGAGAGCAAAGCAAAAAAAGATTATAAAAAGGATAACTACCCCCAAAAACAACTGTTAGTCAAACCAGCAGGAGCATCCACTCTGTTTACATAAATTAAAGCTCAGTTGTGCAAGAACTTTACCTGCTCTGAAAACTTTAGGCTTTAAAAATTTCATCTCCCCTTCCAGGGTCTTTCATATGAATTTTTTATTAATTCTCCTGCACCAAGACTTTCTTCTTTGGTTGCTTGTAAATAAATGTTCAGCTTTAAAATGATAAAATTTCTCTGCAGAGCAGAAGCCAAGTACCATGACAAGAGACCTGAAGGGTAGGAGGGGGAATATCACCACAGCTGGAATTCACAATATATCAAACTGTTTTTAACATTAGTGTTAAAACAAGGGGAAGGCAAGTGCTACAGGAAAAGCCTGGGACAATACAAGAATGCTCTCAGCATCTTGATACACATCAAGAAAGATCATCAGCATTTCTTGGGGATAAATTTCTCTCAGAGCAGAAATCTGTCAGAGCAGTATCCAAAATGGGGAAGGGCACACAGTGCTATGGAAATCTTTGTTTATAAAGGTAGGAAACAAAGGAAATTCTTTTAGAGTATCCTACAGAGGATGGTGGAATAATAAATCACCATCTCTGGATCCTGAATTCTGTAGTACTTACCCAAGAGTCTTACATCCATTTCTCAAAAATACTTTATCAATGAGGAAAAAAAACCCAAAAGAACCCCACTCTAAGATTTCACATTAGTCTATGAATGCAACAATTTAGCCAACAATGTCTTTGTCTATTTCCTACTTGATACTTCAGTCTTACACCTATTTTATCTTTTTATCAGTTCCTTTGGATGAAGGACTCAGCAAAAGTCCTCAGCAACTAACTACAATTTGTATTCTCCTTCCCTTCTGTTTTTTGCCTTTCTGTAGTGTGTAAACCCTTTTAAGTTAATGAAATTATTCTTGCTTTGGTTTTGTCTTTCATTTTATTCAGTGCAAGACAACTGGACGGGCACACTTAATGTAATTCCTTTTATAATAATCAAGGAGAAAAAGTGAAAAATTTATTTCCACAGGTTTTGTTTTCATAAGGTTGTTGTATTAAACCCACTTCAATAGCTGTTATTTCATTATCAGACTAGCAGAATAAAGTAGAAAAAGTGTTTAATTAACAAATATGAATCAACATTTTAGGACTGATAATTTAGAGGCTTTAAAATAATGAGCAAAAATAAAAGCACGAAGTCATAAAAGATAAGACTTAGCAGTATGTTTTGAATAAAAGAGTTTTCTGCTTTTCATCTAATTCCATCTGGTTTCAATCTTAGAGCTTTTCACTGTGGCAATACATTAGATTGCATATCATGGCTATAAAAATCTGTCAGAGGAAAGATTTCCTCTCTTGGTGTAAGAGAGCTGAATAATCAAGCACTCCTCCCATTATATCTGCAATAATAATTTCAACATTTGTTCTTCTATTGCAGATTCCTATCTGTCCTTTAACAGGCATAAGACACAAATCTTGCGAGGAGCTGAGCAAGACCTCATTTCCAAAACCCCTTCACAGCAGATTTTACCTGGGCACAGCCCTTCACAGCCCCTTGGTGTGCTTTACCCAGAGCAGTGATGTTTGAGCTGCTCCGAAAGCTCCTCGGCAGCACAAACGTTTGCTTGTGCTGAGATGAACAATCAAATGTGAGCAGGGTTTGTCTTGTCTGGCAGAACAGATTAACGTCAGCAAAAGTCACGTTTGCTTCAGAAGGTTTAGGAGTCTCTCAAACTTTTCATATGGGCTTCAGAATGATGTGCTGAACACCTTCAACTGCTTTCCCCACATCTTTGCATGACTTTCCCATAATCATCAGGCTGCTTCTACTCCGAAACCCTCAGGAAGGAAAATCTTGCCAATATTTGAAGGCATTCCTGTGGCATATTAAGAATGGTCATTAACAATTACTTAAAGATTTTTAAATTTTTTTTTTAAGACTTCTGGAGTTCTAGTTTAGAACCATGAGAGTGGCTGAACATAGCCAAAACATCTCTAATTCATATGTTGAGACAGAGAAATCCTTTGATGGCGTCCCAGTCCCTTGAAGGGACCCTACAAGAGAGATGGAGAGGGACAATTGCCAAGGGTTGGAGGGCCAGGCCACAGGGAATGGCTTCCCAGTGAAAGGGGAAATTTAGATGGGATATTGGGAAGGAATTGTTCCCTGGGAGGGTGGGCAGGCCCTGGCACAGGGTGCCCAGAGCAGCTGGGGCTGCCCCTGGATCCCTGGCAGTGCCCAAGGCCAGGCTGGACATTGGGGCTTGGAGCAGCCTGGGACAGTGGGAGGTGTCCCTGCCCATGGCAGGGGTGGCACTGGGTGGGCTTTAATGTCCCTTCCAGCCCAAACCAGTCTGTGATTCCATGAAAATACAGCAGGTGCCTCCCAACTGGAGAACCAAGGCAGACCTGAGTATATTTGCACATTTGGAACTACAATTATCCTGTCCTAACCCAAACCTGATGAGCACAGAGCTATCCAGGAGTTACACCCCAAACATGTGACCTGCTTCATGTCTCATTTCCTTTTCTTTGCCCGCCAAGTACCTGCACTTTACCATGTTCACCCTTTCTAAACCAATCAATCAATCAATCAATGCAACTGTCTTGCTGGTGCCTCAGTGGAGCTCACCCACCCACCCACTTCAGGAGTTCCTCAATAACTCTCCTTGTAAGCAAGCAGGTTTTAGTTCAGCTTTTTCCCTGCTTATTTAATAATTCATTCCCATGGTACCCAAACTAGAAAAATAAAACTGTTTGGTAGGAAATAGGCAGTAGCTGGAACCTTGAAGAGTGAGTGTGCTGGTGTTAGAGCACGAAGTTGCTGTGCTGAGCCCTAATGAATACCCAAGGCAATAAATAACTTAATCTGTAACAAGAAAGTACTAGAATACTCACTTTACAGAACTAATCCACTGACATGCAATTCATTAATTATCTCCATTTGATCTTTTTAGACACTGTAATTGACTGCAGATGGAATGTCACAGTAAGGCACACAGGAAAGGCAGAAGTTATACTTGAGGGCTGGTTATGCCAGCCCCACTGGCTGCTGACAGCAGCAACCGCAGAACCACTGAGGCTGGGAAAGAGCATCAGAGCTCTTCAGGATCAGAGTCCAGCCTTTGAGCCATCACCACTTTGCTCAGCAGCCCAGAGTCCTGAGTGCCACATCCATTTCCTTGGACAGCTCCAGGGATGGGGACTCCAACAGCTCCCTGGGCACCCCCTGCCAGTGCTTGACCACCCTTTCCACTGTTAATGTTAAGAGCACACTGGCATAAACACAATCTCTGTTTTTCTCAGTAATTCTGACAACTCACACTATTATTTCAACTCACAGTTGAAGTAATTCAGAAAAATCTGTACACATCAGCTGGAAGCAGTCTAAGCAGAGTGATTTCAGAAAGCTTAGCAAGGACTTTTATTTTGTGGTAATAACAGAAATGTAGGCCTTGGAGGCTTAGCACTAAAAGAAGGAAGAAAGAGTTTGCTGGTGTATAACAGGATCATTTAAAGCAACATCATGATGGCCTCAGTGAGTAACGCTGTGCAAAGGTCTCATGGTGTAAAAAATATCAAAGATATTGATTATATGAGCTGAAAAACATTAAAGGACCAAGCTCCCTTGAGGAGCATACAAAGAATACTACAACTACCTGTCACTGAAACAGCTTTGTTCCTATTTCCCTGTGCCTTTGAAACTGAAATTATTTACATAACATTTAAGACTGCCACTCTTATAACAGGGCTAACAAGCAGCACACAGGTCTTACAACACTATCCAACAATGCCAGCTGTAAATTAGCACTAAAAGCTACAGCACAGCTAAAAAGGAACCTTTTCATTTAACTTGGAAGTTAAAAGTTCATTTGACTTTGCAGTTTCTGGTCGACGACACTGTTCTGAGGTGGATACAAGGTACAAAATGATTTTAAAAGGTGATGATAGGTACTAAACATAAGCAGGTGCACTGGAATAAGAGAGGCAAAACTGGGGGATTTATTTTTTTTACCTTTGCTAGGTAACTTACATTAAGGTTTTTCTTCTTTTCTTTTCTTTTCTTT